>JAJMJD010000048.1:0-95182 GCA_030568975.1 Australozyma robnettiae | reverse complement strand
CCACACTGAGTAATGCAGTGGGAGACCATGTGTGAAATTGTGGTGCTGCAATCTTATTTTTTTTCTTGGATGTTGTACAAATGTGACTTTTAGTGTGTAGGTACTGTAAGTCTAGAATAACTGGAATAACTGGAATAAGTAAAAGACTGGGAACTAAATACTTGTGATACAAATGATAATCAATAATGAGGATATTTTATTTATAAGCTGCTATTAATTATTTACATACCTTTGGACTGTTCTAGGTACAAAGGGATTTATGGATTTGTATCAACTATGGGTATGACAAGGACCTAGGTTGTTGGAATGACCTAGTAATGAATGGAATGGTTCGTAACAACTTTTTCAGTTGATGGGTATATCGAAATGGGACATCAACCATACTGCTTCAGGTGGATGACATCAAAGAAGCTTCAAGGCGAAGAACTAAGAGCTTTTCTAATACGACGTCAAATTCTGAATTTGATGCAATTTCCAAGGCAGCAGAACGTCTTGGGTCGGACTTGTCTAGTTCTCTAGTCCTCTAGTCCTCTAGTCCATGCCCTGTAGACATAAAAGGACTTCTGTGTTTGCAATAACAGCTCCGTTATTGGGAATGTTCCTGTCATCAATCTTTCAACCATTGACTCTCCATTCACTCTCCATTCACTCTCCATTGACAGTAATCAATATACCTTTCCACACCAAATCTGCCTAGTCATTAAGTAAATATGGCCCATTATATCCAAATAATAGTCATAAATACTAAACAGTAGTCATGATTCTATTAAACCCTCTTGTCTAATTGATTGGGGAAATCAAATAACCTTTCCTTCTTTCCTTTCATGTTTTCTCTTTCTCCTTTGTTTCAGATGATGAACATCCTTTACATCCACATGTAACACACCCATCAAGATTTCGTTCTCCGACCTCCGCCCTAGGAACTCGACATATACAAGTCGATGCCTGCGATGAGTTCTTAACAATACACTCAACGCAACACAACTTCTCATAGCCCGTTTTCTTCCACTTCGCTATCAACGCAGCATCAACATCTTTCTGCTTAAGCAAGTATCCATACAACTCCTTCAGAATCATCTTACGTTCGTAGTACATCAGATACACATAGCGAGAGATTTGCCGATGCAACTGGAGCACAGGCCAAAGTGCTGAGTGCTTGGACTCTGTTGTGAATGCTGTTTTCTGTGTTTGTTTGAGCTTTTCTCGAAGCTTCTGAAGCGTAGGGCCAACTAGTTCATAGTCTTTAGGGATCTTTGTTTTTGAAGATGGTTTCATTAGGGTTAGGTAAAAAAAAACGACATCAGCAGGATTCGAACCTGCGCGGGAAATCCCAATGCATCTCTCAAATGAATACTCATAATAGTTCGAGTGCATCGCCTTAACCACTCGGCCACAATGCCATTAATTGGATTTAAGTAACTGCGGTTACCTCAGTTCGGTTTTTTAAAATTGGTAATTGTATTGTAAATTGGATTTGTTGTACTCTTTCGATAATTAGTGTTATAATATTTCATAAATAAAAATCTTTGCTGCTTATATGCGTGATCTCGTTGGAATTTAGTGAGATAAGCAGTATTAGGTGAACCATGTAATACACCAAATAAGCTTTAAGGAGAGTGTAATTCGAGCGAAATTAATTATTTAAATATTTTTAGGAATAGTTGTAATGGGATGAGGTCAATTTAAGTGTTTGATCGATATGATATTAGAAACTGAAGAAGTAGAAGAAGCCGAAGGTGATGAAGTTGATGAAATAATGATGAGAATAAAAATAAAAGCTTCAGGAAAATAGCGAAAGGGTCTGCTTTCTTAGTGTTTAACTTATATTGTTTTTAGGACAGAAGCTTTCCTACCCGAAGAGGCAACATTCGGTCAAGCTGAGTCCTTGTAATCAGAATAAAACACATATATTCTAAAACCATAAACAACTGTATTTAAATTTGATGTTGATATGGATGCAATTAGAGGTATAATATGGATATAATGAGAGGAATAATATGGACACAATGAGACGTTAATATGGATATAATGAGACGATGATTAGTCTTCGGAGTACTCTTGAACAGAGAAGAACAGAGAAGATGGAGAGTTTTTAATCCCGTATTTTTTATCCATTGCTGATAAAATCCAAAATTTTATTCAGTCTGTTGATCGCTCTTGTGGTCTAAAACTGTAGTCATCCAGTTGTCAGACTACTGATTAACTACTCCCTCTATTAAAGATATTGTGTTGCATGTCCAATAAATAATATTATATAGAAAGAATCTTTGGATATTTAACCTGAAGCACAGATCGTCGCCTGTGTCATTGGCTTATCTCTGTATCCTTATACAAGGCAAACCCCTTATATAACCACTGTAAGAGGTGAACAAGGGAAGGGATTAAAAGGCGGAAGGGACGAAAGGCGGAAGGGACGAAAGGCGGAAGGGATGAACAATAGTAAAAATATTGACAATTTTGAAGGGTTCTAAAGGTGATAAGATATACTACATAAAGCTTAGGGTTTCCTAATTTGTCAATTGGCGTTTACCCGACCATTCTTTGCCTAACAACAGTAATGCCGTACTGAAAGTAGCTCCTTGAGTTCTACGGGTAAAGAAGTTCAAATTCCAAAACTGATTTTCAATACTCTTTAAGATTTCATAAAAGCAATCGCCAGCCTTATATGATACCTGATAAGTTGTACGGTGTAATGGAGTTGGGTTTGAGAGTAAAGAACAAGGCAAGTAAAACTAACGAAAACATAAGCAATCAATCAAATATCATCATCAATGGTTTGAAACTAATAATGAACAGATTCCGGCATCTTCATTTTTGAATTTGAACTCATTCATTGTCCTTATTAATGATCTAACTTCGTTTTCATATATGATATCCTGTTTGGGTGATTTGTTTGAAAACTTTAGACAAGTCGGCTCGTATTTTGATCTTCAGTGAGAAAAATTATCTCTTCCTTCTTCTTTTTTCAAAAAACGAAGGTACTCCAGTTTCTCTTCTTTCTCTACTGCTTTTGGCACGTCCATACCCGTCAAATTCGGTTTTAATTTTAAATTGTGCGTTCTTACAAATCAAAGAATTCTTAGTTTACAAATTTAATTTAAAATCTTGTGTTTTCAATTTCTAGTCTCGAAATTTTATTCTCCTTTTCAATTGATGTATGGTTAGTCCTACTAAATTGAGTGCAACACACTGAAACCAGAAGAGAACAAAATGTAACAAAAACAAACGCGTTTGTTTGATTTGCTTGTGGGTTCCAATTTGATGAGATCGAATTTTAAACCCAATAAAAAAACGACATCAGCAGGATTCGAACCTGCGCGGGAAATCCCAATGCATCTCTCAAGTGAATAACAGGTACTCAGATTAGTTCGAGTGCATCGCCTTAACCACTCGGCCACAATGCCTGTATTGAGGAATATTTAGTGTGTCTTGTCTATTATGGCACATGCTTAAAGAGAAATACACGATATGATTGTCAATGTATTTGGGTATTCTTATCTCCAAAAGTCAGAATATTAACTCCTTTATCAAGTAAAAAAAATTTGACATATGTTTGCTACTTTAAAGGGACCTTTCTTCGTAACCCAGATAGCATAAATCATGATCCCTGACGAATCTCATCACCACGACTAAAGTTTAATAAGAACTTCATCTGGTTTTATTTATTTATTTTCTTTTGAAATTCAGGTGTTTAAGAAATAGTTTGTTTTTCTGTGTATTTATGACGGATGTTTCCAGCCTCTTGTTGGGTGAATTTTTTCTGATCTAGTGTTCGAGAAACATCGATGAGGTATTGAATATTTAGTCCATTGTATGAATTTCAGAACCCAGAAACTTTGGAAACCACTTGAGAATTTTCAAGATGGATCTGGAATTCGGTTTGTCTTGGGCTCTGTAAGTTGAAAGGACACGAATAACGGTCAAAATATCCCAAGTGTGGCAGATTTTTGGATCAATGGAAGTCTTGTGTTTTCAAAGTGTTTGAGATTGTTAATTTTGCTCTTTTCATTATCGTATCTAGTTGTTGTTCAATTTGGAATATTACCTGATAAGTGTCTTTGATGTACAGAATCATAAATTAGCAGCCACTTTGATACCTCTCACAAGAGGAACAATTCACAAAAACACAAAACCAGAACATTCTAAAATCTAAAAAAACACTCCAAATTTATTTTCTTTGAGGCAAAGATGGGTGATTGTAGAGTTGTTTCTTTATTGAATCTAACGAACTAGAGCAATTCAAAAAAAGAAAACAAATGTTGGATGAAACTTATGATTTTATGGCACTTTTGAGAAGAAAATCGCTACTCAGAAAACCAGGACGATCTACTGAGGATCCGTTATTCAAAATTCAATGTTCCAAATTGTACCAGAAACCATTGTAGCCAGTTGCCCTCTGAAAGATAGTTGACGGGAACAAAATCCAGCAGGTTTGAAAGAATTTTATAGAAATGAAATTTTTCCGATTTTAAGAAAAGCCATAAGAAAAGCTATAAGCAACAATATAGTCACGAAGGTTCGAGAGTTTGAAAGTTCTAGGATCATCATTCACATTGGCCAGGATCATAATCAATATACATTAAAGAGCATTCTAACAGTAACTATGTTCAGATGCTTCATAATGTCAAAAATTGGGATCATTACTACTAAGCCTTAGAGCTACTATGTGGACTTCAGTTTCGTATTGAAACCAAGCTCGGTCTTGACTCTAAGTTATAGCTTGAAGCCAAGTTGATGATCAATTTTTCTGGTACCATCTCAGTTACACATGAAATTCAAAGATTAAGAAAGAATTTACATTTAGAATGGTTACCTTCCCTAGAAGTGTATGGATACCAAGTACCAATTCGTCGTTCTTTGGAGTCTATTGAACTCAATTAAACTCCGTAGTAAACGATAAATGCACCTAGATGACAAGTGAATACAAATATGCAAATGTAACTAAGCGATCGCAAGGAGAAGCTCGAACATTAAATCACTTATTGGCTACACGTTGGTCCCACATTGCCTAAATAGCAGACAATTGCCCCCTTAACCAATTTCTCGGAGAAACTGGCAGTGAATAGAAGAAAACAAGCAAAAAAAGAATCACAAAAAACCAAAAAAACCAAAAAATCATCAAGACCAATCAGAACAGTACCTTTTCCAACCCTGATAGTTTTTTAGCTCATAATCACCTTGATTCCTCGTATAGAGAGACACTTGGAAAGTGATCTGAGGCGGAATTTAAGGGCAAGAAAAAGCCTATGCAGACAAAAGGGCCAACAGGCCCCTGAAATCTGAATCAAATTGCCTCATTCAAAAAAGGTAATTACTTACTGGCTACTCCGTTTTCAGAGGGCATTATTAATGCTGATGCTGATCTAAGGGCCTATTTGGTACTAACAACCAGATTTGTCTTACCTGCAGTACTTAAGGGAGAATAGCCTTACGAAATCATTGATTAAATACAGGAGAAGGGGGGTGGATGATTTAAAGTTGCGGAAATATGGCAACAAATTGAATCTTGTGTATTAGTAAGTTCATACCGTTGAGTCTGATCGTGAAACAGACAAACTCCCAATATATAGAAAAAACGGTGTACGGGAACTTTAATGAATTTAAAGGTTGCCGGTTCCCCCTACCATAACTACCAGACCGCATTTTATACGATTGCACTTAAGGTCGAAGTTGAACTTGAGTGAAAGTAATGGCGCGTCTGCGGAATAGCCCCATCCACGCATGTATAAGTCAACCTACATATGAAACCAAAACAAAACTATTCTGTGGACAGTGTATATAACATGCATAATGTAATAATTAAAATGCAAGATCGTTGTCCTTCTATATACCGGATGACAATAGGTTTTATTCTGGAGAGGAGTGTCTGAGTGTGTATGGAGAACGATGAGTGTGCATGAGAGATTATGAGTGTGCATGGGAAATTATGAGTGTATGAGAGATAATGAGTGTATGTTTAAGAATATGAGTGTTTTTAATGAATATGAGTGTACGTGGGTCAGTTTGTGGGCCAGTTTGTGGGCCTAGACAGATAATATTGCGTCAATAACGTTGAAAATTGCAACAGCAATACAACAGTAAAAACGTTACAGTTGAGGATGATGTCAATTAATTGATTTCTTGAAGGAGTTGATGAAATCGGTCAAAAGCATATTCGGAAGGTTATGAATTTCGCAAATCGCTACAATTTCGTTTTATCTGGAATTACTGCTTGTTTTTCACTAGACTTTCTTTTTCCTTAACCATAATAGCTCTTTTGCGTTATTTTCCGCTGTCAAGAGATCTTTTTTTCCGCCATGATGGAGATCTTTTCCACCCATAATTTTCCTTTTTTTTTTTTTCTCTCTAGATTCCTTGGTCTTTCACAATTAAATCCCTGCTTGTTTTTATTTCCAAGTATTTTGCACGTTTTTTATCCCTCAATTCTCCAAATGGAGATGATGGGCGGTTTGAGGCAGTCACCCGAGTTTCAAGTTTGCTTGGAGGGAACGATAGGGGCCTGCTAGGAAACTGACAGCAATAATTAATTGTAGGTACAACGCATTATCTCCCCATACCAATCATAGCTGCTTGGAACTTAGTATCTGCACACGGGTAACTTTGATCAAGCAAGGAAGAAACAAGACTTGTGAAGCCATTGCAGTGACGAAAATGACGCAGCATGTTGAATTTCCAAACGAACGATTTACAAAGAATAATAGAAATAGGAACGAAGAAATATCAGAGTGGGCGGACCAACTAATCGAGCTTTTTGATAAGATTTAACACAAGAGACATAACTACTAAAGACAGTCCACATAAGAAATATGGCATATGAGGTTTTTTCAATAAAAAAAACTATTATTGAATGCATGCGAGGAAAGTAGCAACAGTACGCAGATCATGAAATTGCCGAATAAGATGTAGAATATGCGGCTGGAAGAAGTGGATGCAGCGGAAACAGGAAGGAAAGATAAAGAAAGGAAAAAGAAGAAAGAACTAAAAAGATATATGTAAAGTAGAAGAGTTAAGAAAGAATGAAAGTAAGAAACAAATCAATCAGATCAGTTTCAGAAAGGGAATATGAAATTGTACCATATCCTATGGAATCTTATGAAATCGTACGAAATAGTTTGAAAAGGCATGAAGTGGTAAGAAATTGTACGAATGTGGATAATAAATGGTCCATCTATGAACAATCAGCTTATTGTTGTGCCAATAACTTCGTTACATTTTTTCAATTTACTAGTAGCATCATGATTGATCTGCTCGGATTAACTTTTACTTAGTAGAACATTTGATTGGTCTGAGCTGATGTATTTGAGTCTATGAGAAAAGAACAGAAAGAGGAAAGTAAAGAAGCAAAAAGAAAAAGGAGAATAGAAATTTAATAAGAAAATGAAAGCTATCGAAGTAAAGTGTTCTTGATTGGGATGAAGTAATTTGTAAACGAAATTCAACAGGCAATCACATCTCAAATTGTTAATTGTAAGAGTAAGAAATACATTGGCAGAGATGTTGAAATCATTCCTAAGCTTCTAAATCTTCTAGCTTCCAACGGTCCAATGTTCTGATGTTCCGATGTTGAAAAGTGTGACAGAATTTATGGAATAGTGCCCTTGTCAACTGTGCCGAGTATTTGACAGCCGATTTTGTAATATAGTCAATATAGAACAAAGAAAGATCATTTGCCTATTTGGGAATAATTGGATAAAATATACTTATTGGAAATTATATTATCTTGGCGTTCTTTAATTTGATTTGACCAAGTATGAACAAAGAAGAGACAAAGGAACAAGACCTAGAAACAATGAGTAGACAAGTTTGTCATAAAATGGAAAGAAACCACAAATAATAAAAACTATTCAAATCTAACACGTAGGGATAAGGAGAAGATAACAAGAAGAGGAGATATCAGAGAAGGAGAACAAAAGGAAAAGCGGATCATAGTTAAAGAAAGGAAAAAGAAAAGAAGAATCTCAGTAATCAGTAAATCAGTAGGTACAATGTACAATAGTGGAAACATCAAGGAGAAACCCTTAACAAGCACAAGTATATGATCCAAACACCAAAGATAGAAACAACTTTGAACAAAAGCAAACCAAAATAGACAAACACTACAACAAAGAGCAACGAACCCAAAACGAACACCAAAACTAACCACAATCCATCAACACGAACCCTAAAACCACCAAAACTAACCACTAAAACTAACCACAAACAAAGCAAACAAAAGCAAACAAAAGCAAACAAAAGCAAACAAAAGCAAACAAAGCAAACAAAAGCTAAATAATTAATATACAGCTCTACTCCAACTCAAATCGATTCGACCTTCACAAAACCTCTATGCAGCGGTGTTGTCCTGTTTGTTGCTCTTTTTGCAACCACCAAACACAACATCAGGTACTGGATTAGTGGAGAAAACTCTAAATTTTTAGGAAAAGTTACCAAATCGGGATTCTAATCCGGAAACGTTTAGTTCTGAACATTATTCAAAAACCAAGAGCAAGGTAAAGGCCTAGAAACAAAAGAACATAGTTTGGAGGTATTCAACCAAATCTAGCATTCCTCTTTGGGGTTATTCAAGTACGATGGAAACAACTTTTGTGCATTCAATCGTAAAGGAATTTTACAAAATCAGATCCCCTTTTCGGCCAAATGAATGATTCTATTGAAATTGATACTACTATATTGAACTTTTCTGTTGTATGGTGGAATGTTAATCTTGTCTTCTTAGTTACCATCGTTAAGCAGAGGTGGCTGAGAATCAGATGTGCAAAATGTTATAATACAACACATTAGAACGGAGTTTGAAAAATCAAAGCAACAAGAAAAATGAATTTTTTTTAATCAAATAATGATCGTCTTATCTTTCATTTTCATTCTTCAATGTTCAGTGTTGTCTTCAGTTGTGTGTTTGCGCTCGCAACCTTTGACAACATGTAGAACAAGCTGTAGCAAAGGCCAATATCATGTGTAGTAAGATTGTGATTGTCAGTATTATGACGTATATTTTTTTCATTGTTACTATTATTCTTCCTCTAGTTATTCTTTTTTTTGCACGCAAAATGGCCAATAAGACAGAGTTTCAAGTGGAATCTATTCTAGACTCGTGCTTAAATTATTGAGCTAGTGTGTCATATCCTAGTGGACGCCTGCATCCAGTTGAAAATGATCCCAATACAGACGAATTTTGGATTATTTGGTGTTATTCTTGCATATAACCCACAGGAACGCGCATTATGCAGAGCGACACCATTAAGCCAGAAAATGTTTGTTTACTTCATGTGCACAAGCTCACTCAAGTACTGGCTCGCTGCACAACAATCGTCATTATGCATCGCCTCTAATATTATCTTGCTAAAACAACAATTCTCAACATGGCTAATCCTTGGTTGAAAGCACTTGGAGAAAATGCGTTTGGAAGAAAATAGTTTGGCTTGAGGGTGGTATTCCCTAATCTATACTAGAACCTCCCAAAGTTAACAGAGCAAGAATACATAAGAAAACAAGAAGAAACAAACATTATTGTCTTTTTTTTCATGTGGCGAAGTATTTTTTTTCTATCTCCGATCCGCATAGCCTCCCAGAGTAACAAGCCCCTGAGTGGTCTTATTGAGTGCAGAGAACATACATACTATGTGCAGACAACATGTGCGTGTTAAAGTGAAGGGGGCCCTTGATCCATCTCACAACAGTTGGGCGTTTAAGGCCAGTCCTTTTTCTCTGCTTGTTTAAAAAACATGGGGACAAGTGTGCACAATCATGCATTACATATTAGAGAAATATAACTTGTTTCCATAAAAAAGTGAAAACATCTTTAATTTCTTTCAAAAGAGCGACAAAATAACAACAATCCAATATATTGGGCCACTTTCTCAAGGAAGGAATACCACCGTCCATTCTCTCACGCCAAAAGAACCTCAAGTTGCAGCACAATTGTAGAAATGCGTCAAGAAGCGTACATCATGCAGTATGTACGGAACACGCATGCATTTTCCCAATTATGAAATTTCTTGGGGTTATAGAGCTCTGGCGCAACTCGCATGTACCGCAACATAAGCGAATATCGTTATATACAAGAATAACAACCACATGCAGACCTTTATGATCAATTATCTTACTGACTGCAGAGCGGCAAAACACGATCCTATTCAGATCAATTCCCAGCACACTTCACTTCAAATTAAAACCAGGAATATATAAAGGTGGCCAGCCACCCCTTTTTGTAAAGTTGTTAGTTTGTTAACTAGATCTTCTTTTCTTTCGCTTATCCATTTGAAATGAAGTTTTCTTCTATCTTCGCAGCTAGTGCTATTGCTTCTCTTGCTTCTGCCGTTGACGTCGCTTGTCGTCTTAACGGTGTCCAACAATCTGTTGTTGACTTCGAAACGGGTACCTGTTTCTTCCAAATTGCTTCATCTCAGCCAGTCGACTTCATTTACAGAGACGCCTCTAACTACTTGGTCAACGCTTACTACTTGCAAGCTCCAGACCAAACTAAGTACTTCAACGACATCCAAAATGCTGGCCGTACTGTTGCCTTCCCAGCTCGTTTTCTTTCTGCAACCCCAACTAACTTCTACCTTGTTCACTTGGAGGAGACCACTTCCAACTCCACTGCTGCTTTGAGAAAGAGATTCGAGGCTCAATTGCAAAAGAGAGCTGTTGCTGGTGGTATTGATGGTCTTCTTGCCCTTGTCAAGTCTACTACTGGTGTTCCAACTGCTGCTATTCAAGCCGTTGTTAACGTTCCAGATGCTGTTTCTGCTGCTTCTGCTTCTTCCGCTAGTGCTGCTTCTGCTTCTTCCGTTGCTTCTGCTGCTTCTGCATCTGCTGCATCTGTTGCATCTGTTGCTTCTGCATCTGCTGCCTCCGTTGCTTCTGCTTCATCTGCCTCTGCTGCCTCCGCTTCCGCTGCCTCTGCCGCTTCCGCTGCTTCCGCTTCTGCTGCTTCTGCTGCCTCTGCCGCCGCTGCCTCTGCCGCTTCTGCTGCTTCTGCTGCCTCTGCTGCGGCTGCCGTCACCACCTCGACCGTCACCGCCACCTCCACTGTTGCCACTAAGCTCGTGACCATCACCTCTTGTTCTGACCACGTTTGTATCCCAACCGTTGTTCCAGCTACTCAAGGTCCAACCACCTACACTGCTAACGGTGTCGTTACTTCTTACACTACTTGGTGTCCTCTTACTTGGGCTCCAGTCACCACTACTGTCACCATCACTTCTTGTCATGAGGACAAGTGTAAGTACATTACCACCACTGCTACCGTTCCATGTGCTACTACCACTGTGACCGTCTGTGACCAAGGTACTTGCGTTCCAGTTGCAGTTCCAACCACTGCTACTACTTTCAACCCAGTTGTCACTATCACCACCTCTACCACTACTGGTGGTGTTGTTGTCCCAACCACCGTTACTATTACCCCATCTACTGGTGCTCCAGTTACCATCACCACCTCTACCACTACTGGTGGTGTTGTTGTCCCAACCACCATTACCACCACTCTTACCCCAAGTTCTGCTCCAGTTGTCACTATCACCACATCTACCACTACTGGTGGTGTTGTTGTCCCAACCACCGTTACTGTTACCCCATCTACTGGTGCTCCAGTCGTTGTTCCTACTTCTACCACTACTGGTGGTGTTGTTGTTCCAACCACTATCACTAGCACTCTTTCCAGCGGTACTGTTGCTCCTTACCAACCAAACACCGTTGTTGCATCTTCCAATGCTGGTGTTGTTGCCCAAGGTTCCATGCTTGCTCTTTTGGCTCTTCCACTTGCTTACTTCTTGTAAGTTTAAGGCATAAATTTAATTAAAGACATTCGCAGTTCTAAAGAAAAATACTAGTTGCGGTTTGTTTCGGGTTCTATCATTTCTTCATTTCGGTTGCGCTATTTTTGATAAAAGGCAACCTTGACTTTGGCTTCTAACAATCTTATTTTATCTATACTTTATAATTTCTCGGAATGAATTTTCTTCGTTCATTAATTTGATGACATGTAAATTGTTTTTGTTTTTTTGTGTGCTATGTGTGCGGACTGCACAATGTATGTTTCAAATGGTGTACTATTTTTGGCTCTAGATGTACTGGTTATGAATCAACGGACAGCCGTTGTGACTATGTGCAGGATGGAATTTGCAGCCATAGGAACTTACAACATTGACGAAATTGACTGTTAGAAATGTCGAAATTTGAAGTAAAAACCAATTAGTGCGAAGTAACAATGCTTGAAGAATCTTTTGCATTAATTGTGAACCCAATCCGACAACTGTAGCCCCCCTCACACCCTCCCAAGTGATGTCAGGTGGGAAAACCCTCCATGTTTCAGGTTGCAAAAAAGATCCGGGAAGAATTATGAAACACCCCCTTAGAAAAAAATGTATATAAAGGGTCCAAATCCACCCTATTCCCAAATATTTCTCCACCAGCACATTCATTCTTTTCAACTTTGTCACCATTCAACTCTAGTCTTTCGCTCATGTTGGCCATCTTCTACTACCTTCTCTTGGTTGTGGCAGATTCCACAGTTGTACTTACAACGCTGTTTCTGACCACTTCCCTGACCATCACGATTTACTCCTGTTCCGACCATAGGTGTAATACACCGGTGACTACTACCTATATATCGGAAGTAGTAGTTCCAGTTGTTCAAACGGTGTATGTTACTACTTGTGATGAAGATGAAACAACGGTAAGTTCTTTGACGAAAAAGACAAAAACAAAAACAAAGTCAAAGACAATGACAAAGGATTCTTTCACTACTGATGTTCTGATAGCTAGGGTTGACACTAGTTCTCTGGACAGTAGCATGGTAGTAAGCACTGTAGATTCTGATTTGAGTACTGTTTCTAGTTTTGATTCTGTTTCCAGTACTGATTTGAGTTCTAGTTCTGATTTGAGTTCTAGCTCTGATTTGAGTTCTAGTTCCACTTTTGTTTTGAGTTCTTCTGTTTTAAGTTCAAGTTCTAGTGACCATATTAGCCCTAGTTCTCCTACTTCAGCTATCAGTTCAAGTTCCAGTATCATCTCTTCTAGCTCTAGTATGGTCTCTTCTAGTTATAGTATTGACCCCTCTAGTCCAAGCTCCAGTCCAAGCTCCAGTTCAAGCTCCAGTTCTAGTTCTAGTCCAAGCTCCAGTTCAAGCTCCAGTTCTAGTTCTAGTTCAAGCTCCAGTTCTAGTTCTAGTTCAAGCTCCAGTTCTAGTTCTAGTTCAAGCTCCAGTTCTAGTTCTAGTTCAAGCTCCAGTTCTAGTTCTAGTTCAAGCTCCAGTTCTAGTTCTAGTTCAAGCTCTAATCTGGACCCTTTGAGTAGTTCTTCTATTTCTGCTACTTCGTTTAGTTCTAGCTCCTTAAGTTCTAGTATGGACCCTTCTGGTTCTTCAAGCTCTTCAAGCTCAAGCTCTTCAAGTTCAAGATCTTCTAGTTCAAGCTCTTCGAATTTAGGTTCTTTGGATGCTGTTGCTTTTAGTAGCCCAAGTTCCTCAAACCCCAGCCCAACCTGGAGTTCGGATTCGAGCTCTAGTTCTAGTTTGAAGTCTGATTCTACTTCTATTTCAAGTTTGAGTACCAGTTTGACTCTATCGAGTTCAAGTTCTTCCAGTTCCAGTTCTTCCAGTTCAAGGTCTTCCAGTTTGAGTTCAAGTTTAACTTCTTCCTCAACTTTGTCTAGTTCGTCGACCTCTTCAACTTCTGTAGGCTCTTCAAGTTATTTGACTTCAAGTTCAGACTCTTCCAGCTCCTTCAGTTCCTCCAGTTCAAGTTCTTCCAAATTATCTACAAGCTCCTCAAGTTCTATCACAAGCTCTTCACTTTCAACATTTTCTTCAAGCTTAGGCTCTTCTAGTTCTTCTAGATTAAGCTCCTTGAGTTCAAGTTCTGTGACTACTTCCATTTTAGAGCCGATTTCTTTGCTACTGATCTCAGAAAGCTCAGAAGGAAGCTCTTCGATTCTCAGTCTCTTAAGTTCTAGCTCAGGATTATTAAGCTCTAGATCCTCGGGATCAATTACCTTCTCTAAATCTCTGGAGGCACTGGAAACTTCTGAGTCGGTTATTGTGGTTACTTCGTGTCCAAAATCATCCACTGCTTCTTCTTCCAACTCTTGTTCCAGAGACTCCACTAGCGTCACAAGTTCGTCAAGCAGCTTAGGGAAATCAGACCACTTGGAGGAACAAAGTCCACAAACCTCCTACGTCTGTCCAGTTTGTACGGAACTTCCATCAGTTCCAAAGAGTTCTTCTGCAATTTCTTCGCTATTAACGCCAAGCAGCTCCTCTCCAGTCTCAAGTCCAACAAGTTCAATTGCAAGAAGTTCATCTCTGGCTTTATTGTCTACCAGTTTATCACTAGTATTGAATCAAAGTTCACTGGAGTCACCGGTGGAAACTGTTCAAAGCATTATTTCAGAAGAAGTTATCGTGACAGACCTTTCAGGCCCAAGCACCTCCAAAAGTTTAGTAACTGGAGTGGAAACTTTCCAAACCACATCATCGGTAGCTACAATGTCACCAATTTTCAATGAATCAATTTCAAAGACAACATCACAGATTCCAAATGTTGAATTAGCTTCTGAAACATCCCCCACTCCAGTTGCTGGAACAGTGTTTCAGACATCTATTTCTGCTGCTAATATCGCTGTATCAACTGCAACTGGAACTTTTCAAGCAACAGAAATTTCCGAAACTATTAATTCAGTTTCCTCTTCGGAAACGTTTGGAACTTTAGAGACTGTTGGAGCAATAGAAGCTGCTGAAACTGTTTCATCGTTAGCAGCTATTGAACAATCAGAACCTTCAGAACCTTCCCAAACTTCACAACTTTCCGGAAATCCTGGAAACAGAAATCCAACGGGGGTTTCAAGCGGTGGTCCAGGTCTTCGATTCATCTATACACCTTCTACTACTCCCACTAGTTCTGTTCCTTCCCAGTATCTTGAATGTTCACAATTGGAACCACTAGAGACCACAGACATTTATCAACAAACTGAAGCAATTGCAGAAGTCGCAAGAATTCCGGAAACGATTGTTTCTGTGTCTAGTGGATCAGCTTCTACCGAAACTCTGGCATTATCCCAGCTGTGGGCCATCAGCAGTGCAACAACATCGGTTGAAAATGAATATACTACGATTTCTTCAATCAATGTTGTTTCTTTGATGTCTGCGGCAGTATCTTCTGGAACAGTCTCTTCAGTCTCGGTATCTCCTGGAACTTACACTGCTTCCTTAGAAGAAGGAGGTGCTACCCAAACAAACCTTTCATTTGTGATTTTGGCTTTGATTTTGGCTTCGTTTTAAACTTTATTTGATTTTAGTATTTGGATTTTCAATAGGACTTAACGATTTTTGTTCAATATGTCTTGTAGCCTCATGAACACTAGAACAGATATTGGAAAAGGAAACAAAATAAAGAATAGACGAGGTAAAAAAAGATGAGAAATAATAGAAGAGAAACAAGAGACGAATAACAAACGATTAAATTTATTTGGACTCCTGTGTTTGTCAAGATCCGACGGGAAAGTACTTATTCTCTCTTACTAAAGAGGCTATAACCTAAACAATCTTGATCAAAGCAAATAGGCCTCTTAGAGTTTTCGAGTTTATGGAATTATGTCCGCAGTCAAATTTGTGACACCCTTACGTTAATGGAATATTATGCATGGTTAAAAAATAGTCGAAAATAGTTCAAACAAGAGAATAATGACACCCGAAAAGAATAAATGGTCCAAATAGGAAATGATACAAATCTTTTAGCAATATTAACATTCGTAGAGGCAAAAAAGTTCATTTTTCTATGACTATGGTAGATATTTTCGGAGAAATAACACCTAACAAGTCCATCTTGCCATTATCATTAACAATCTTAAGTAAAATGGGTGTTCAGAAGAAGTAATGAGTAGGCAAGTTGGGAAATTATTCCATAAGAAGCTCTCTCCACTCTTCTCTTCTCCTCCACTCTTCTCCTCTCTTCATCTTCTCTTCTTTTCTCTACTCTTCCGCTTCTCTTGATAGTGTCTTGATGCTGATAAACAATGGTCTAATAAACCTCCAAGATGTAGCGTCCCTCTTCCTTCATGTCCTCAACAACCTTGGCAACATCAACAATCTCCTTACCCTCCTTCTTAGCACCATTCTTAACAATGTCTTCGAGACAAGCAGTGATATCAGGAACTGGCCAAGTAGGTCCACACAAGTAGAAAGAACCGTTCTTGGTAACAATAGCATCTGTCAATTCCTCAATGCTGCTGCGAATCTTATCTTGGATATAGATCTTGTGAGGCTGATCACGAGAGAAGGCAGCTCCAATGTGAGTCAAGATACCTGCGTCTTTATAGGCCTCCCACAATTCACCATAGAGATATTCTTCCTTCTTATGTCTTGAGCCCATGTACAAGTAAATCTCACCGACAGTGTGTCCCTGGGCTTGTTGCCAAACCTTCTCTTCAATGAAAGCCTTGAATGGAGCCAATCCAGTTCCCAATCCAGACATAACAATAGGTTGCTCTGGCAACTTAGGAAGCTTCATGACAGATGGTTTGACACTTACAACCAATTCATCGCCAATGTTCAAGTCCGACAAGAATTTGGAACAGTGTCCGTAACGAGTACGGTTACGGGAATCAACCCAGTCAACAACGACAATCAACAAGTGAACGGCGTTAGGATGAACCTTTTGAGAAGAGGCAATAGAGTACTCTCTTCTCTTTAATGGTGCAATGATCTTCACCAATTCATCGAAGGATGGACGAGCAGACTTGAACTCCTCCAAAATGTCGACGTAAGAGTCAAAGTCGACATCTTGTCTCTTCTTCAATTCCTCCGCACCTTCAGCCGAGGCCAACTTCTCCAAAGAAGCCTTCTCGGCACTGTCAGTGGCGAAGGGTGCCAAAGACTCATAGAATCTCTTTGGGGGCTTACCCAAGAAGTCGACGTTTTCAGTCAAAGCTTGGCGAGCAGATCTAATTTCCCACAAAGATGGGTCTTCCTTATTGGAAACCTCGACCAAAGAGTCTCCATTGACGCCGTAGCCTCGCAAAAACTCCTCAACAGCCTCAGAATTGTTACGGCCATGAATACCCAAAGCTTCTCCAATTTCGTACTTCAAGCCGGTACCAGTGATATCGAACTCGATGTGGAAAATGTTTCTGGAGTATTCGCTTGGAGTCAAACGCTTGTTCTCTTGCACCTTGACAACAAAGTTCTTGACTGGTAAGTCTGGACGCAAGTCCTTGGAAACACCATAAGCCTCGGGAAAAGTGAGCTTGGCAGCCAAGTCAGAGACACCGGTATGGAGTGTTTCCTCAGAAGATGGAGGTTGGACACGTGGGTTAGGGAAGAAAGAGGTTTCAGTTGGGAAAAATGGCAATTTCTTTGGCTCCTCTTCAGCAGCACCGTTATCTTCGGGTTTGTCCTCATCCATCTCATCACCGGTGCCGGCCTTCTCTTCGGAGTCGACCTCCATCTCGTCAGAGACATCAGCCCATTCAGGGAGAACAGTCACGGCCTTGACACCAGCGTTTTCGTCGACAGTGGCAACGAATTTGTCCAAAACAGCAGCCAAAAGCTCGAAGCCATTGCCATTAGCTTGCAACAACTTATTGACAATGTAGCCACCCAACTCTGGCAATGCAGCCTTCCAGAAAGCGAGTTGAACCAAGAAATCAGCAGAGAAACCCTTGGTGGAGTCACTGACAGCATCCAAAGCTTCTACAATGGAGAAGTCAACAATCTGCAATTGGAGTTGGTTCTTGCTCAAAACACGCTTGAACTCAACAGGCAACTTTTCCACAACATCAGCCTCAACAGAGTTAGAAATTTTCTTGTGGTTAACAAGCAAAACAGTTGCACCAGGCTTGACGGTAGCCAAAACATCGAAATGGTGCAAGATAGAAGCGTCTTCAATAATGACGGCATCAGCAGAGTCAACGGCAGGAGAAGCAGGAATACCACGAGGAACAGAAACGATTTGCGACTGGAAAACACCACCAGCAACCGAAGTATCGTATTTGTTACGAACACTGACATCTTTAGAGTCATCGAGTGATAAAGAAAGAGCCAACTTTCCAGCGGTTTGAACAAGATCACTGCTGTCACGAGCCCAGATAAGGTAGGATCCAGCAGGAGAAGTGTTGGCGGTGACAGTGTCAACAATAGGCTTTTGCGAGGTCAAAACAAGCAGCTCATCCAAACCAGCATGGAATTCACCCAAAACCTTCAATACAGTGATAGGAGTCCAGACAAAAGTAGCAGGATAGTTGTACTCAGCAATGGAGACTTGGGAGAAGCGACCATCAAAGAACAAAGCAGCACTGACATCAGCTTTCAAAAGCGAAGAGCCCTCAGAGGAAATGACCACGATCTTATGGGCCGAAGCTGGGATGGCAGCAACAAAGTGCTGTTTAGCGAATGGGAATGGAACACGAACCTTAAGGACACCAATCTTGGCGCTTTTCTCGGCTTTGGTAATAACATTGGCAATTTGAGAGGCCTCATGGGCACCATGAACTACAAAAACAGTCTCTGGCGAAGCATGGCCCTCATATTCGAATGGGGCCAAAGCGGTTCCAGCAACACGGTTGAAAAAGTCTATAGCAACCAAGATAGCGTCGTCGGCACTGGCAGGAACAGCTGGGGCAGAGGCAAGCAATTGCTGGTACAATCTTCCAACATCTTCAACAGCCAAAACAGAGGTAAATCTACGGAAAGTACGAGCGAAGTCTGGGCCATCATACAAATGAACAGACGGAGAACCAGTCCAAGCAGCCAAGAACTGGTTGAGAATGGCAGTGTGTTGGATATCGCTAGCATCGTAGCTGACAGGAGAGACGACAGGCAAAGCCAAGGCTCTTGCAGCCGAAACAGGCGAAGAGTAGTTGGAAACGACAGCACCGGAGCTAGAATCAACATCAATGGCACTCACATTCAAACTTAAGGGTAATTTTCCACCAGATGCAAGCACAGGTTGCATGTAAGGCAAAGTATTAGCACCTAATACAGCAGTAAGAGGAGCAGCCACAGCAGCACTACTTCCAGCAGCCTTAGCGTAACCGAAAATGGCATTGGCAGCACCGGAACGAGGCTCCAAACGGTGGAAAAGAGGAACGGTTCCAACAGCATTTTGACGCTTGAAAGTTCCCGCCCAGAGCTGCAAATGAGCATCCACCAAGTTACTGGCGCCTGCTGTCTCGTAAGAGAAAACAGAAGAAGCCAAAGCGTAAACAGTCTGACTAATTATGGTCGAAGCACTTGTGTAGACGGAGTTTTTCAACAAATGGGGGTCCACAGTCGTTCCAAATGGGTTAGAATTGACAATGTGACTCGAAGAACCCTCGGAGCCGGAAACACTTCCCGTAGGGGAAGTAGAAGCGGCAATGGAAGCAGAGCTCATTTCGGAACAAAAAAAATCTGGTTTGAGTGAAAGAAGAAGCTTTCGGAGAGTTGTTTGGGAGCCACTGGTGGAATTGAAAAAGTGTAGAAATGGGTGCAAAAAAGATATATGCAAATGCACGTGACCGATAACAAGATGTCACGTGAAGAACGATAAAGATGAGGAAATAAATAGATGAATTGGGGTCAAAAAAGGGTAAATTTTGGGAAATTTTGGGAAATTTTGGGAATATTTGGGAATATTTGGGAATTCAAAAGAAAGAAATTCAATTTGGGTTCCTCCGGTTCTTTTTCTGAGGTGGTAACGTGACATTATGATATAAGAGGTCTAATGAAGTGAAAGCAATATGGACTAGGATATTTAAAGTAAAGGAGTCAATTTTTTTTCTTAAGAGGAGTTATATTTTTATTCATTAAAGATTTTATGTTGTCAAAAATAATATTGTTACAAAAAAGAGACGAAAGCAACCGTTTTGAACAGTCATAATTGGGCAGTTTTTGATGCACATTAAGAGGTAAAAAGCGAAGAAATGAAACAAATTTCGATACCTTCTTAAGTTGATAATTGGCTAATTGAAGCTTTGACTGTTAATTTGGTGGAATGGTGGAACATCGAATGAGCAAGGACAAAAACCAACGAAAAGGAATAAGCACAGAACCAAAAAGAAAGAAAGGAATAAAGAACATTGGATAAAACAGGAAAACAGAGTAAAATTAAAGAATTACCAAAAAAATCAATTGCATAGAATATGTACCAAGAACTCTTTAGACTTTACCCGAAAGGGTCCTTCTCGGTGTAAAGTCCGAAATTGTGCATCATCATAAATAAAGCCTCGTAAATATATTCCGAAAGTAAGTCCGAAGATATGCCGCTATTTGCAGGAACATGTCACCGCGGAGGGTGTGCCTGGCCCGCCCCTACTGGCCCGGAATTTCTTACTTTTCATTTCCCCAGATTTTCCGGCCCGGAGCATCCCCCACTGTTTCCCCCCCACCAGTGTTTACCCCCACCAATAGCCGCTGTATTACCCGCAAAACTTCACCCTTCAAAATAATATAAAGCGTAGGTTTTCCGGTGTTCCATTTTTCCGGTCTGACCGCTTTGAAATTATCCGAGTCGTCAGTAGTTGTCTTCGGTTAGATCGGAACCTACTTTAGCATATTGCATAGACTGAAATTTCCAACAATTCGTTTGAAAAATTCATATTCTTTCTAAGTTTTGAATATTTTAAACTTTTTACTGATTTGACTGTTCAATTGACTGCTTTCTACTGACTATCGAGTGTTTTCTACTGATCAATTGGTCCCAGATATATTCTCATAACCCAGATTTATCCGTATCATATTTCATCAATCATGTTGACACGGAATGCAGCCAGATATGCAAGATCACTTCTGTTCTCTCGTAAAATAACCTCTGCTGCATCCAATGCATCAAAGGCATCCAAGGGCATGCCCTATACCTCCGGTGCTATTCTACTTGTAGCCGGAGCGGCTGGAGGGTTTGTTTTACAGAAGCAAATAGGTGAGGCAAATAACGATACCAAAGAATTTAGATCTTTGAACGTTAAGACCACCCAGGAAGATTCTTCTACAACTCCGCTTGACTCTGTCAACTTCCCTCGTTATGCCAACGATCAAGAGTTCGCCGAAGCCATCGCTTTGTTCAAAAGTATCGTGGGAGAGGATTATATCACCAGCGAAGAGGCAGTAGTTCTCGAACATGCTGATTCTTTCTTCAACACCCATCATCCTCCTAAACCGGATGTGCAGCGTCCTGCCGTGGTCATTTCTCCCCAAACTACAGAGCAAGTGGCCGAAATTATGAAAGTGGCACACAAATATCGTGTCCCTGTTGTCGCCAACTCAGGATTGACGTCTTTGGAAGGTCATAACATGCATACTCGTGGTCCTAACTCTGTATCTTTGTCTTTTGGCGAATTCAACGCTATCAACGTTCATGCGGATGATATGGACGCCGTTGTTCAGGCTGGAGTTGGTTGGAAGGAGTTGGACGAATACTTATTGGACAGTGACGATGCCTCTCACCTCATGTTCGGCCCCGACCCAGGTATCGGTGCTACCATTGGTGGTATGGTGGGCACTTCTGCTTCCGGAACAAACGCATACAAGTACGGTACTATGAAGGAAAATGTTCTAAGCTTGACTGTCGTTTTGGCTGATGGAACAATTGTCAAGACCAGACAGCGTCCCAGAAAATCCTCTGCTGGATACGATCTCACCCGTTTGTTCATTGGTTCTGAAGGTACTTTGGGTATAGTTACCGAAATCACTGTCAAGTTGCAACCCCGCGCAAAGAAAGAGCTTGTGTCTATTGCTACATTCCCAACAATTAAGGATGCAGCATCTGCTGCTCAGCACATTATTTCTCGTTCTGGGATTCAACCTAACGCTGTTGAGCTTGTTAACGAAACCTCCATGTCTTTTGTAAACGCTAGTGGAGTGTCTGACAAAAAGTTCATGGAGAAGCCTTCCCTTCTTTTGAAGGTAGGAGGTCCCAGCGACTCCATCATCAACGAACAGTTAGATATTATCGAACGTATCGTGAACGAAAACAACTCTATTCAATTTGAGAAATCCAATGGGGAAGAAGAAAATGAAATCTTATGGGCCGCAAGAAGAGCTGGTCTATGGTCTACTTTTGATTACGGAAAAACGGTTTTGGAGGATAAGAATGATGTGCAGCTTTGGACTACTGATTTTGCTGTTCCAATCTCCAAAATGGCCACTCTTATCAACGACACTAATGACGACTTGAACAAACTGGGTTTCAAAGATAGATTTTCTGTTTTGGGCCATATTGGTGATGGAAACTGTCACTTTTTGCTCATTTATAACTCCAAGGACTACCACAAGGCAAAGACCGTAGTTGACCGCATGGTGGATCGAGCCTTGATGCTTGAGGGAACTTGTACTGGTGAGCATGGTGTTGGTGTTGGTAAGAGATCTTACTTGGAACCTGAAATTGGCAAAAATGGTGTTGACTTGATGCGTCACGTTAAATTCTCGTTGGACCCTAGAGCCATCTTAAACCCAGACAAGGTATTTAAGATCGATCCCAGTGAAGAATTAGAAGCTTTGCTTGACCACGGTAATGTAGTAGAGGTTCCAAAATGTTGTTAGATGATTATGGCAATGTGGAAATTGACGACAGTTATTGTTAGTGTGGTAATACTCTAGTTTGCCGTTTTACTTGAGTGTATCTTTGTGGGCTTAATCCTTGAGAAGGATCGTAAGAAAGGGTATGTATTTTTCTATAAAGATCCATCCTGTGTTCGCCGACACAAGTGTTTGGCATGTTTATTACGGCCAATGTCTTTGGCGACAAAATATCAATCATTAATCATTCAATGAGCTTTCTCCAAGCATTCATTCAGGATTTTTGTTTACAGAAAGCATCATGGGATCCCAATTTGGCAACTCCCCAACCTTTTCCATTGTTTTCAACTTGTCACGAAGTTCTTCAGCTGTTTCGACTTTGAAGTCAGGTTGGACACCTTCAAATGCCATAGCAAGAACCCAGTCTACCGACTTTGGTGATTCTGAAAGTGAAGTTACTGGAACTGAAAGTTTTCGCCCGCTGTTATAATAGTCGTTATAGTACTTTTCGCCATGATCAGACTCATAGAAGTAGCCACAGGCACCGAAGTTGGTTGAGTTTGTGAAATAGAACTCAACATTCAACGTTCTGGGGATTAAAAACTCACAAATACCGGTTTCTTGATCAACTACCGATATTTCTATCCCGTTCATGACACAAGCTACTTTGTTTCCTAAGACAGGTGCCAATACTGCAACGGCTGCAAAAAGAGAAGAGACACGCATTATTTTAAACTGATATGAGATTGTTTTAGTAATAAATCTCGACGGAGCTGATAGCGTTAGTTTTGAAATAAAATACCTGGAAGTTCAGGGTCTTTTTATAAGAGATGATTGTAGATATGCACGTCTAATGCAAGTCGTACATTAGGATTTGCAAGCCGTTGCAGTTTGACGTCATACTTGGCGTGTTGTAGCCAAATTTACGGAAGTAGCATCTTACCTGCAGGTCTTGCATGGCCAAGTTTGTTACATATTAGAAAATGTCTTGGTTTTGGGGCCTGGAGCTTTCAATTGAAGCAGATTAAAAAAAAAATAGGGTCTTTATAGGTAATATGTGAGATGTGATAGCTTGGAAGGTGTCGTAGTAGCTTGGAAGGGGAAGTAGTAGCTTGGAAGGGGAAAGGGAACTGTCTGGGCAATTGTAAGAGCAGGATTGCTATTTTGAAATTTTTAAAAAGAAATTTCAACTATATTTAAATATTATGTCGGGTCATTGCCTAATTATCTTTCGAAAAATCAATACAGTGTTTGTTTACTGTTATAAGAAGTGTCAAGATGTATGTGGAACAACACAGAGTCAAAGAATTGTCACGAGTAAACCGTATATATCATCCAATAAACAAAATAAGATTATTAAATATGCATTGTTTGTTTTATTTTCGGGCTTTTGATAGCAAGAATTCAACACAAGGTCAAATCCAACCCAAGGTCAAAATCAAGACAAGGAGAAAGCCATACTACCACTCTATCATACTACCATACTTAGCAATATTACTCAATAATGCCCTAACTATCAAAACTCTCCCAATTTAAACGTCATTTTGAGAAAGCCAATAACCTTAGTTGAAGACAAAGTGGTTCCATGCTAACATACTAACCGATTCAGTAAGGACCGGATTGGGAATAGATCTATAATAGGAAATTTTGATTTCCGTTTCCTTCGAATAGGCGAAGAATAACAGATCTTCCTATTGAGCCATTGGCTTCATGGAAAAAAGCATCCACAACCAGTTAAATAACTTCTTTAGGGAGTACTCCCCTGAAAGATTAGTTAATTTCCCTCACTTTACGAATAAAACTGCCCAATGTTGTCCAAGGAGAAGAATGTATCTTCAAGTAAAATGGAAAGCTCTATCGGTTCATTAGAGATATGTAACCATGAGCCATGGCTTGCAATTCATTTATTCGCAGGAAAACTTTGTGATTTTGCTTTTCGAAAATAATAAATATAAGTCACAAAGACATCATGTTCAGAACAAATAGTGTTGGTTCTTGATTTACTTTCAAGAATCGTAGACTGATCCCAGTTCGTTGACCAAATTTTCGTTACCCGAATCAGTAAAACAAAACACTTTGATCAAGCTAATTCTCCAAAGTAAAATTTTCTCTATTTTGGAAACAAGTGATTCCTCAGTCTTTGAACCCAATATTCGTTCAGAGCACATGTATCCAAGCTTGACAGAAGGATTTTGAGAACTAGTCATGAGCGGAAACGATTTCCTTTTTGGGTAATTCAGATACCAAATGCGGAATCTTACTTACCCAGTCGGATTATTTCTTTCTTATCATTTCTTGTGGTATCTTCTCTCCTTCTTTGCACAAAAAAGGAAAACAAACAACTGTAAAACAAGAATTTTAATTTTTCTAACACCGCAAATATACCCACTGTACATAATTTAACACTTTTTGCATAATTTAAATCCTTTTACTTCCTCGTATTCATCATCTTATCTCTTCTTAGCCCTCTTCTTAGCCACGTGCAGCTACCCTTATCGTCACCAAGTGATTAGAGAATTCACTGTAATACAACACATCACTGCTACAAGAAAAGAAAACGCAGGATATAAGTGAGATTTACGAAGTCTAATACATTACTGTAAAGGATTACCTGCACAGCTCAAACCTTAAATTCTAGGACCCCCGGACCGTGTTTTGTTTTGTAGCAACGCTACACAATCTACCTCAAGTAGCCAATTAACCCAATTTGGTCCAGCTACTCAATTGAAAAATTCATTCAATAACCAATTAAAACAGACAATTGGTCTAAACCAAAAAAAAATTATTTGAGTATCGTTGTTTATGGTCACAATGACTAACAATAACGACGGAATGGACAATACATCATCAACTCTTTCGAAAAGAAGAGGAAAAGATGGCAGTAATGGAGAAGATAACGGTGGTGGTAAAGAAATCGATCAAAACTGCGATAGAGGTGCCAAAAGCGATGATTTAACTGGAAAAAGTGACAATATTGGTACCAAAAGCAACGAAAAGCAAGAAACACTACATGATCCCGACTCAACACCCACATCGGAACTAGCACCTGGGTTACGTAGAACATCCTCAACCCATAGTGTCTCGTTTGTGGATTTGACTCGGCTTTTACTAGTTCCAGAATTCGACTTTGGGTCTGGATTCCTGGAAATGAGCGATTTGACATTCAAAAAGATTAACGACATGAAGAATAATACGAAGGATACGCTACGGAAGTTCAAGGACGAAAATACCAGCTTTGCCAGTCGAAAACTTACTTCTCAAGACGTTGCCCGTTTTCTGGCAAGTCTTAATCGGCGATTAAGCCGCTTTGACGAAAGGGTTCAGAGGAGTCTTCAAAGTTCTGCTACAGAAAAGGCATTCTATGCTGCAGCGGTCACTCTGGTCGCTGCAGGAGGGTTCATTATCGGGAAATACCCAACGTACTTCCCCGTGTTCCACACAATCCTCTTTTGTGCTCTCATGCCAATAAGATTCTACACATACTTCAAGCAGAGCTTCCAATATTACTTAGCCGATTTGTGCTACTATGTCAATATTCTCTTACTTTTGTTTCTTTGGGTGTTTCCGTCGTCAAAATCGCTCTTTGTTTCGGTGTTTTCGCTTACCCTAGGCACGCTATGTTTTGCCGTGATCACATGGAGAAACTCTTTGGTTCTTCATTCAATTGACAAGACTACCAGCTCGTTAATCCACTTCATGCCCCCAATCACTATCTTTGTGCTTGTTCATGAGGTTCCAAAGGAATATATTGCAGAAAACTATCCTGCTATTGGACAGGTGGAGAGCTGGAACTTTGTCAATGGAATAATCGTAACCTCTATTTATTACACGATATGGCAAGTGTCGTACCATTACTTCATCACTGTGCGCAGAAGGGAACAAATTGCCAAAGGAAGGGTTACTTCTTTTACGTATTTGAAGAAGAAGAACAGCAAAACGTTTTTGGGTCGAATTGTTAACGGGTTGCCTTATACATGGATGCAAGTTGGTGCTTTTTCATTGATCCAGTTCTTCTACCAGATCTTAACAATGCTCCCTTGCCCATTGTGGTTCCGTTATAAACATTTATGTGGAGCCTTTTTGATTTTCATTTTTGCGTGGTCGGCTTATAATGGGGCTACATACTATGTTGAGGTTTTTGGAAAGCGTTTCGAGAAGGAAGTGGCTACGTTAAAGGCAGAGATTAACGAGCTTCAACAGAGAATTAGTCGGCATGAGGCTGAAAAAAGTACCCCATCATTTTCTCCAGTGTTGGAACCTCTTCCTTCTGAGCCAATGGAAGAGCTTCGTCTTCTGAGGGAGGGCCAATAGTGGTATAAGAGACATGACGAGAAGAGATGAAAACAAGAGGTGAAGAGAAGTGATGAAGATGAAGAGAAGTGATGAAGAGAAGTGATGAAGAGAAGTGATGAAGAGAAGAGATGAAGAATAGAGGAACAGAGGATCTGAAAATCTGAAAAGGGACTGCAAGTTTTTTCCAAGATGATGAATGTACCTGGAAATCGTCTTTAACATCGACGAAAAGGCTCAAACAGAGACTTTCAAATCATAGCTAACTTTCAAACAACCTTGTCTGTGGAAGCTGGCCAAAGCCAAAAGGAAATGAAGAGTTCAGAAAAACCAAGTCTTTGAACTACTCATACCACTCACTATTTCCTTTTAGCTGATATATTCCCTTTCAACTGCTCTTCCCATCTCCATTGCTATAAGTTCAATAACCTGATGAAGAACACGACAAGAAAAAAAAACCGAAAAAAGGAAAGAAAAAAAAACAAAAAGAAAAAAAAACGAAAACGTTTACCAGTTGAAAGCAACTTCTTTGTTGTCCCCATTTTCAGAGTGGACTGTCCCATTGACCCTGCAGTACCACTCACCAAAGTGAAAAATTCACCATCCACCATATCTCTCCAGGTCAACATGTTCAAGACTGCGTTCACCCGGGCCACCGTCAGAATGATGCCAAGGCGTCTTCTTGCGTCGGCTAACCCTAATCCGGAAACGGAAAAAGCCGCTCGCCACGCCGCTTACTTACAGAAGTTCTACACCCCAGAGCTCTTACAAAGCATTCAAATCACCGAGTCTCTCGTGACTCCTCAAGACATTTTGGAGTTGAAGAAGAGGGGAGACAGCGCCAGATCTAGAGTAGCACCCGATATTGGCCGGGACTTGTCCAAAACAGACCCAGTTTGGGAAGAACCAATCTTGTACCCCAACCAAGCTACCAACAGGACTCCATTTCCAAAGATTCCACAAATGTATGCCTCGGACCATTACGGAGAGAGCCTTCGTTTTGTTGAGGAAAACAAGTTCAAGGTTCAGAGAAACAACAAGAAACAGGAGTTCTACCAAGAGTTGAGTAAGTTGACCGGAATGAACCTGAACTACTTGCGTCGATTGTACGTAAGACCTATTCTTATGAAGAGAGTGTCGTGTCAGACATCAAAGGGTAAGATCCCCAACTTCTTTTGTCTTACAGTTGTTGGAGACAAGAACGGTATGCTAGGCTTAGGTAAGGGTAAATCTAGAGACGGTATGCGTACTGCCATGGAGAAGGCACACTGGAATGCTGTTAAAAATTTGAACCCTATTCCACGTTATGAGAACAGAACCATTCTTGGTGATCTCAATTACAAGTACCATGCTGTCAAGTTGTTCATGAAGCCAGCTCCTCCTGGTTATGGATTGAGAGTAAACCACAACATTTTCGAGATTTGTCAGGCTGCTGGTATCAAGGACTTGAGCGGAAAGATTTACAAGTCAAGGAACCCCATGAATGTGATTAAGGGTTTCATTGAGGCCTTGGGCAAGCAGAGCTCTTTGGAAGACTTGGCTGCTGGCAGAGGTAAGAAGGTTGTGGACTTGCGGAAGGTGTATTATTCCGCATAAGCTTGTAAATAATGATATCGATGGAGAATTGGTTTGGTTTGGTTCTAGTTTGTTCATTATTTGGGTTTTTGGGGAGTTAAAGAACTTTATGATGGAAGGATAAACGGTTTAGTTGAAGATATTCGATCTTTTGGCTTGAGTTTATTCCTGATAATGTTTCGATTGACCGAATTTTAAACAATCCAGCCTGTTTCAGCATGCTTTGTTCGCTTTTGCTCGTCCTTGTCCAATTTTGACACAATTTAGTCCAATTCAACACAATTCAACACGATTTAGTCGAAATAAACTTCAAAATTTTGAAATTCATACTTTTGGAATCCTCAAATAAATTCTTTTTAAAAAAAATTCGATCATCCAGCTTATTAATGTCTTTCCTTCTTCCATTCAGATACCAAAACGCAACGAAAGTGAACTGAAGAGATTTAAACTATACAACAAGAACGGTAATAAAGGATTTTCAGATTTTGAAAAAAAAAAATCGAAAAGTTAAAAAAATTCACTTTTTACTAAATTTGCATGTCAATGTTTTTTCTGCAACCTACCCCAGAATCGACCTGAGACTATCTTTATCATGGGCATCACTTACTACCGAGCTTTAAGCGTCGTAAATTAAGGTGCGTCGAAACATTTACGAGCCCATCGAAACATTTACGAGCCCAAAACACACAGCCAAGATCAAAGTCCCAAGATCCAAGTTCCCACCAAGATCGAATATCCCACCAAGAACTTCCAGTTAAAGTTTGTTTCCTGTCGAACTTCGTTCATAAGAAGAACAATTTTTAAACTAATTTTGACTAAACTTTATCCAAACAACCTCTTCCACAGATTCAACTATGGTCGTAGATACATCCTATTACGACTTGTTGGGCTTGAAACCCGATGCAACAGCCCTTGAAATCAAGAAGGCTTATCGGAAAAGTGCCATCAAGTTACATCCCGACAAGAACCCCGATGATCCCCAGGCAGCCGCCAAGTTTCAGGAAGTTGGCCATGCGTACCAAGTTCTCTCCGATGAGAAGCTTCGAGAACGCTATGATCGGTATGGTATTGAGCAGTCAATTCCCCAAGAAGGGTTTGAAGACCCTGCAGAGTTCTTTTCTATGATTTTCGGCGGAGAAGCATTCAAAGACTGGATCGGGGAGCTATCACTTCTTCTGGAAATGTCTAAATCCGCAGAGCTTTCTGGCTATGGCGATGAGACTCCCAGCGAGACTACGGACTCCAATACGAAAGCTTCTCAAATGGAGCAGAAACCTGGTTTCACTAGTAAGTCTTCTAAAACGGACCATACATCTAGCTCTAGTGGTGGAGCAGAAGCTGCAGCTTCTTCCTCTGCGTATGCTGGCCATGAACAGTTTCATACTCCTCGGAATTCTGTAGATCATGCACATGAAAGGTCCAACAAGAAACTTTTTTTGGAGCACGGACTGGAAAGTGCCTTGACTCCTGAAGAAGTAGAGAAGAAAAGGAAACAGGAGGAACTAGAGAAATATGAGGAGGAGTGTAGAATCAAGAAAATCGAAACCCGTAATGAACTAGCCAAGAAACTCATTACAAAACTCCTGCTTTTCACGGAAACTGACATGGCTGATGATGTCGCTGAGTCGTTCAAACAAAAGATGGTCTACGAAGTAGAGTCTCTTAAGATGGAGAGTTTTGGGTTGGAGATCTTGCATTGTATCGGATCAATTTACAAGACAAAGGCAAAGATCTTGCTTAAGAGCCAGACTTTCCTTGGTGGTTTGGGAGGCTTATGGTGGTCCATGAAAGATAAGGGAGGGGTCATTCGTGACACTTTCAACACAGTTTCGTCGGCCTTGGATGCTCAACTGACAATGCAGGAGTATACCAAAATGCAAGAAGATAACGAGTATCATGCCAAGAAGGAGGCTGAGAGTATGGTGGCCAAAGAGAATGGCATTCAGGTCGACGAGCACAACGAAGAACTTAAGGCCGAGAAGGAGAAGGCGAAGGCCCAGAAAGAAGTTGAGGGATTGGAACAAATGTTGAACGATCTCCAATCAAATAAGGCGGCCACCGAAGCTGATAGCCCTGAAGGTGTTCCCAAAAGTTCCAAGAAAGAGGAGATCAAGGAGCCAGAGAAGCATACCGCCGAAGAGCTTGCAGACATGGAGAAGTTTCTCATAGGAAAGGTTCTTGCTGCAGCATGGTCTGGATCTAAATTTGAGATCCAAGGCACTGTCCGTGCTGTCTGTGACCAAGTACTTTATGACAAGGAAGCTTCGTTAGAGACCCGAATCGCCAGAGCCAAAGGTTTGAGGATTATTGGTCTGGTATTCTGTGAAGCCGACAGAACAGAGGCTGAAGCTGAAGAGGCTCGTATGTTCGAGGAGTTGGTTGCAGAGGCATCTCAGAAGAGAAGAAGAAACAAGCCTTCAAAGGAGCATAAGGAGAAGGAATCTGAAGAGTAAATGCAACTCCAATGCTAATTTCGAGCTAAGGATACGGAACAATCTACTTTATTTATTATCCATTGATTGCTAGATTATTGGGATGGACCGAAGATACTGAGTATTTGAACAGATGGGGGTTTACAATAATATTTGAGGATATTCTGGAATATTTGAGGATACTCTGGAATATTTGAGGATACTCTGGAATATGTTAGGCCATCTAAAGATGTTAAAGTCTAGAGGTACAGAACTCTAAAGCATCTAGAAGAACTCTGAAGCACTTAGTTGAACTGTAAAACATCTAGAGCAACTTCAAATCACTCCAATCGAAACCTGAAGTATCCATTATTAAAGAATACCATGCATGGTTTCAAGCGCATTGCCATTAAGGAACTATCCTCTGCAAGATCCACCACCTATTTACAGATTGTCCTTGCGGAACTTGTCTAGACGAGCTTGGTGCTCCTGGATGAACCGGATCACCTTCTTTCTGTTTTCCCGCAAGATATCGTTGCCAGCAACGTCTACACCATCAAGTTTCATCAACTCTTTTAAGAGCATTTCTTGACAGTAGCGAAACTTGTATTCCTTATCCGTATCGGGCAAATCAGCATAGGTCTCAATGTACTTGTCAATTTGAGGCACGAAGGTTTCTTCTACATAATCCAAGATTCCCTGAATCTCCTTGTTTGCCTTCTGGGCCTTGCTGAGCTTAGACTTCTTCTTCTTCTTCTTCTTTTCGGGTTTCAGAGTGTCGTTTCCCGAAGATGCCAACAACAACAATACCACAGTCACGGCTGTAACCGCCAAGGTGCCCGTGGCGGCCGTTAAACGCAATTCCTTGATATCATGGACGAGCTGTTTGGAAGACGTGGTGGAAATGTCACTGGCGTATTGTTTTATGGTCTGCTGGACGTGGAGGGGAATGGAGCTCTCTAATTGGTCCAATAACCGCTTCAGGTAGCCGGAAACGGCTTTTTTAGCCAATTGTACATGATGCGTTAAGTCTGCCATGACGAAGAAAAGACTTTGTTTGTGGTACTTGATAGCACTTGTCGCCCAATTTTTTGCAGTTGGTGTTGATGCAGCACTGTCTGCAGGACCCATATCTGAAAAGAGGTCAAGAAAAAAAACATGTCAGATTTAAATTTCTAAAGATGGAGAAATTTGAGACTGACGGGAAGAAAGCTTTTTGAAGTCGGGCTTTTTTCCTTTTATCGGTGGAGGCCGACGGGGTTGTTTTGGTGTGTTGGTTGTGTTGGTTGTGTTGGTTGGAGCAGTTTGTCCTATAAGCGACGACAATGGTACAGCTGAATGTCCCAAAACCGGTTGAATCATTCTTCCAGATGTAGGGAAAGAATTTTGAGGAGTAGGTGTAGTTTCTAGGCTCTTTGTAGTTGTCTTTACTTCCGCTTTTGGAAGTCTTCTTTTGGGACCCTTGGAACGACCCTTGTTGGGATGAGTAAGTTTTCCCAGTTTCAGGCTCGAGTTTTTGGTTGGAGCAGTAGTTGCTTGACAAGTTTCTGGAGCTGGCGCTGTCTTCAAGGAGAAGTTAGGATCTGTTTGTGAACGTAGCACTGTCGAAAGCGTTGCACGGAAATCCAGCAAGGAGGAAGACTCGGGATCTGTTTCTGCTCTTTTAACTGGTTTAATGAGAAGTCTGGATGTTCCTGGAGCTAGAGATGTTATGATTTTGCAAGCCGTTGGTTTCAAAGGCTTTGCAGAAGTAACCTTCTGAGAAGCCAAAAACGATTTCGGGGGTAAAACAGGCTTATGGGCCACATTAGACTTTAATGGTTCAAGATGCAGATTTCCTTGTATCTTGAGTGGTTCTGTTGTTTCTTGTGCCAAAACCTTAGGCTTTCTTGGCTTGGTAGGTGGTTTGGAGTCATCAGCAGGTTCCACGGATGAATTCCCTAGGAACTTTGAGGTATTATCTCCAAGTTTAGCCTTAAGTTTCTGTGGTTTTGGTGGGGCGATAGTTTTAGCATTGGTTGAATGATGAGAAGTTGTTGATAGAACTGATGATGAACCAAGACCGTAGATACTTGGTTTTTCTTTAGAATTGAAACACGAATCATCGGAATTCGATTTTCGAGCAACATATGTTGGTAATTCGATCTGAATATCAATAAGTTGCTGAGATTGGCTGATTGTCCCGGGCATAGTTCCCCATGTCTTCTCTACCACAAGTTTGGGGGGCTTAGAGGGTTTAGAAGGTTTAGGAGGTGCAACTTTGGAATGTTTCGAAGAGATAGAAGGGTAAGAAGGGTAAGAAGGTGTATCTTCATGTGGCAGTAGGTTACCATTTTCATTCAACCCATTAGAACACAGAATTTCCCCATTAGAAGACATTTGCGACCGATTTGAAGGTTCAATGGAGTTCCCTGACATAATAGATGGACTATAATGACGAAATTTCAACAGTTCAGAATCATTTGGCGGCGAAAACGATGTGTTTGGTGCACCAGAGTAGATTGTAGGATTCTCCATTGAAGTCTCAGGAGCCGAGGAATATCCGGGCCCAATTCTAGCTCCAAACTTTTCCTGCGACAGTTGGGAGAGTCTCAGCAAGAAATTTTCTGTTTTTCGACTGCCTATCGATAGCGACGATGGAGTTTTCACTGACATTATGGAAGATCACAAGAACCAAAAGAAATCAACCAATCACAGGAGACCTGGGGTCGTATAATAAGTAATTGCGCGCCAACCAGAGCTTACGTAATCTGAAATTCTCCACTTCAATGGTTTCGATAGCCCAAAAATAGTAATTTTAAGGTCTGTTCTGGTTGTTATCAGTTGGCTGGAGAAACCATAGGAAGGTGAGGGAGGGATATTCAGACACCAAAACATACATAAACAAAGAAATTTTTACAGAAAAGTCGGTATTTTTATATTTTTTGATAAATGATTTTTAAATTTTACTTTCATCTTTTCATTGTCCCTGTTTTTCATTGTTTTTATTGTCATTATCATGTTTATATGGACCCAAATCTCCACTCCCTCTATTATAGAATCAACGTACCACTATATCTTCATCAGGAAAGGGGGTGCATCGCAACTGCAGGAAAAATTTAAGGTTTACGATAACTGCACTATATAAGGACCAAGATCCGCCACTTTTGAAAAATCAAATTCTTGTTCTTGATTGGTTCAGAATGCCTGATACATTGTTCGTGGCTCTAATAAGCCGAGACACCAAGCCTTTATACATGCAAATGTTTGATTGCAAGAAGTATAATGATGTTGATTTTGATAGGAAGAAAAAAATTGAAGTTGGTCTAGATGCTTTGGATGAATCCAGCCAATCAGGACCAGGCAATGAAGTTGGGGATGTAAGAGGAGGTGAAAGAGAAGGTGAGGCGGGAAAATCTGTACAATTTGGAGAAACAGAAGGTACGGGAGAAACGGGGGAATCTTCAGAAGCTGCAAAAATCGCAGATGCTGGAGAGAATGAAGAACCTCATCTCCTAGAAGATTCAATCCATGAACCTACTGAATCTATCCCAGATACTCAAAAACAAAAGCAAATGAATTTAAATGATGCTGGAATCTTTCTCAAATACAACTTTCTTGCGCATATGGCACTAGATGTCTTTGCTGCCCCAATTGCTCTTGCGTCTCGTGAAAGTCTGCCTGATGGAGTGGTTCTTCTATTTATTCAAGATGAAGTGGTCGTGTATGGCATGGAAACGAACCATGGACTCAAAATAGTGGTTGGGATGAGTGGAGAAATGCAAAATCCCTTGCTTCTGGCGCTTTTCAACAGAATCCATCGCTGTTATATCCGAACAGTATGTAATCCATTCTCTGAGGTATTGGGAGTGCAAGATTGTGAGAATATGCTTCAAACGGAAAGATTTGATACCAAGATCCGTGAAGCGATCAAGGGTTGATTGTTTTGTGGGGAAAATGGTCTGGAGTTTTGCCTAAGGATTCTTTTGAAATCCTTATCCTTGAGTAAGTCTTTTCTACACTTTGAAGAAGTGTTTTCTACTCTTAAGATAATGTTTTCTATCACACTAAATAAATGGACTTCCTGGTGAAAACTTCCTGGTGACTAGACTTCTAGGTCAATGGACTTTAACCATTAAAGAATCTAGTCATCTTCAACAGAGAGGTCACTACTCTTCATCAATTCTTGTCAATTCTTGTCAAATTTTAACACTTATTAAATTTCAACGCTGATTAACTTTTAACAATTGTCAACTTTTAACAATTGTTAACTTTTAACTCTTATTAACCTTTGTGTTAAAGAGTTAGTCATCAAAGTCAAGATACATCTTGGAGATATTTCATTGTGAAATTGAATCCATCAAACCACTAATCCAAAATTTCTACCTTGTTGTGCCCATATTTGTACTCTCCTGATTGGCAACATACAACCATAAGTCGATAGCCATTACTGAAACTATCAACCAATTCAGATTGTTTAGCACTCTATTTGATGCTTTTGCACGATCTTGTAGCAAGATCTTTTAACACCATCCTTTAGTTTTGATATGTTATCACTAAATCTCTTATCACTAGATAAATCAACCACTTAATGCTTGATCAGTCGACAACCCACAATAATCACTTCATTACTTCAAGATAACATTCGCTCCTCGAAGACTCAAGTATTCTTGGTCTACACCAGGTGTCAAATGTTTGATCACCTCCTGATAAATCTCTACATTATGGTACCGAAGGGCACTGGCTGGAGACTTATACTTCCCCTCAAGGCCTGTTACATCACAATAGTGCTTGCGTGGCTTTAAGCTCGGTGGCGCCGCGATAGACAAGTGTGTAGGTGTATCGATGCCGAGTTTTTTCGTCTGAAGGTACCTTGCTTCATCGGTGGCAAGTTGTTTTGCTGTTTTGAATCTTCTATTGGTGAATTTTGGCCTGTCTGGGTTTTGTTTGAAGCAGTGTTCTTTTGTAGTGACATAAGAGAGTTCCAAAGCGTTGGACTCTGCTTTTGTTGTTTTGCTCATGTGGCGGTATCTGTTGGATTGGTCTAATTGATCAAGGACGAGAGACGAAGAGAAAGATAAGAAAAGAGATCAAAACAGAGCAAAAGAAATCAAAACAAACCTGTATGTGATTGAGGTTATATAAAGGAGTTGAAGAAATGTGTTTTTTGTGTTTCGTCTTGTTTGGTTTGAGAATTGTTTGGGTTGGTAGTTGGTTGGAAATTGGTACATCAACTGTGGAGAAGACCATCTGCGGAGATTCTAAGATGGTCAAATTGAAGAAGGAATTTTTTCTTCTTTTTCACTTCCAAACAATATTGAAGAATATTCTGAATATTTTTATTGTTGTTTTCATTTTTGGCGGTTCTGTCGGTTTCTTGCTCATGGTTGTTCATTATCCACTAGACGTGATGGTTAAAGTTGCCAAACTAGGAAATATTTTCCCGGTCGTACTTTGTAACGAATCAAAAAAGGAAAATGTAAAGAAAGATACTTTTAGCCTTGGTTTCGCAATGATTTCTTGCCTTTCGTTCACTTTTTCATGTTCAAGACCCTATCAATAATGATCAGAACGTAGCGACAAGTCCAAACTAGAAACCACGATTCATTTGAAACACAATTCATCCGACACATGCTTTTGAAAAATTCGTCTGAAAAAATCATCTGAAACGAAAGTCAACTAAAAAATTCAATTGACCCCAAATTTCTTTTGCTCTTTAGCCCATTGCTAATCTGGATATGCCCTCCTAATTCCTTCAACAGACCACACAATACAAAACATTTCACCAGTATTAAACAGCTACAACTTCTAGCCCATAACCAATAGTCTCCACCAAAAAATATACGAGTTTCCTTGGACTTCAACATGTCCTTACATACTCTCTCGAATAACATGGCCTGCAGGTAGTATATTACTTGCAGTGCATGATAATTAAACCCCGTATGTCTCGTCTATCTGCAGGTCTTGCATTTGCAACCAATTCTAGTAGTTGCTGAATCCTGAATGTGTGCACAGCAACCACAACTTTAAAACTATATAAGTAGCAATTCCCCCCAATTTTTCCAGAGCACAGATTGCACTTTTCTCCTAGCACAATCTAATTACCCCTTCCAAAGTTTGAATACATTTAAAGATTCAAACACACTCGATTCGAAACTAAGAGACAAATACATTCGAAGTTAACCATTCAAAGAAAAAACCATGGCAAAGAAGATTCTTTTAGGTTTGGCCGTTGTTGGTGGTGGTCTTTATTACTATGACCAAAACGTTCTGCCAATTTTCACCACAGACAAGAAAGGTGCACCTATTGCTCTTGGAAATATCAAGCCTTCAAAAGAAGTTCGTGAAGAGTACCACAAGCTTGGAGACAAGGCCAAGGACTTTGGAGGTCAATTGAAGCAAAAAGCCAAAGAAAGCGTGGCTGAATTGAAAGAGAAGAAAGATTCGGCAGTTTCATCCATCAAAGATTCTGAAACTTATGACAAATGGGCTCTGCAATTGGAAGACTACTCCAAGGAAGTCAAGGTTGCAACAGACAGCTTGGAAAACAAGGCTTTAGGCAATAAGTTGGCTGCAAAGTACATTGATGCGGTCAACAAGCTTGGAGAGACCCACGAGGATCGGTTGAAGGATTTGGCTTCGTCTACTTCAGCAAGACAGCAGGAAATTAAGAAGGACTTGGCTAAGTCCAAAAACACATGGTTCTCGTGGTTTGCTGGCGAGAAGGAAGATTTAAAGAATGATGCCAAGAAGAAAACAGATGAGCTTTCTGCCAAGGCCGAGAAGGAAAAGAAAGCCTGGTTTAATTGGGGTTCTGCTAAGGCAGATGAAGCTCAACAGGCTGCCGTAGACGCAAAGAACGATGTCAAGGCAGAGAAGGACAAATGGATCAATTGGGGTTCTGCTAAGGTTGATGAGGCCCATAAAGATGCCAAAGAAGCTTACGAAACAGGAAAGGTTCAGGCATCTGAAAGTTTTGAGTCTGCTAAGCAAAGAGCCCTTGATGAGTACTACAAGGCCAAGAAGAACGTCGAGGAACTTACTAAACAAGCTCAAGAACACGCACAGAAGGTTAAGGGAAGGGTTGAAGAAGATGAGCATTTGAACAAGGCCAAAAAGGATTTCCAGAGTGCATTTTCCAACTTGAAGCGGTTCGGTAGTGATCTTGTTGAGGGAAAGTAGTCCCTATGTAGAAATAGGGTCATTTATGGCACTAGTTCTGACCCAGAAATGAATTAGCGATCAAAGAAATCTATTCAATGCAAAAATATATCAATTGTGTTTGTAATACGTTAGGATAGGTTCAGATAGAGTAGAACAAGGAAAGAGGGAAAAAGAACGGTAACAAACCAAAAACGTAAGATAAAAGGAGTGAAATATTCAAATTCATAAAAATCAAAATCATTTCAAAACATATCTCTTTGTGGTTTTACTCACAATACTTCATTTCTTTGGTATTTCTCTTTTACCATAGAAGCAATGAATGGTACGGATAATAAACCTAACCAGAGAAGAAAATAGTGAAAAGAGATACGTAAAACAAAAATAACAAATAGAAATTACCTCACATTAATCTTAAAACTCGTGTTTTTTTCAATATTTTTCCCTTTATTTCTATCAAATCTTCCCTACCCCAGATCTCATCTCCCCATACTACCACTTCTTTCTCCAAAAACAGCCCTAAACAGCCCTAAACAGCCCTAAACAGCCATTAACAGCCCTTAACAGCCCAAAGGTAAACAAAACAGCCCAAAAATGCTGGCCAAATATCGTAGACTCCCGCGAATATTCCGGATCAACTCGGAATTACTCTACTCCACCCCACTCCGGAAAGTTTCCACAGCAGATTTATTCATCAAGCTTGGATTCTTCAACCACCCGAAATCCGGATTGGTACATTGGATGCCTTTAGGTACCGCCACCCTCGGCAAAATCACCGCTCTCATCCATCGCCACATGCAATTGGCTGGTGCCGAAGAAGTGAAAATGTCTGTTCTTTCACCATCAGCACTCTGGAAACAGACAGGAAGATGGTCCGGAACTGAGTTATTCAAATTGAATGATTCAGGAGGTGGCGAGTATTGTTTGGCGGCAACGTGTGAGGAAGATATCACGTCTGTTGTAGCTTCACAGATTGCATCTTACAAGGACCTTCCGCTTCTCTATTACCAGATCAACACCAAGTTTCGGGACGAGAAGCGGCCGCGGGCGGGGCTTCTCCGTGGCCGTGAGTTCATAATGAAAGATGCCTATTCTTTTGATACGTCGCCTGAAACTGCCATTGAAACCTATGATGAAATGGTTCTGGCATACCATAGAGTGTTTCGAGATTTAAGGGTACCATACGTGAAAGCCGTTGCTTCTCTGGGGGACATTGGAGGGTCCATGTCTCACGAATGGCACTACGTGCATAATTCTGGCGAAGATACTCTCTTTACATGTAATGGCTGTGGGAACTCTCTGAACATTGAAAAGACGTCTTCGTACCCAGTTGAGGACCCTGCGTTATCCCAAAATGGTCGAGAAGATGTAAATGTCCGGTACTTTGTCACTTCAGATAGAGAAACCCTTGTTTGTGCATATTATCCCTCGAAAAGAACGCTTCTTCCTGACCTAATTCTGGAGGAATTGCCTGATGTGGATCTCAAAAATGGGTTAACCCAAGAACAGATTCTTTCACTCTTCAGCGATGAAGAAACACTCTTATCGAAGAAAGTCATTCGTTTGATGGATCTGAGGCTTCATTCGAGATCAAATTTCCCTGATTTCCCAATTAAGTTCGTCAACAGATCTCTGATCACTACTCTTACAGATATCCCCATTGTTGAAGCCCAAAGCGGAGAAATTTGTGGCCAATGTAATGAGGGAACTCTCGAAGCAAATCGTGCAATTGAAGTTGGCCATACCTTTTTCCTTGGCGACAAATATTCGGACCCATTAATGTGTACTGTCGATGTTCCACAGGAAGATGGAACACTTAAGAAAGTCAACGTTGCAACTGGATGCTATGGAATCGGAGTCAGTAGAATAATTGCAGCCATTGGTGAAGTTAACAGAGACGAAATGGGCTTTAGATGGCCCGTCTGTATTGCTCCTTGGACAGCCACAGTCATAAATGCATCCAATGACGTTAGCCTTAGCGAAAAGGTCATGAATGAACTCGAAAAAGCAGGAATCGATGCTCGTTGTGACGACCGGGAAGTTTTGGGTTTAGGAAGAAAGGCAAAAGAAGCTCGTCTTGTTGGAATTCCCTTGGTTCTTATTGTTGGAAAGAACTTTCCTATGGTAGAGATCGAGATCCGGGGAAAGAAGTACGGAGACTCTTGGAAAGGGGCTTTTGAATCAAACTCTACCGGATGGGAGGTAGAATACTCTGCAGAAGATGGGGTTGATGTTAAGCACAAAGTTCACTTTGACCGTTTGGGAGCTGTTGTTCAGAGTCTTGTCAAAGACATGTGAGCCAGAAGACTATAAAGAGAGAAGAGAAAAGAAAAAAAGTTCCAGTTAATTTGATGGAACGATTGAACATACCGGAGACAAATACTGAACATACCGGATAAAAGTAACTAACGGAAGTTACTCTTCGAAGATACTGAAAATCCTGGATAAATTGGCAGAACATCCTAAACAAGACACATTTCTTAAAGTTTTGTGGATCTCAACAGTTCTGCCACACTACATATTATCCAGGAATGGTTCTTAAGATAAGGCAGTTTATTCAATACAGTACGACATTCACTGACCAAAAGTTTGCCGAAACAACCCAGTGACAAACGTGCGCCGAAACAAAGTGTTCTTTAGCAATTATACAATCAAGAGGTGAACTTGCCGGTGACCTTGGCAATGACATGCAACACGATGACAGAGAAGATGAAACCAACAGCCAAGAACAAAACAACCAATGGGTCAACTCTCAAACCTTGGGCCTCGTCAGTGAATAGCTTCAACATGGTAGCAGAAGAACCTCCAGCACCGGCGGATCTAGTGGACAAAGGCTGTTGGGATGCATCCTTAGACTTCTTGTCTGCAACAGACTTTCTTTTAACTGCGCTTCTCAAACCACCTGGGGCAGGGGACGACTGGATGTTAGTATAAATGGTTTTATTTATATTTTAGTTGAATGTTGTTGTTGCTTCATTTTGGGGATGTTATTTTTTTGTTGTCGAGTTTGGTGTTTAGGTTTTGTTGTCCAGTTTCGATGGTCGAACTTGGTGGTCGAATTCTTCAAATGGCTCCAAAAGGGGTCAAAACTGATCCAAATTCAGCGGCGGAAAAACTTATCGACAGCTTTTGAAGAGGGCTACAAAATGATACCAATTTTGTCCCGCTCGAAGGTCGTTTCCTACATACCATGATGTGGGTTGTTGTAGATTTCAGTTAGCATACGTCGCCATGAAGAATATCAAAACCCATGGTCACGTGAGGGCGACTGGTATGGGGAAGCTGGGTAAATTAAGTACGTGGGTATTAAGAGGAGCAATAGTGGATGGGGACGTGGGTAAAAGGGCGAAATAAAGTTTCTCAAGTGTTTTCAACTTTTCTTTTTTTCCGGGATAACATTTCCTCTTTGGGTATAATAGTCCCGGTCGGGGTATTTTATCCTCTTTTGGCAATATTCTGAAATTTTTAAATCTTGAGAGAGTGAGTAGCAAAAAGAAAATATTTTCGAGAAAAAAATAAAACTTTTGAAACTTTTATTTTATTTTCTAAACTTTTTTTTGAAAATTTCCTCAAACCCGCCTTGTTACTTCGAGTATCTTCTGTTTAGAAGAGTGGGGGCCCAAATTCGGCTCTTAACTGAACAATTTCCATATTCAAACAAATCAATAATTTCTTATATTTGACGTTATCTAAGAAAATATAATAAAGTATATTTTAGACTCTTAAGTGTTGTGTATCTATTTTCAATAACCCAAGTACCAGTAATACACAAAAAAAAGTAAGCCTTTTTGCCCTTTTCGAAAATAAGAAGTATACTGGTAAATTTGGAAAAGTTCAAATAATTTAAAATAATTATAATATTTCTCTCAATTCTTTTCATTCCTGTAGAAATCACTCCTCTTTCTCTAAACACCAATCTACCAAAAATACAACCTATTATTGCACCATACTACAGCATTTTTTCTCAAAACAATCATTTTAAATCAAGACTGTTTCGGGAATTTCCTCATATTACCACATTTTGAAACTCTTACCTAAATGGGACAATAATTTGTGATAATTAATATTATGGTACTATTTGACCTGGGCACGTGACCAGGACACCGGTGGTCTCACCAGATCCACTACAACCTTCCCATGAACACCTCCAACAAGTTCTAGACTTAGCTCAGCGGACAATATATTTGTGGAGACGCGTGACTCTGCTAACCCTTTGAGTGACTCTGTTACATCATCCGCGTGACTCTGTTACAATTCTGACTCGGAAGCGACCCCGTTTTTTGACTCGGTCTATCTCCCTACAACTTCCCACATTCCGTTCAACATCCGGATTGTTTAACTGTTTTCGGTCAAAATCGTCTCGGATAGTCTTAATTGGATCTTCTATCTATCTTTATAATCAATAGTCGCTTTTGAACGATCTTTTTTTCTCGGAATTTATTCTCTTTGTGTCTTTTTGATCGCTTCTCTGTCCACACAAGAAAGAACCACAAACACAATATATTTATTCTAACCGGAAAGCTTGCAAATCGTGAAAATCGTGGAAATATTCTCATTCTCTCCATCTACCGTCATTGATTATTGTTACCCCCCTGCTTCAAACCTTCTTTCACCATGGACTTGGCCAACTTATCGGCAAATGCCGACCAATTGGATACCGTTATCCGGAGACCATCCTTGTCATCACTTTCGTCTGCTTCTGGCTACGATTCTTCCAACTACAACGCCACCCAAGGCCACCAAGCTTCGGCCATTTCTGCTCCGGGCCAACTGAGAATGTCAACTGGTCTGACAAGATTGTATCTGGCTATGCTGGACAACTCCAGTAACCCTAACCTAGTTTCGGCAGGTACTTTGGTAACTTCGGACGTTGGACCCTGGGTTGAGCTGCAGAAACAGCAGCAATCCTTCAACGTTACATCTTTGGACAATGGGAAAAAGGAACTTTCCTCTAAGCTCGCTTCCGAGCCTATCCCTTTGGTCATGACGTCCAAAATAGCACCTTCCATTGCCACCAGCACTGCTGATGATTCGAATGTTGACGATGACGATATTGATGACGATGATGACGAACTTATCCCAACGGCCATCGTAATCAAGAACATTCCTTTTGCAATCAAAAAGGAACAATTGTTGGACGTAATGACAAAACTTGGCTTGCCATTACCATATGCATTTAACTACCATTTCGATAATGGCGTTTTCCGTGGTCTTGCTTTCGCCAATTTCACCTCTACTGACGAAACCTCTGCTGTGGTTAATCGTCTCAATGGTAGAGAAATTGGTGGTAGAAAGTTGCGTGTCGAGTACAAGAAAATGCTCCCTGCCCAAGAAAGAGAGAGAATTGAACGTGAGAAAAGGGAGAAACGAGGTCAGTTGGAGGAGCAACACCGTTCTGCTTCCAATGCATCCTTGGCTTCTCTCATGTCTGCCACCTCTACTACTGCTGCCACAAAGAACTTAAGTGTAAATGGCCAAAGTTACATCTCACAAACTGAACGTTTGTTTGCACAGTACCCCTCTTCTGCGAATAAATTGCCACTTCCGCCACCGGAGTTGGATTTGAATGATCCTGAAGTGTTGGAACTCTACTCTCAATTGCTTACTTACAGAGATGATAATCTGAAGCTAATTTTTGAATTGGCGTTCCCCACAACATTATCCATTCACCAAAGGAAAAACTTGTCTCTCACGTGCCAGTTTCTCAATTTGTTGGAGCTTTTCGATAATGGTCTTATCATCATTCGTAGAAAACCAGGTCAACAGTCGATTCAGCAAAGACAGCAACAAACTGCTTCATTCAATCAAGCTCATGCCCTGCATTTGCAGCCCAATGCCTCTGCACAAGCGCCTTCTGCGCCAAGTCTTAGCCATCTGCAACTGGTGACTGGTCTGAACGGTGCAGTGAGCAATGTGCTCTCCCTGCACTCGTCCTCCATGATGAATCTCAGTCAAATCCCGGCTCTTCTTTCACAATATGGCAACGGTTCTAATAGTCCCGTTACCCATGCTCCTGAGCTCCTTAGGTCGCATTCGCAATCCGCTTTACAATTGCCCAGAGCAAGACAGCATACGTCTACCCCAATCCAAGCACAGTACTCGCAGTATCATAATACGGCACAGCATTCTAAACAACCTTCTGGGTCAGGTAAATTCGCCACTTTCGGTGTATACCCACAGAATGCTGCTAACGTAAGTGGTTCTGGACAAACTCAATTGGGCACTCCAACATCATCCAGCGCGGCTGCATTGTTGAGATCTTCCAACAATCGGTCTTTTGTCGATGTGAGATCAGGCTCAAATTTGAATAATTCGTTCCAGTCTGCATCTGCAGCTGGATCACCCACTCCACAAAACCAGACCCTAATGTACCAACAGCCCAGCTACTTCCTAGGAAACCAAGCATCTCAAGCGCAACCTCATCAAGTAGCTACGCCTTCCAATACTGGAGCCAGTAAGGATTTGCAGAATCGGTTTTCTCAATTCGGCCACCATAGTTCTAATAGCATGGTATCTTTACAAACGTCGGCACCCTTGAGTGAAGAGTTTCAATTAGGTGACCCACTTGCATCTAAATTGAGTGGGATTAATTTGGGAAGTGGCTATGACCAACAAAAACCGGGAAGTGGAATCTGGGGCTATAAACGATAGATATTTGGAGAAAAGTTGTCCTTGAACATAGATGCAGAAAATAGAGACGACTAGCATAAGTTCAGGAGGAGGCGAAAACAAAAACGACCAAAGAAGAAAAAAAATGAAAAAGAAAGAGGACACTCTAGCTATGAAAAGAAAAAAAGAAAAAAAAACACCCCTGTTTAGGGCTCGGTGGTGGTTTGAAACCTATCCTGCAACGACCCACGAAGAACAACGAATGACGACGTAAAACGATGACACGATACCATGAACTGTCATGATATGATTGCACATATTCCGTTCCGCATTTTTTTATATACATTAGTTATGATCCAGTCTAACTAGTGCTTGCTCTATGTGACTAAGCTTGCTAAAGCCATGCTTTAATATAATTCCCCAAAAGGCAAGTTTGGAAGAGAGTGAGTACTATTAATAAACTGGAGTATATTTATTGATGATTTAATTAGTAGGTAATTGTTTTGCGTTAGTAGTCTTGTATTAGTTTTATGGTTATAGTGTTGTACTAGCAGTTACGAAATAGGTAATCCAATTACCTAATTAGGAAATCATACGCTATTGAAGTTATCAATTAGAATTTTTAGCTTTTTAAATTGTATTTTTGACATTCCTTTATAAAAGGCCAGCTTACCGGTTCATCTTGTTTACTGTTACAAAAGACACTGGTATGCAGCAGATAACCAGATAAACACAATATAACGAATACAAAACGATATTTCTCTTCTAGAAAACCATTTTTCTTTATATTTCGTTAATAGGTAGTAGCTTAATTAACAGTCTTACAGTTATGTTTGTAGTTTAACACAATAGTTTATCAACCTAGCGAATTCTTCATTTTTACCGAAGAAATGACAATACCTACTACAACAACGAGTTTCTCTTAGTGATAAATTAAAACAAGATAGCTCTTTTTTGTCCCTGGACTTGAAACGAAGAACTCGTTTGGTTCTGGCGAAGGAGCATAAGACACATTCAGAATCAGTGCTTGAACAGAATCTCACGTCCATATTGCTGACTACAGTTAGCTTTGTGGAGAATTTTCGTCACTAATTGATTCTTGTTTCGTTTTTCGTCACTAACGAGAACCAAAAGGGAATTAAACTACGTCGAAGGAACAAACGTAAATGGTACTATAGAACACCACGGTAGAAAAGGAAAGCTTTAAATGATTTCAATTCTATAAGTTTACAAAGAACCTTTGCTTGGGATCTTTGGGTTTATATCACAAAACTAGATTTACTTGTTTCAATAGCTTTTGAAAATAGTCTTTTATGACCCGTGAGACTGGTACTGAAGTTCTAGACTAGATTGTGAAACTGAATTGAAACGTTTCAGAATAATTATCACTGATAGATATATATATATATATATATAACTTGGAAGGATTAGGTGGTGATAAGTCATTCTTGGTCGTGGTAGATAGTTGTGGTATTAGCAGAGATTTGTCAGCAAAAAGTCACCTTAAGAAGTCGAAATTAGATCAATAATCTTTAAAGTTTAAGGTGTCACCGCATACCCATTCTAGTTCTACATCATCTCTTTTCCTCACCGTTAGTTTTTTAATCTATGAATTTCAAAACTATCTGAAACCAAAAGAGGTAACTTCTCGCAAACAAACCTTGAAAATTTAAGTTTTTTAACACTTACTTCTTCGCTTAAGTGAGTTTTTAAACGATTAAACAGCTCTTTTCCTTCACGTACCTCTAACTTTTTATCTTCATTCAAAGTTCCCACGAGACCTTACGTTCTACAAACCTTAAACAAACGATAGTGTTGTGAGTGTTTCAATTGATTTCTAAATATACAGAGAAAAGTAATCTTTGTTTGAAAACTTCTCCTGGACCATGTTCCTTAGTACTTCTATTGGAACTCCATCAAACCCGACCAAACACATCATATAAGGTCTTAAATGAAAAGTAAAAGTTTGAAAATCGCATCAAGTTTTTCTTTAAAATCTTGAAATTCTTTTACTTGCTAATAACTTTGGTTTATCTTTAGGGTCTCGTCCCTAATATTGTCTCCCTCTAATCCATGACGACCTAATTATTCTCTCCCGCAGCTTATCATCTACAACACTTTAACTACATGTTCAAAGAACTGCATCTAGTGTAAATAATTGCCTAAATAGGAAATAAAAACGGTTTCTCGTAATTTCGTCGTATTTTATCCCCCGACATACCTCTCTTAACAACAAGGACCCACACCAAACATCTACTAAGTAAGAAGAAATAAAAAGATTTTGAATTCCAAAAACAATATCAAATAATTATCACCTTTTGCCCATAATTACCCCTCAAATCATAACTATTCACTCCCTTGGTTCTCCTGCTATCAGGATTTCTCCATCACGTGACCGGTCCCGAGTCCACCTCCCGTCAAAAAACTCTTCCCACACATCTCTGCTTTGAACCCTATTCATTCCCTGGTAAACCACCTCTTCTCTATCCTTTCCCGATAGAGCGAAACAGTCAACAACAACAAACGCGTCTCCACAAAAGTTACATACCCCGCACCGCGTCTCAGTCTCGTGTTTTTGTTTTCTTTTTGTATCAAACGGCAAAATCTCCATAGTGGATTTTTCGAGCAAATTGTTCCGATATCGAAATCAAAGACCTTTCTAGTACCAAAATATCGATAATTGTATCCAAAGATCGATCCTAGCACCGAAATTGCCCCCTCTAGTACTTAATTTTTCGATTCCAATACCTAATCTTTCACCCCATTCCATCCGTTGCTTGTCTCACCGTAGAATATAAGCACTATGGGTCAAATTCTTTCCCAACCAGAAAAGGTGAAAACAAGCGAAGCCGACCGTGATGGTTATCTCGCTTACGGTCTTTCATACATGCAAGGATGGCGTATTAACATGGAGGATGACCATGCCACTGTGCTAGACCTCAATGAGGAAACCTCCGGTGACCATGTGGCATTCTTTGGAGTTTACGATGGCCATGGAGGCGAGAAGTCGGCTATTTTCACGGGCCGTCATTTGCATGAATTGATCAAGCAGACTCCAGCTTTCAACAGAAAAGACTACGTAAATGCATTAAAAGATGGTTTCTTGCTGTGTGATCAAGCTATCTTGCAAGACTTCGAGACCCGGAACGATGAGAGTGGATGTGCTGCAACTTCTGCTATCATCACTCCAACCCAAATTATTTGTGGTAATGCAGGTGATTCCCGTACTGTGATGTCTGTCAATGGATTTGCCAAGGCATTGTCCTTTGACCATAAACCATACAACGACGGTGAAAAGGCCCGAATTTGCGCTGCTGGTGGTTACGTTGATGTTGGCAGAGTTAATGGTAATTTGGCATTATCTCGAGGCATTGGTGATTTCTCTTTCAAGACCAACCCTGAACTTCCTGCTGAAGAACAGATTGTCACCTGTTACCCTGAAGTTATCGCCCACAACATTGACTATGAGAAAGATGAATTTGTCATTTTGGCCTGTGATGGTATCTGGGATTGTTTGTCGCTGCAAAGCTGTGTCGAGTGTGTCAGAAGAGGTGTTTGGGAAAAGAAGCCATTTACCCAAATTTGTGAAGAGATTATGGAATTATGTTGTGCTCCTACTTCCGATGGTTCGGGAATCGGTTGTGACAATATGTCTATTATGATTGTTGCCCTTTTGGATTACACCAAGAACGAAACTTTGGATCAATGGTATGAGAAGGTCTACAACAAGGTGGAATTGCACAATCTGCAGATGGAAGCTTATAAGGCAACTAATCCAAACAGCGAAGCTGAAGAAGTCCCTGTTTCCATTGAGTACGGACCCATTGCCCCAGATTATAATGTCTTGTACAAGGAGATCTTCGGCGATCACTACAATATCAACCAACAAGGCGGCGGTAGCGAAGGACGTTCCAACGGCCATGGCAATTACCTGATGTTTGGCAATCCATCCATGAGCAGTCGTGATCCTATTGAGGAAGACCGTGAAGATGAGTTTGACCAAGGCGAAGAAGATGACTCTCCATTTAGCAACGGAGCCATTTCTTTACAGAAGTTGTTGTCTAGTAACGTCATTACCAACGAAAATGGTGTTGTTTACTTGGACACTTCATCTGCACAATCGTTATTGGCCTCATTTGGAATGCCTGCGGGCAAGGACAGTCATGAAGAAGATGAGGATGATGAGGAAGAGGAAGAGGAGGATGATGAGGCTGAGGCTGAGGCTGACAATCACGGTAAAAAGATCGAGGTTGTTGATGAGGACCTGGAATCGTCTTAAACAATCTTGGCCTTCATTCTTTTTTTGCACTGGTCTTTCATCCTCGTTCCCTTTCTACGATAAGACGAACTCGTCCATCGAAGATTATCTGTTTGTCATAAATGATGACCTTGGCAATTGTCAAAAAGTCACATTGACGTCAAAAGGCTCCGAAAGGCTCCGAAAGGCTCCAAAGGGCTCCAAAGGGCTTTCTTGGGTGAGGGTCTTGGTGCTACTGTCTCCGTCTCCCTGTCTACGTGCAACACTCCTTGGTTCATGCCCACAGTAATTTTAATGATCATCATACCTTTAGTTCTTGGTAACATATGTTACACGGAATCAGTTGGCACGATGCACCAGTGCCACCTTTTTGAGCTGATTATAAAATCACTTCTTAAGCCCGTAGAAGTTAATCAGCATCCAATTATCTTTCTTGGTGAACTTTTTGATGAAAAAAAAATTCTTCTTGATGAAAGTGAAATTCTGAAATTTGAAATTCTTCATCAACTGTGAAAATCTCAATTTTGAAATTCTTCCTTTTCGGGTATCAACACCCCAATCCTTGGTCCTGCAGCTACCATGGGTAGTCGCGTTCCCCAACCACTACCATAATAACACTCATCGAGCAAAACTAGACTCAGAATCGACGTCTTTATCTTGCGGGGAAATCATATAAAAGGCGTGCGATTCCCACTTTTTCTGTATCTGTTTTTTTCTGTTCGTACGCCGCCTGAGGCCTCTAGGATCGTGTCTTTCTTAGCCAGACATCGTGAATCATCATTGGTCATTGATTCGTCATTCAGCGGTCAAATTTGGTGGAAAAAGAACCGGAATCATAAACTTTGGCTTATCAAGTTACCTCGGACGGAATTTCCCTTCAAAAGATCCGTTTTTGACCTTGTTTGACCTTGTTTTAATTCTTCTTTTGGGCGAATGCACATAGTCAAGATTCTGTGACCAAACGATATCGAAAACTCCCAAAACGGCGCCAAAAATGGCAACAAGAACCCTTCGGCGTAACTCGGCCGCCTCGCTGCGACACAACCGTATAAATATTATTAGACATGAACGATCGTTAGAGTTGCCTGTAGCTACTGGTAACATTCTACCTCAGAAGCTGCCAAAGAAGGATAAACTGACTGAGGGTCCGCAAAAGCCTAAAGATGGGGAAGATCTTGGAATTGATGAATCAGTTCATCATTCATCAGTTCTTGGTAATTCAGTTCATCATTCATCGGTTCTTGGTAATTCAGTCCATTCATCACCTGGTAAAAAACGAATAAACCAAAAAGTTCTGAATTCCCCATCTGTTAAAGTCAAAAGAAAAGGAATTTCAAAGCACATAAGAACTGGCCGTCCTCGACTATACCATGCAAAAATCGCTAACCACGATGAAAATGAGTTTGTGGTCAATATCAAATACAATTTGCGGCATCGGTTGGCTAAACGATTCTTTGGCTCGTTACTCTCTCTGAAATCGAAGAAAGCGGAAGAAGCCGCACAAATCATAGAGGATCTAGAAGAAGCAAAACGTAACCGGCGGGCCCGGGCAAGCAGAAACCATAGAGAGGAGAGTTTCGACTCATCTTCTTCTTCTTCTTCCAAATTTCGTACTACTTTGCGAAGACAACCAAACCTCGATAGAACTTCACCTCATCCTGAACCCCAAGAGTCAGTTTCTGAAACTGAATGTGTTGAATCCAGAAAGATAGTCAGTAGAGTGATTTCTCCACAAAAACACACTCTGGACCTTAAGACCCTAGAACTTAAGGTTCTGGACCTTAAGAATCTGGAACTTGAGACTATTGAACTTAAGAATCTGGAACTTGAGACTATGGAACTTAAGAATCTGGAACTTGAGAATCTGGTTATTGAGACTAATCATGGCACATCAAATTTTTCTCAAGATTCGACCAATTTGATTGAAAATGATTCCCATTCAAATAACAGCAACGAAAACCCTCTTCCCTACTTTGGTGTCTTGCCATTTCCTGATTGCATCATTAACGACACTGACCCAACTGCTCTGGATCGTCACATCTTCAATAAGTTTAAGAATCTCGGGGCTAGGAAGAAACTTCAGGCCCAGAATCGTGATCTCAAATGCAAAGACCACAGAAAACTGAAGCTATCATCAGCAATCTCAGAAAATTCTTCTCTGTACTTCCTGCGGTCCAAGATCGAGAGCATCTGTATTCGAAACCATTTGCTAGATACATGGTACTCATCTCCATTCCCCCAAGAGTACTCCAACAACAAGATTTTGTACATGTGTGAATTTTGTCTCAAGTACACTAGCTCAGCCAAATCATTTGAGCGTCATCAATTGAAATGGTGCTGCAATGGGTCCTCACGCCCACCTGGTGTCGAAATCTATCGTGACACCGACGCCAAAGTATCATTTTGGGAAGTGGATGGACGGAAAAACATAGAGTACTGTCAAAACTTGTGTCTTCTAGCCAAGCTCTTTCTCAATTCAAAAACACTTTACTATGATGTGGAACCGTTTGTTTTCTACGTCTTAACTGAAATAGATGAGCAGGACTCATCTGTGTATCATTTTGTGGGATATTTTTCCAAGGAGAAACTCAATAACTCGGACTACAATGTTTCTTGTATTCTCACTCTTCCCCTTTACCAAAGAAAAGGATATGGACATTTAATGATCGATTTCAGCTACCTTTTGTCTCGCAAAGAGTTCAAGTGTGGTACTCCAGAGAAGCCATTGAGCGATTTGGGTTTGGTGAGTTATCGTAATTACTGGAGAATTGCAATCGCTTACGCCCTTAGACTGATTTATGAAAATTTTTTGACAGAGTCGAAATCTCGTCATTTGGTTTCTTTGGATATTTTGGCCAAATTGACTGGAATCAAGCCATCGGATGTAGTGGTGGGTCTTGAGCAATTACAAGCATTGATACGCAATAAGTTGGACGGATCTTATGCAATCGTTATGAACATCGAGAAGATTGACGAGGTGATAGAGAATTGGGAAACTCGAAATTATATTCGCTTGAAGCCCCAACTATGCTTCTGGAAACCACTCATTTACGGACCCTCCGGCGGAATTAATTCCGTACCAAACTTTGTTCCGTCTCAAAACAACCAATCGGTTGTACCTATCAGCAATACGATATCGATGATATCGGAATTTCTTAAGGATGATATCAACAATCCCTATTCGTGTGAGGAAGAGGCGCTTAAGGAGATGGAGAGACTTGCGGTGCTATCTGATGTGACTTTTGTTGATGAAAGCACTGAGCCTATGAAATTCAATGCAGACCAATACATCGTTTGTCATCCTGACTTTGCCGATGGCATTCCAATGAAGGTTATAAAGCAGACTGAAGAGATTCGTATAGCTGAAGCAGATATGAGCGATAGTGCTAGCATGGCTAGTCAAGATGAAGACAATGACAACCTCAGCTATGAAGATGAACCCGATGAAGATGATGCCTTTGAAGAAGATTTCAAAGAGTCACGTAATGACGGAGAAGATGATAATGATGATGTTGGAGTCAATGAACAAGGATATGATGAAAGTGATCAAAATACTGATGCAACCGATCAAGATCTTGATGCAAGTGATCTTGATATACGACTGAACGAAAATCTGGACAGAAATGATGAAGAACTTACGACAGACGAGAATGAAGAAAAGGGCAAACGTGTGAAGAGAGGAACGGCTGCATCTCGAGTTGCAGAAAGAACCCAATTCGCTCGAAACAGGAACCATAACTTTCGCCAGCCTGGTTCAAAAGACGATGGATCTGATACAGACACTGAAGGATCTGATTCAGCACTACAAGAAATCGATCCCTATGAACAAAAACATAATCTTAATGATCGAAAACCGAAAAGATCTGCTAGACTCAAAAAGTCTCATTTTCTTCCTCGAAGATCATCACGATTGACACAGAATCGGATCCAAACTTCGAGAAGCTTACGAATGACATCACGAAGGAAGCTTTGATTCCAAACACTTGATATTACTTCTTGTTGATGCTATACAAGTTGCTTTGGTTCTGAAGTTGTTTTCCTATCGTTATATCTTGTGATGTCTCATGATTACGCTCTGCATCAAAGTTTGAATAATGAACATGAATTCTGATAGATAAGATCCACAAACTTCCGAATCTCATCTTCATCAGTGATACCATGTAATGCAGCCATAATAGAAGCAACACATCCCACAAAAACAGGTTCATTTCGAGACTTTATAAGAGGCAGAGCAAATTCACCTATTTCAGTGTTGGCTGCCTCACTATTCTCAAGCTTCTGTTGGGCCAAGACCCGGTGTTTGGACCAGTTCTCCTTCTTGATCGAAGGAAAAGGGACAATGTCATCTAGTTTGATTGCAAGTTTCTGGTTTCGAATCTTTGCACCCAAATTTTCAGTCGCAGGCGATTTCGATGGTGTCGACTCAGCTTGTGGGTAGAAAATACTTGGGTATGGAGCAATTAAGGGATAACTGGCGTGGGATTTCCGGATTTCACACCATGGAGCATCGGTTTCAATGAGAAGACGATCGAAGGGAATCAATTTGGCCACCTCGAGATTCTCTGCTGTTTTAAGCGAGCAGCCATTGATACCGACGTAGAATCCCAACTCAAGGATCTTCTCTAGTTCCCCCTTAGTGCCAGTGAATGAATGAACTACACCATTTGATGGAAGAATGGAACCATTGGCCAAGAATGGCTTGACAATTTCAACAAAATCGTCGCAGGCAGCACGCATATGTAAAAACAAAGGCAATTTCAAGTCTGAAACGGCCGCATGAACCTCTAATTGTCTTTTGAACATCTCTCTTTGCTGTTCAATGGTCAGGTAATGAAGACGGTCATAATCGAGTCCGATCTCGCCAAATGCCTTTACATAACCTTTGGCAAAACCATCTTTTGTGATTTGTCGAAGCTTTTCAAGTTTCTGTTCAACATCCTCCAGTGGCGTTTCCTTGTCCAAACCCCCATAGAACTCTTGTGCAACAGAGCATGGGTGAACACCCACAGTGGACGCAAACAAGCCAATATGTTGGCTTACGAGGTCAAAGTGCAGTCTTGACTCTTCGATGTTGGATGCGGTTATAAGCATTTTGTCAACGCCGAACATCTGGGCCCGTTTGATGACTTCGGGCAAGTCTGATGGGTGCTTTGGCGTATCTGAACCATGGTACTTTCCGTAGAACATCGGGTCGGAGAAATTGACACCAATATCAAAGTATCGAGGTTTCCAGGTCATGATTTTCCTGGTAAATGTCTTAAGAGTTAATGATGTGGGTGGTATTTTGTAGAATAACCCAGAGATGTTAGGGATGGGGGTTGTGCAATTTTTCACTCTGGAGTAGTCGAGGTGGCGGCCGCGTTTGTTTTGTTTTGTTCTATTGTTTTGTTTGCGGATATGTTTCCTAATTGGGAAATGTTTCCGGTGAAAAATCAGATTGATTTGATGGGATAGTGATGGATTCAATTCCCGATTCGTTGACTACTCTGTGGATGCCCCTCCCCCACCATTAGTGGCAGAGAGATACTGTTGGGTAAAGGCGCTTTGGATAGATGAATTTTAAAAAAACATTAGCAGATTTTGGTTTTTTATAGATAATTTCTTTGGAAAATATTAATTTTTTTAATTCTCAGTTTCATTTCATGTGGAATTTGGGTTCTGCCCCCGCACTCCCTTATCAAATGTATGTCGCGATGGCACATCCTTCTGGAAGTAGCTTCTTTCAATAAGATAATCTCGGTGTCTTTAGGATAGTGCGACATTCCGAATCAGGCAATTGAATTCCCTAATCCGGAAATCATGGCCAATCAAACCAGCCACTAAAGAACCAACCAAATAACTGAACCAACTATCGAAGAACGAAGAATTGAACAAACAAAACAAAACTAATCCAACTCAAAATGACAGATTTGGACCGATTGCTCAAGAACCTGGAAAATGATATTGCCCGAGATACAGAGATCGAAAGGATTCTTCATTGCTGCCCCAACGATTACTTCAGTATCCTCCAGATCAATCCTATACCGGGTCTAGAAAACCTTCCTAACCAAATCAAAAAGCTGTATCGACGAAAATCTCTTCTAATACATCCTGATAAAACAACCCATCAAGATGGACCAAAAGCGTTTGCAATGCTTGAAAAGGCTCATAGAATCCTATCTCGGGACGATTCTCTGGATGGACTGAACACTACTGAAGACGGCAATACGATTGATGATGATGAAAGAGCTGAAAGAGCTGAGAAAAAAGCATTAGTTGATATTTATAACGAGGTAGAATCCAGACTTCTGTTGCCCAAGGTTATACCTTATGACCATGATACCAATCACCAAATCCGGGAGAAAGTACGGCTAGTTTTACAAACCCATGCCAAAACAAAGCAAATTGATCATAGTTACGCCCAACGTGAAGAGCTACAGAAACAAGATGCAATCAGAGCTGCTGCCATGGATCGTGACTCCAAGAAGAAGTGGGAAACAAGATGGGAACAAGATCGGGGGGCCCGGGTGAAACTGTGGCGGGATTTTAACACTAAGGTCTCAAAACCAAAGAAGAAGAAAAAGGTTCTTGCCTGATTTGTATGATATTTTTATTGATGTGGCTTAATGGTGCTTAGTTATGACAAGTTCTTGAACAAAGAAGTCGATAACAATAAAGTTATGACAAGAATATAGAGCCTGCGTTTTTCGCTTTGTTTAACTTTTCTTTGTTTATATTTCTTTGTTTACTTTTCTTTGTTTACATTTCTTTATTTACTTTTCTTTCCCAAAAACAAAACACGTCTTCAATAATATAAGCCTTTTCATCTAATCAAAAGGTACATTCATTCAACTACTACATGGTCTAGAATAGTTCTTTTTATTTCCTTACATACTGGAAACGATTCTCTAGCTGGCTAGTCATTCAGTCGTAGTTATGCAAAAGGCGGCGATTAGTTGGCCTCAGAAGCCATCTTCTCAGCCTTGGCGACAACATCCTCGATACCACCAACCATGTAGAAAGCGTTCTCAGGCAAGTGGTCGTACTTACCCTCCAAGACGGCCTTGAAGGATTGGACGGTCTCGCTCAATCTGACCAATCTACCTTCGATACCAGTGAAAACCTCGGCAACAGCGAATGGTTGAGACAAAAATCTTTGGATCTTTCTGGCTCTCTCGACGGTCAACTTGTCTTGCTCAGACAACTCATCCATACCCAAAATGGCAATAATATCTTGCAAGGACTTGTAAGATTGCAAAGTCTCTTGAACACCAGTAGCAACCTCGTAGTGCTCCTTACCCACAATAGAGGCATCCAACAATCTAGACTTGGAGTCCAATGGGTCGACAGCTGGGTAGATACCCAACTCAGAGATACCTCTAGACAACACAGTGGTGGCATCCAAGTGAGCGAAGGTGGTAGCTGGAGCAGGATCAGTCAAATCATCAGCTGGCACGTAAACAGCTTGGACAGAGGTGACGGAACCCTTCTTGGTGGTGGTAATTCTCTCTTGCAAAGCACCCATATCGGTGGCCAAAGTTGGTTGGTAACCGACAGCGGATGGAATACGACCCAACAAGGCAGACACCTCGGAACCGGCTTGGGTGAATCTGAAAATGTTGTCAACGAACAACAAGACATCTTGACCCTCCTCATCTCTGAAGTACTCAGCAATGGTCAAACCGGTCAAAGCAACTCTAGCTCTGGCTCCGGGTGGCTCGTTCATTTGACCGAAGACCAAAGCGACCTTGGAGTCACCTTCGAAGTTGATGACACCAGTCTCTTGCATCTCACGGTACAAATCGTTACCCTCTCTAGTTCTCTCACCGACACCAGTGAAAACGGAGAAACCACCATGGGCCTTGGCAATGTTGTTAATCAACTCTTGGATGAAAACGGTCTTACCGACACCGGCACCACCGAACAAACCAATCTTACCACCTCTGGCGTATGGGGCCAACAAGTCGACAACCTTGATACCAGTCTCCAAAACCTCAGCGGAAGTGGATTGCTCAACAAACGAAGGAGGCTCAGTGTGGATTGGGTTTCTCTTCTTGGAGAGAATTGGACCTCTCTCATCAATTGGCTCACCAACGACGTTGATAATACGACCCAAGGTCTCACGACCGACTGGGACGGAGATAGGAGAACCAGTGTCAGTGACAGGGGCACCTCTAACCAAACCTTCAGTACCGTCCATAGCAATGGTTCTGACGGTGTTCTCACCCAAATGTTGAGCAACCTCCAAAACCAAGTCTTGGTCACCGTTCTTCAAGGTCAAGGCATTGTAAATGGCAGGCAAGTTACCTTCTTCGAATTGGACATCGACGACGGCACCAATGACAGCTCTGATTGTTAGTAACAAAGTTTGAAAAAAAGAAAAATTTAAATTTTCGGACAGTAGAAGGATAGGAAAGGGTGACTAGACTGGGGACGAGACGGATAGATCATGGAACATGATGGGCAAGCAGGGGGGAAGAGTGATACCAACCAATAAGAACAAATTCATGAATCAATTAAAAGAAATTTGTTGAAAGATTCAAAATATTCCAAATCGTTAGTTGCACAACCATTCCTGAGATGCAATGCAGTAGGTCCCCCCCCCCCTTAAAAACGCAAGTGGACAGCGCGGGGCGAATTTTTCACCTAGCCCAACAACAAAGTGGAAGTAACGCCACGCAATTTCAACAACAACAGAACAAAACGTCATTGAAATAAATCATAGGGTCAAAGCAAATCATGTTTCCGGAGTAAACAGGCAAAATATAGGCAAATATCCAGTGGAATTGGACGTTTACCACCAAAACCTCCAAGGACAGTCAAAACCAGAGAAACACCGGCTAACCCGGCAAAGGCGATACAAGAAAAGAAATGCCAGCCAATAAAATGCTAGCCAATCAGATGCCAGCCAAAAATCAGCCATTAATACGAACATGGCCCCCTAAAACTATCCTCTTCCGTCGAATCTGGGTGCTAAGTGAGCTGAAAATGTACATACCTAACTTTACCGTTAACAGGACCGGCAGTAGCCAAACCCCTGTTGAAGACAAAGTTACGCTTAGCCGCGGTGAAGGCGCTGCGGGATGCAGTGTTAAACAATCTTGGAAGAACCATCGACGGCGGAGTTCTCGCAATTAGTTGTGGAAGCAGAAATGAAAAGAGGCCTGCGGTGAGATTATAAGGTCTGAGCGAGGACCCGGTCGCGGCACAGGCCGCGGTGGTGATTGGCCAGTTGTGTGCAGTCGGCGAGTCTTTGGAGCGTCGTTTTCTATTGGGTGGGACGGGGTTACCCGGTGCAGCTGGGTGCTGTTAGAGCTAATTTGGTGGTGGGTGCAAATGTACTGCAGGAAGCACCGAGCTGGGGGATCAACTGTTACAAGAAGGGTTGGATAATTGGGTGATTTTGATGGATTTTCGTTTTTTTGTTGGTTTTATGGAATTGTGTTTATTTTGTTTTGGGGACTTTCGCTGCGTGGGTTGTTTTTTGGGGACTTGAAAGAGCCACGAAAGAGCCACCAAAGGCTAACGGAAGGCTAACGGAAGACACTCATTCCATGTTTTATGGATTTTTTTGAAGTTTTGATTGTTGAAGTTTTGATGTTGAAGTGCTTTTTGTGGATTTTGAAGTTGGGAAGTGAATGATTTGAGGTATTGTTCTAGGTCTTTGGTTTGGTCTGGTCTGTAACTGTTGAGACGACAATCAGAGGTTCTTTGATCGCCAGATACTTACTGTTGAAGCTTTCGAGAATTTCCAGTCCTTGGAATCGCCCACGTAGCTCTGTAGCTCGGTAGCTCTGTGGCTCTGTAGCTCTGTGGCTCTGTAGCTTTGTAGCTCTGTGGCTCTGTAGCTTTGTAGCTTTGTGGCTCTGTAGCTCTGTAGCTCTGTGGCTCTGTAGCTCTGTTGCAACCGGCATCTGTCACCCATCAAACAATGATATAAATCAACAATTTCAAATGTTTGTGTTAACCTTCCTTTCAAACACATCGCTTCTTCTTTCCTTATTCAATCCATGCCATCTGTTCGTTATCCATCTATTGGCTTTAGCAGTCCATTTAACTCGTTCCACCATCCCTTCCATCCTGCCTTCCTTCCTTTCTTCGTTAAATTCCTTCCTTTCTTCCTTCCTTCCTTTCGTCCTTCCGTCCTTCAAAAAAACACGGGAATCAAACTTCCTTCTCAATATCCAATAAACTCAAAATGAACATATATCCATCATGTCACATTCATGCTGAAATTATCGATATAATGCTGCCAACTTTGCAAATTTATCTTCTGCATCGTCAATGATCCTATTCATCTCGTCAAACTCTTTTTCAAATACAATCTGTGAGTTACGAGGTACCCTCTCTGCTTGTTCACCACATTCCTGAATTGTGCACTGGAAACAAAGCTGAATGTTGTCATATTGGTTGAGCTCCCGAAGCAAAGACCTGAAGGGTGTCTTCTGGTTCGTAACAGCAGGAGCTTCATTCTTGACGACAGAGGCTGAAGATCTGGAATCTTTCACATCTTTGGCATCTGAGCTTCGAAGTGATCGACGTTTCTTCGTTGGCTCGCTTTTGCTCGTTTCATCTTGCAGTTTTCTTTTGGCTTGAGTTATAAGCTCGTTGAACAACTCATTCTCTGTTTTCATTTGCGGCCTTTTATTCTCAAGATCAATTATTCCTTGGATATCATCAGCACCGTTTATCTTTTGTAGATCGGTACCACTTATCTTTTGAATATCAGCACCGCTTATCCTTTGAATATCAGTGCCATTCATCCTTTGAATATCAGTACCATTCATCCTTTGAACATCAGTACCGCTTGCCTTTTGGAGTTTGTCGTTGCTCTCTGTCTTGGCCATTCTATCGGCAAGTTCCACGCTGGGTTCCCTCGTCTCATTGACATATGGAGATGCGTCAGGTGTTAGCATGCATTCAATTTTCTTGGGTCTGCCAATTGACCATCTGCCGAATCGATGCGTTTTATTGTTGATGTTGCAATATTGGTAAGCCAAGTAAGTTCGGCAGATGTCACAAAGTTTATCCTCGTTTTCATTGACAGAGGCCTTCATTCCCTGAGATTTGGGTTGATTGAAAGAGATTGAGACCTTCGATTCCAATGTACCACTTTCAAATACAGGTACAGGCTCTTGTTTCGGAGTGATGGGTTCCTGTTCTAGCCCAGAGTGGCTCTCAAGGAAACGTTCGCCCTTTAATTGGTCAACTAGTTTCATTTGACGGTCTTTAAATGAACGGAACGACTTTAAACAGGATTGAATCAAGTCTAAACGACTCTTCCAAGAGTCGGCCCCTTCGGAGACAAAGGCCTTTAATATGTTTTCCACCAATGTGTAATGGTCAAACACACATTCTTTCTTGATCAACTTGTAATCTTCAACAGCTTTCTCGCCAAACGGAAGCCATGAGTCCATGGAGAAATTGACTGCTTCGTTGAGATTGAAGCCACAGTTGAATCCAGCATGGTAAACTCTGGGAAATGTGACTATGAACTCGTTGGGTCCTTGACGGGCATATACCACAGGAATGCCTATTTTCACCAACTCTGATGGCGATACAAGTGTTACAAGCTGGTGAAGTAAGTCAGGTTGACGCTGGAACAAATCAGGCGCCAAAGATCTCATATGTTGCTCGAACTTGTCTGCGTATTCACTGGGGATTCCGTACCAGTTCTTGATATTTCCGAAATGACAATAATTGGCTGATAGGGTATAGTGATCTTCGATATGCCAGCAGAAGGTCGATAGAAGAGACCCCACGTAGAGCCAGGGGACCGTCATTCCCGAGATTCGGGTTTTGATATGATTAAGTAACGACCCTTTGGCGAAAGGAAGTCGAGTCAAGTTCCAGGGATGAGATGTGTACATCTCTGTGGTCTCATTTCTGTTCATCTGAGGTGGGAAATCGCTTGTAGGAAAGCCACTAATCTCTCCAATTGTTTGATTATGGATATCGGCACCGTATTTGACTCTTATCGTCAGATCAGCCGTTTCAACGATGGACCAGAAAATTTGCTCAATGTTGTCAATACTGAGTTGGGAAATGCCTGCGAATCGTTCCTTGAACTGTTGCTCGAAAGCTTGGCAGTCATTGACAAATTCCTGTAGACTGTAGCGTAGTTCAGGGTTTTCTTCAAAACCATATTCACCAGAACCAACAAGACATTTGTCACAGAACCATTTGCCTGTGGGGACAGTGTCTAAGGGCGAAGATAAGCATTTCATGTGGTAAGCGTCATCGCAGTTATCACACAAAAGAGTCGTTGTAGGAGAATGATTCCTGCTACAAACCACACATGACTCTGGGTCATCTGTAAGCATGGATGGGAAATCGAAATTGTCGCCGTTTCCTGCAAGATATTGTGCATAAGGCCAAACGTTCTCCTTATAGGCATTGATGAGGCCACGAGAATGGGAGTCGATGCCGAATTTTTCATTGAGCAACGCAGCATCAGCAGATGTGAGGTCGGAAAAGCTCTTTACCGTCGGAAATAGCTCGGTGAATGCCAAATACAAATCGTATACATGTACCGGATGCTGGAGCGTGGTGATCCAAGGTTTCTTTTGTCTGAGACCCGACATCATCAAAAAACGGTTCATGTTCTCTAGGAAAAACTTCCTGCTTCTATTTTGAAGACCCAAGTCTCCCAAATTCTGTGTTCTAGTATGGAACTTGAAAGACTGAGCCAACGAAAAGGGAGGCTTCCAGCCCTGGGGAGGGACGATCTTCAACAACCCGTACTTATTTCCGAGTGTCTTGACGTCATCACGAGCCAAATATTCAATAGGACTAGCAAACTCTTCGTCGCTAGGCTGTAGCACTGGACACTCTTGAAGAAGAGACTTGTCAAAGGGCATCTTGGGGGCCTTTCGGGACCGGAGAGTATCGGGGAGATAGAAAGAAATGCGATAGCTCGGGAGATATTGGGTGTTTAAGCACAAAAAGAGAATGAAAACACCGCTTTGGCAAGTTCTTTGGGGACTAAATGGGAGTAAGATACTCTTGCCCTGGTTCAGTGTAGGAAACTGGGGTGATATGGCGGGCTATCTGCAATCCAGGAACAATGTTTCATTTGCGGGTGAGACAGGGGTATTTATACATATACGGGTGAAACCGGAAGGTATGAAATAAGCTAATGTTTCCCGATTTGGAAATTTCCTGTTTAAGATCTAGGCCACACTATGGTTTATGACATTGAATAGGAATGAAACGGGCTTATGTAATGGTTGCAAATTTAAATGCAGGTCGTTTTGTGGACCCCTCTTTGGCCTTTGGCGGCCTTAGGTAGATAACATGGTCTAAGGGTACGAAAACTTGGCGAAAACAAAGGTTTTCTTGAAGAAAAAAATACATGCTTAATTTTTGGATGGCTCATTTTGTTTTTTGAAAAAAAAGGTATTTTTCCCTCTTCTCTGGGACTTTCTTGGTGGTAGATACTTCTACATGAACTTTTCCTAATTGGGTAAATTGCATTCGTAAATTAGGAGTTCGTGCATGCTTTGTTTACTCTCGTACTGCGTACAAGACGAGGTGCATTCTTCTGCGTCTGTCCCAGAGCTTTACAGGGAAAACCGTCGCTTTGGTTGCAAATGGTGTTCTTTCAACCAGACCATAGAGCAGAGGAGTTCATATTATTCCAAATTTCATTGTATTAATTTAAATCCAACAAGTGGTCAAAAAGGCTTTTTTTTCTATTTATGGAATCTTCTCACTTTATTGATTCTCTCATCATTTCCTGTCGTCTTTTCTGGTTCCCATAATTTTTCAGCCAACGTACTTATCTACAAAAGTCAAGGAACCAATACCAAACACAAAAAAACAGAAAAAGAAATTTCCTGTCCATAAAAACGTTCGAGATTTTCGAAATTCTCCAAGATCCACCCAAGCTCTTCCCCCCTTTTCTTATCTTATGACCTCATTATCATTGATTCACACCCCACACACTCTCTCCACAGCCTACTACATGTCTTTCAACAACAGCCACGACAATGACTTAGAGCGGGCAGAAACTATGCCCAGCCAGTACCAGGATTTCCCGGAGTTTGAGAATTACTCACGAAATATCGAAAACCTGCTCCATTTGGTGAAAAGTACCCATTTGGCAACCATCAGAAACACCCTCCAGAAACATGAAGCTCTTGATAAATCTGACGCAAAATATGGCCAGAACGCACAGGAGTTGGTGGCTATCTTGAAAGAGGCGGTGGTGCAGTGCCTAAGCATCTTCAGTGACGTCAACAAGGCCACATCTGCCTTAAATGAGTACCTCCGACAATGTGAGCTGGAACACGCCGATGAGGATGCAGTGTCTTATTTAAGACAGAAGGAAGCTATTCTTATCAGTACTACGAAGAATGTGTTACATCTGTTTCAAAGGCAACAGAGGAAATGTGTTTCTTTAGAGAAGGCTAGGATAGCTGCTCTGGCCGCACTTATAGACGATTCATCTTCGAATACAGTTCAGGGACAGCCCAGTGTTCCGAGTCAGATCCAGTCTCAAATTCCGAGTCAGGGCCAAGGCAATGGGCTGACTCAGGCTCAGGTCCAAATCACCTACGAACCAATCAATGCTGAGGAACTCGAACAACAACTGCTTCTTATTCAAGAAAGAGAACGTGATATCCTCCAGATCGCTCAGGATACTCAACAAATCAACGAGATTTACCTGAATCTACAGGGAATTATCCAGGAACAACAATTCCAAATCGACACAATGGAAGACAACATTTTGAGCTATCAAGGCGATGCACAGGCGGCTGCTAGTGAGCTACGCCGTGCTGAGAGATATCAGCGTCGTTCTGGTGGTCGGATGTTGTGCTGCTTGATTATATTACTAACAGTGTTTGGTTCTGTGGTGTTGGTTATGGTTGTTTTCTAGTCTTAAGGTCTCTTTTAATAAATTTATGAATCATTATGCTGAAGAACGATATCGTTATTGTTTGGGTTACCCATTGGTTTCGTTCAGCTTTTAGTGAGGTCTTTTGTTCCATTGAAGTTCTTCAAGTCTCAGTAAAGTTCTTGCTCAAGTCTCAGTGAAGTTGCTCAAGTGGATGTCTCAGCTGCTCACAGACCATAAATTGACATATCCATCATCACCACAGGTACTCAAAAGCTCTTCTCCGGTCGACATTGTGCACCAGGCAACGCAGTTGATCTCATAGACACCGTGAGCACCCAGAAAGGTGGCCTCAACATTCCATCCCGTTTCTGTCTCATTATACACCACAATCTGGCCATCAGCGCCAACACTGGCGATTCTACCACTTTTCTCAGACCATGAAACAGAGTAGATGGCATATTTATGGACAGAGGGAAGAGTCAGCTCATGGGTCCATTCCATCTCTTTGCTGCCATGTTTGATAGAACTAGGAAGCGCAGATCCAGTTTTCTGCTGCTCAACTGATGATACCGTTGACCAGACACGAACATTTGAATCGTCCGATGCAGAAACTAGTCTTATTCTTCCCTCCTTAGCAGATGGTGCTTTAGGATGTTCGAACGCAGAACACCACACAGTCCCCAGATGTCCATTGAGAATGGCAACACAAGACCAGTCATCATCGTCTTCATCTTGGTTATATAATCGGACAGTGTCGTCGTAGGACGAGCTAGCCAATAAGTTATGCTGCGGGTGGAACACAATATGCTTGATGTCTTGGTCATGATCACTCAAAACAGACACGCATTCAAATTCTTCCAAGGTCTCGGGATCCGTTTCCCAGATCCAAACGGTCTTATCACGCGAACATGACGCAAGGTATCTTCCCGACCAGTTCCAAGCGACGGCTTTTACTTCGTTTTCGTGGCCCTCGATTAAAGCCATCAAATTCCACTCGTTTTTCGGGCTCGTCAAAAGCTCTGTCTCCTTCTCTTGAGCTGTAATGTTGCCATCCTCATCATTACCATCGTCACCATCGATCATTTCAAATTCTTCAGGTTCTTCAATTCCCCAGACAGAGATGGAGGCATCAAAAGATCCGCTTGCCAAAGCCGGCAAATCTATAAAATCATTATCACTGGAAACCAATTGAGGCTTGAATGCCACGGTACGAACAGATCTCTTATGTGTGTCTGCTAGCGTGGCAATCAGGGGGAAGTTCTGTGATGGCGACAACTTGAAGAGCCGGCTAGTCTTGTCGCTGGACGCGGTCGCCAAAATAGGCAATGTGGAATGTGATGCCACACACCATGCCTTATCTGTATGCGCATGGATGGATTTTATAAGCTCAATCATTGGCGATGGATGCTGGTGGATTTTTTTGTTGCAGTTGTTGGTAGACTGAAAAGGCTGCATACAACTGGCTGCAACCATATCCAGATAATCCAAAGGAATACAACCAAGAATGCGTAGATTTTTGAGTAATTTTGGGAAGATTTTTGCAAGATTTTGGAAACATTTGGTGGAAAAAATTTCACCTTCCATCTTGCCTTGGGAACTTTGTGTCTTGTGTCTTTTGGGTCCTTGTCCATCTTCGGAACAGATCTCACCGAAAGCTAAGAAACACCATAATGAAGTAGTAATTAGTAATCAGTATTCCTCAGCAACGAGTCCCAACTTCTGTCCGAAATAGGTCAAGATTCTTTGCGAGTCACGATGCTCGGCACAGTCCACAATAATCTCTTTTAGTAGCCCATGCTTGTTGTGTCCACATATGACGTCGGAATCACAGGTTTGTTGCCCTAACAAATCCTGACACAACTCAAAAAGCTTTCCCTTGAGACCTAATTCACTCAAGCGCTTTGCATATGTGATGATGAACTCCTTGAAGTCGGCCTTCTCGCCTAAGAGCTCACAACACAAGATCCGGTTTTCCATATGAGAAAGTGAAATGATATTCTCCAAATTTTCAAACCCTTCTTTCATGATCATGTTCTTCAGAATCTTGTTGAAGTATTTGCCTCGGCCCAACCGGCTTTTTCTGACAATCTCTTCGTTGGTCTTATGTTCCAATAAGCCAATAATCGACGATTCCTTCACTCCCTCACCTTCTGCGGCACTGCTAAGTTTGGCTGTCACTTTATCGTCGGTGATAGAGTCCCAGTAATGCGATCCAAACGCCCACCAGGTCTCTGAAACCGTTTGCCAGACCTCAAGGTCGATATTGAAGAGATACCCTGATCCATTGGATAACGTGACCAACGGGATGCCTTTACTTGTGATTGAGCACATGCTGATACTATCTGCCCGGCTTAGTCCATCCTCCTGGTATTTGCTATTGAGGTCAAGAAGAGCTGCAACTGATTGTCCATTGTGGATGTGGATTCGTTTCTTCTCCATGTTCCAAACATACAACTCTCCAATTGATGTCACTGCCATAAGAAACTTACCATGGCATTCAAGGAATGATAGGGGCGCACCTAAAACAATGGGAGGAAGAATTCTTTTTCCCGAGAGGTGCGAATATGCATAGATTTGACCATCGAGGGTACAAACGGCCCAAAAGTCTTCACCTTCAACCGCCAATTGAATGAGTTTTGGGATGAAGTCTGTCCAAAGCTGTGCTTCATTCTTGAACAGCGATACACGAGAAGGCGTGTTCTCGTTGCCTTCTCCATTGCGTATATCCAAAACTATCAGTTCGCTCAGGCGAGAACGAAGCCTAAAAGTTGCTCGGGCTTTGGGGATGGAAAGACGGACTCTTGAAAATGTCGTATTTGGGTTAACCACCACAGAGCCAATGAACTTAACCGGCTCAAGAGGTCTCTTGGGTTTTTTGGCTACACCGTTACCATCTTGAGCCTTGGTTCTCTTTGCCTCTTTTTGGAAACTTTCGGAAACCAGATAAGATGGTCTATCGAATTCCATCAACACGTTGGTAGTCAGCCTATTGGATATATTGTTCATAGGCAACTCAGAGCTAGAGTTTTCTTTAGCTGAAGGTTGAAACTTGTTACCATTGGAAATGAGAATCGGCTGAATGCGTTTTACACCATCCTTCATGGTGACCTTCTGTGCTCCAACAGTAGTCTTTTTGGTTGGTCGAGGATCGGCTTTTGCTTTGACAGCTTTGACCGTGGAGACGTCAGTAGTACCAGTACGATCATCCATGGCATTCTGGAGGACGTCAGTGGTATCTCGGTCTTCTAAGGGCTCAGGGGGGGGCACGACTGGGGAAATATCTCCCATGATAATAGTCGATGCATCGGAAGCAGGACTACTTACCAGAGTATCGTTCGTGTTGGACTCAACAGTAGTCTTTTCTAGCTCAGGGTTCTTTTTCCTGGAAAAGGCCTTTTGAATATCCGTGGCATTCTTTTGGTCAACAATCTCAGAAGGTTGTTTCACTACTTTTGCCTTTGTAGATGTTGTTTCGTCGGGCCTGACTAAAAACGCTTTGATTGAATGTTTTTGGGAAGCTTTGAGTTTATCCAAGAACTCCTCAGGAGCCGCATATCCTAGTTCGCCGTCGGCGAAAGTAGCCACAACCACTCGGCCATCTCCAGATACCATGAACATGCTGTTGAGGGATAAATTCCACGCCATGTCGGTGATGGGTTTAGCAGTAATATCTTTGACCACCACAAGAGGAGACTCCTTTGTGGTGTTCCAAACAACAAAACTATTATCAGAACCAGCCGATGCAACGATATGAAACACGTCTAGGTTGGCATCCTCGTCAACTGGGGTTGCACCTTCCTGTTTAACAGAGGAATCGGGGATGTGGGGGTTTTTCTCGCGAGAGTCAAAAATACGAGGCGCAAACTTTACCAAGTCACATTCCAGGCCATGTCCTACTAGATTGACCTTGTTGTCCCAACCCTGTGTTCGAGACAAGAGCGAAATAAGGGAAGTCTGTTGCTTTGCAGCATTTGGAACAGCAAAGAACTCACCGTCACATGACCAAGAGAGTCTTCGGCTGCTGGTCGTCATACGTTGTTTCATCGCAGTGCTGGTCAGGAGCTTAGAGATCTTGGTAAAGACTTTGAATTGGTAGTTACCGTTATTGTCGAACTGATATTGGTAGATGGTAACGTGGGTATCATCGCCTACAGTGGCCAATAAGTTACTTGTGGGGTCAAATGCGATTCCACATTGGTTAGAGATCTTTTCCTTTGGAGTGTTTCCTTCCACAAGTCTTTGGTGTGTGTGTCTTTCGATATCGTACAAATGGACCTGACTATTGGCCGTGGTCCAAGCAAACAAGCGGCCATCACGAGACCATGAGCCATCAATAACAGCAGACCTGGTCGCGTCTATTTCATCGGGCCACGTAAAGACTTCACGTCGTGTCAAGTCTCGAACATTAAGAACACTAACGTTTCCCGAAGTATCAGCTGCAACAACTAGATGATCCATGGTAGGACACCATCGGAGAAGCGAGACTGTTCCTGAGTCGATGGCCAAGGTGCTTTTGGGGCGGATTTCGCCAAGAAAAGAGGCGTTGGCGGTGTTTTCGGTGTTAATGTTGGCAAAGTCCAGAAGGTCCCAGAATGCCACTTTCTGGTCAATTCCACCAGTGACCATCCATGTTGCTGACGCGTTAATGTCCATTGAGTGTATTTCGCCACCATGGAGTTGTTGTGGGAGGATCAGGACTCTCATTGTTATGATTTTGTTGGGCGAAAGGGTTGAGCAAGGGGGGTAGGCGGATGAACACAGAACCCAATCGGGCCGAAAAGAGACAAATTCGGTGGTTTTTAGGTAATTTTCAGTAAGTTTTCCAATCAGGACAGTTATTTTTGTCCAATTAATGTCTTTTTTTTGTCCAATTATGGTATCTTTTGTTGCTTTTCTTACCCAATTGGGACTAAGAGTAGTAGTATATAGTGAAAAATACAATCTGGGGAACAAGTAATGAAGGAGGGGCTGGGGGATTTGGGGCACAAAAGAAGGAATTAGACAAAGTTGTAAAAAAACTCATTTCGGAAACAAAAAGTTTTCTAAAATATTCTACTTTTTCTCCTTTTCCATCATTTCTTGAACCTTATAGATACGGCATTAGAAGGTGTCCCCAACGATAAAAGACAGAAATCAGCTTCAAAGTCAAAAAAAAATGACAATTGTACCTACATTCTGTCTATTGGCTCATCAACAACATCAATAAGATGTTCGTTCTTGTGCGAGGGATCCTTCAACGAAGATGGAACCCAGGCCCAATCCTCTGGCTGCAAAATACCATTGAAACATAACGTTCCAAAGACCAAAACTGCAAAACCAGTAAACTGAAGAAACTTAAATGATTCCCAGCCTAATAGAATGGCAATAAACCACACCAATAACGTCCGGCAATTGTCAATGGTGGATCGGGCTGTGGCAGAGAGCTCATTGGTAAGTGAAAGACCACAGTAGTTGAATGTGGAGATACAGACCATCACGAGAAGCGATGATACCACCACGGCACGCAGAGAAAACGTTTCATACAATGATTGGCCCAAATTGAACGGAGACTCAGCAAACTCAGATGGAGACTGTGTAGCCTGGAACACAAAGTTCAACACAATGAGAGATACAACCAAGATGGATGCACCGAAAAAGCCTTCAGTATACACCAATTTGAGAGGAGTAAGAGAAGAATGGCTCAAGATCCGTTCCTCTACAACAAATTGGACTGCCTGGAGAGCCACAGCTCCCAAGACAAGAGAGATACCAAACACAACTTTTCCTGCGTCTTCCGATGAGGGACCATTGGATTTGCCCGAGCCACTGTAGCCAACAATGGCCACGCCTAGAGATACAAATATAAGAGCTATCCATTCCAAACGACGAATCCGACGTTGCAAGAAGAGAACCGAGAGAACGGCCACAAAAAGCACAACAGCACCACGGGTCATCTGATAAATGGATACGGGAGTATACACCAACCCAACATTCATCAAGGTGGTTGCAAGAAGGTCACAAATGGAAGGAATAGCGAGATACAATGTTGTAGAGAGGGAAGTAGAACTTCTAGTAGAATATTCCACTCCATCACCTCCAATTGAAATGTACTCCTTCCGTTTAGCCCATGGAGCCTTATACATAGAGTAGTAGACCAAGTAGATGCATAGTTCGCCTATGAACATCTGAAGAGTCTGAATGGCAGGTTGTTCGAACCTTTTGTGGTTTGCAGGGTTAGGATCGTTACAATTGGCCACACATTGATTATCCTGAAACTTTGTAAGAAGTGAATTGAGACATCCACAGATGACTGTTCCTGCCACGATCAGGAAAGTGTACAACATTGGACACCAGAGAGATATGAGAAGAGATATGAGAAGAAAGCGGAAAGTTCAGATTGTCACGTGGCAAACTATACTTTTTAACGATTTCTGTATGATTTTTCGACGGTTTTTGTTGGTTTTGCTCGTTGGTAGTGGTTCAAATGATCTGCTAACTGAACACACCAATGGACCGTTTGGGATGATGGAAATGTAGGAGAAATTGTCCAATCAGATCGCTCTGTTCGTTGTTTATGCAGTCCGTCAACAAAAACACAAGTTGTTCCTCTTGTTCGAAGCAGTTGGTCGCTCTTTTAAACCAGTGTTCCAGGCTAAAGCCGTATACCTACACAGCATGGTGTGCCAGCGGAAGGCTTATCTGAGGAGGGAGAAGAATTGGCCAATGGGATGAGGGGGCTAGGATGTACTGGTTTTTACGATTTCCTCTATTCTGGGGGAGGTACGGGTTCGCCTATTTAGGAAATGTAATTGCCTGATTCGAATTGTATTACTATCTTGGTTTGGGAATCTTTTCTCCTCTCCCCGTATGTCTTCGGTCTGTAGTGTGCACCGTTGAGGTGCATCTCCCAATGAGGTAATATACTGCACAATGTGAGCCGCACGATGGGCATCGTGGTCTCGGTATAAACCACAGAATAAACACTAAACAAGAATTATTTGAATGAAAATAATAAATTTTCTGGTTTTTTCATATACGATTTAGTATGGTGTCCTTTTTTTTTTGATCAAAAATGACCTCTTTTGAAGGGAAACGCTAACATTTTGTACGTTTCACAACTATTTCTTGGCCTAAATCAGTCAAAACCATATACAATAAAATACTCTTCACGAAAACCAAATCTTCATCTTTTCATTGCCCACTCAACTTTTTCAAATTCAAAATTTCCCAACTCTTTACCTTCAAACTTCCTCCTAAAGTTGTCTTCTAACTAATAAATTTCAGGGTTACCCGGCCGCCATCCGCCATAGAACTTCTTCCCAGCAAAAAATTTTCCAACAAGCACATACCTCTAAACAAAACAACAGATAAAATGGCATTCAACGCACACAGAGGTGGATCCCGTGGTGGATCTCGTGGTGGATCCCGTGGTGGATTCGGTGGTGACAGAGGCGGAAGAGGCGGATCCCGTGGTGGAAGAGGTGGCCGTGGTGGATTCGGTGGTGGAAGAGGTGGATCTCGTGGTGGCTTTGGTGGTGACAGAGGTGGCCGTGGTGGTGCCAGAGGTGGCCGTGGTGGCGCCAGAGGCGGTAGAGGTGGCGCTAGAGGCGGTGCTAAGGGTGGTGCCAAGGTCATCATCGAGCCTCACAGACACGCCGGTGTCTTCATTGCCAGAGGTAAGGAGGACTTGCTTGTCACCAGAAACATTGCCCCAGGTGAGTCAGTTTACGGAGAGAAGAGAGTCTCTGTTGACGAGCCAGCAAAGGAAGAGGGTGCTGCCCCAACCAAGATCGAGTACCGTGTGTGGAACCCCTTCAGATCCAAGTTGGCTGCAGGTATCATGGGTGGTATCGATGAGTTGGGTATTGCTCCAGGTAAGAAGGTTTTGTACTTGGGTGCTGCCTCCGGTACTTCCGTTTCCCACGTTTCCGATGTTGTTGGTCCTGAAGGTTTGGTCTACGCTGTTGAATTCTCTCACAGACCAGGTAGAGAGTTGATCAGTATGGCCAAGAAGAGACCTAACGTCATTCCAATCATTGACGATGCTCGTCACCCACAAAAGTACCGTATGTTGATCGGTATGGTCGATGCTGTTTTCGCTGATGTTGCCCAACCTGATCAAGCTCGTATCATTGCTTTGAACTCTCATTTGTTCTTGAAGGACCAAGGTACCGTTGTTATCTCCATCAAGGCTAACTGTATTGACTCTACTGTTGATGCTGAGACTGTTTTCGCCAGAGAGGTGCAAAAGTTGAGAGAGGAACGTATCAAGCCATTGGAGCAATTGACCTTGGAGCCATATGAGAGAGACCATTGTATTGTTGTTGGTCGTTACATTAGAAGTGGTTTGAAGAAGTGATGAGCCAGTGGTTCAATTTTCCTGTACTTTAGAGTTATTGCATAGTATTAAACATTTTCATTTATATTAGCGGTTCGGTTTTTGTTTAGAAGAACAGGAACAGAAAGAGGCAGCAGTTTCCTAAAAAGGAGATAATTTCCTGGCTAAATAATCATTTCGGAACAACTCTCGCTTTCTTTATCCAAATCGGGTTAAATTTTCCCGCACCGTTCTCCCGCTTCTCCCGCCTTCCTAAGTTATGCTCATCATCCTCTGCCAGACCTTATAACCCCAGACGATAGCTCTTCACCTCCGTAACTCTTCCACAAAAAGCATCACCAACTCCAATAATTTGGTTTTTTTTGGCTACCGATAGTCTGTGTGAAGGAAAGTTTCTTTACTTCCGGATACTTTTGCCCTTTACGGTAATTTTGGGGCTCGTACACTATCCGTTGTCAGTAACCTCAACTGTGACATAATCTGTCCCCAAGTATCCTCAGTTAATTGATCAGGGTCATAGTTACCGAGTCGGGATATACAATTACTTAATCGGGATATACAATTACTTAATCGGGAAATACAATTACTTAATCGGGAAATACAATTACTTAATCGGGATCATCATTTTTTTTTCCATTGGAACATCCTTACTTTGTCAGTAATTGAACCCTTGAGTTACTTCATCAGTATCCCTCATCACACATCAACACAAAAACAAGCTATATTTTGTCTGATTTGGCTTCATAGCTGTCAAATTCACCGTTTAAAGGTCCATATTTATCCTTAGAAAGTACGTTTTCTTTGTCTGTTCTGAATAAGACAGTTTCTCTGTCGCTACAAGAATGACCAATCAGGAAAGATCAAAGTCGCCACTGGAAGTGGTCGAAATCCTCTCGGACGATGAAATCACTTCTGGCGGCACTAACTCTGGAGGTCGTAGACAAAGTGCCATCGAAGTTCTTGACGATTCAGAGTACGAGACCGGAGATAACGATATCGAGATCGTATCTGAAGTTGTCAACTCAAATTTAGAATCCAGCAATGAAAACCCAAATTCCCACAATCGTCGAAACTCCTACAATCGCCTAAATTCGCTGCTCGACGACGACGAAGTGGAAATTACTGGCCATAACCAAATGCAGCCTCCAGACCTAGAAGTACCAGACATACAAGACATTATGCAAATAATCATGGACGTACCTGTGGAAGATTCTGAAGCATCTACTCCTCAACGGACCCGCGTGGCGGTATCTGTACCGTTTGAGACCCGGCGACGGCCCAATTCCCCAGATGAGGTGCTTCCACGTAATCAACGACGACGAAGGAACCCTCCTCTGGGTGTACGTAGCAGCAGCCGGTTTGGAAATCTTATGTCAATGTACTCCCCGTCTGGTTCATGGCTCCGGCTGAATAGTCATGGCCACTTCTCTTTTGAACAGAGCATCCCCGCTACCATATGGGAGAATATCCGAAGATCTGAAGAACAGGATATGGATAAAAGACTCGCAAAAGAAAACAAACTCAACAAAAAAACCCTTGATAAGATGAAAAAGCTGGCTGAATCCGTCAATCAGGGTTATACAAGTACCATCTCCTCAAAAGAAAACTACGTCTGTGAATTATGTGCCATTGTCTTGGGAAAGGGAATTCCGGAGGATTTCAAGCCCGATCCTGAATATGGTGAAAATATTGAAGAATATGCGTCAAAACTACGAACATGTGCTCCGTGGTTCTGTATTCCACAGTGCTTTGAGAGTGATATTGCGCTTCTGAAGCGAGTTTTCGCTGCCAAATGTGGCCATGTGTTTTGTGGACGGTGTATCAAGAATATAGGCAACCGACAATCGCTTAAGGGAAGGAAACAGAGTAAAAAGCTTGATATCCTTGATCCACGAGTGTCTGCCCCTCGAAAATGTCCCGTAAAAGACTGTGGAACCAGTTTTATGGGAAAGAAAACGTTTACGGAGTTATATTTGTGATACTGGTGATTCAAATAATGAACAATGAAACGGATTTTCTTTGTTTTGTTTTGGTCTTGTTTTGGTCTTGTTTTGGCCTTGTTTTTGTTTGGTTAGGTTAGGTTCGGTTTGGTTTGTTTTGGGTGGATTCGCATTTGATAGGCTAGACTTATAAAGCGATTCATAATGGGATGGAAAACAAAAAAAGCTGGTGATTACTGTTACTGGTAAGAAGTAAAAACAATTCCTTTGAATTGAACTGGGAATTGGCCTGTAGTAGATTGTGTATCTGATAAGACTCAAAGATTGTGTATCTGAGAAGACTCAAAGATCGTATATCTGATAAAGTAGTTGGCCATTTAATCAACTCTGGCCTCAGATAACGTCAAGGGTTTGATGTTATTAGAAAAAATCGACGAGCCACTTTTGAAACGGTTGATTTTCTTCAATTTCTCTCTTACCACCATCACCGGAACTGAAGACTTAGTTACCAAATAGTTCGACAATGAACCCAACAACACTCCCTTGATTGCACTCAGACCTTTTGATCCTACGATAACAAGTGTAGGCTGTAAACAGTCAATACACTCTAAGATCAAGTGTCTAGGTATTGGGTGGTGAATGATCTCAACGACGATGTGGATCTGTAACTTCGTCAACTTCAACAAACTAAGAACCTGCTGTTTTGCACGGTTCAACATATTGAGTCTGGTTGATTCTCTGGCGCTTTCGTTCAGAGTGTTTCCCTTAAGATTGTGATTTTTATCGTTTTCTTCAATCACACACACAATGAAAAGAACTGACCCGTCCACCAACACTGTACCCAAAGCCCATTCAAGGGCAAAGATAGACTCGGGACTGAAGTCCATACAGAGCAAGAACATCTTGGGTTTCATTTGTGGATTGATGAGCTGGAAGAAGTTACCTCTTGTGATGGTTTGAATAACACGGGACTGGGGGATGTTGGAGTCGATGTCACCCTCTTTGATAGTCTCGTTAAGCTTAGAGGCAAATTCAGAGTCCAATTTGTCCTCTACAGCAGACGTATAAGGAATCATAAACTCTTCATGGGCCACATCTGGGTTTTCCTCTGTGGCCACAGCCTTTCTGTGAGCATTCACAGATGTTGTACGCAAGGACTCATTCTCTTGATCGATGATCTTCCGACGGTATGCCTGATAAGTCTCAAGTTTCTGGCGTCTGGCATCGGCATCCTGGTCCGAATTATGGAGGTCGAGCTTATCTTCTCCGGTCAAGGCTTGCTTGTTTTCGGATAACTTGGCCACTATATCGTTATCCACCAGACTGCCGATATTCTTAGCGTTTGCTACTGCTCTCTCGTTGGCCGTAAGTTCCTCAAGCTTCTTGATTGTCTGATCGTCATTGAGATTGGAGTTCTCCAAAATCGTAGACACTTGAGACATCTTCTCGTCTTGACAAGCATAGTTAGGAAGGATGTTTCCTGCTGCATTGAATTGGAACTTTTCACCCTCATCATCGTCACTGATATGTTCCTCCTCACTCACTTCTTCTTCCCAAAACTTATGGGCAGTATCACCCGGAGCAGCTGATGACCTTGTGGCCCCTGCGGCCCCTGTAGCCCCAGCATCAGTATCTCCAGCGGAGTCCTTCAAACGACACAGAGGATCCTGATTGGTTATGGACCATTTCAAGTCCTTGTTCAAATCGTCAATCAGTGTTGACGACGAGCGAGAATTGTTGCCAGAGGGCGACCGGGACCGGCCACGGTTCGACATTGACTTTTGGATGATGGCCAATTTCTCGGCCTCTAATCTCAGCTGTCGACTGGCCATTGTGGTGGGGGAATTGGGAGTGGGATGTCCTGGTGTGGTTGGTTGTTTTGGTTGTTTTGGTTGTTTCGGATGTTCGGCTGATTTCGGTTTGTTTCTTTCAATTTCGGAAACAACCGGTGACGGCTTGGTCTGATCTGGATGGAGGGGGCTGTAGTTATAATAAGGGAGCTGTGTAACTTGTGTGCTGGAGACAGGAAAATGTCTTGATGTGGGGTGGGGAGTGAGAGAAACCACAAATGTCCAGAGATGAAAAATTGGATTTTTTCTAGATTTCGACATCTTTTTTTTTTCGCTGATTTCGTCAATTTTGCAATTTTCTTCCCCGTTGCAAGTGTTGTAGGCGAGAGGATACCAGAATGAGAAGGAACAAGAAATCGGATGGAATTGATTTAATCAATCCATTATTTTAGCAAATCAGGAGGTCGTTTTTTGCTTTTTTTCTTGAACCCGCACACCTCCTTTAGGTCTTCCTTCTCTGACTCGTTCTTCTCTGACTCGTTCTTCTCTAACTCGTTCTTCTCTGACTCGTTCTTCTCTGACTCGTTCTTCTCTGACTCGTTCTTCTCTGAATCAATCTTTTTGGTCCCTTTGTCAATCAATCCTCCGTTTCTTCAAAACAGTTTTCCTTAGCTTGGCTACTCCTCGTCACTATCGATTGAAAACTCAAGCAACAAAGTGTCTCCAGACTTGAGGTTTCCGAACTCTGCTATGGTGGTGGTAGTGATGGGAATATCACACTTGGGCAAAGGTTTGAACATTTCAAATCGAAATCCAATACTCTGGACGTAGTCGTCGTAGTCAACCTCTGTTACCTCTTCAAGGTCTTTTAGTTCCTCCAGTTCACTGTCATCTAACATTTGCAACTCAGCAAAAAGGTAAACGTCACACAAGGGAGAACCAATTGGAAATTTTTGAACCAATCGTTTCCCATGGGGCAATTTGATCGCTATACGCACACACTCGGTCGCTGTGACATTGTTGGCATTCTTAACGAAGTACTCTGACTGAACAAGAGAGCCGAGGTAAGCACGACGTCTCCTTGCAACATCCAACTTTAGGTCTTCTGCTTGTTTCTTCAACTCCTTTTCTTGTTTCTTAATGCGGTCATTCTGGAGAGAATCAAGATATGCCTCGTCTTGCTTCTCCTTTAAGAGACGACTAAACTCCATCTCTTGTTTGTCATAGCGCTTTGAAACAAGCTGGGGATTGAACTCCGTGAAAGATTTCTTAATTGCCTTTATGACTTTTGCTACCAAGAGTGTCTTCTCTCCTTGTTCGTCGCCATAGTGGCAGTTGGCCTTGTAGATCAAAGACATGGAAGACATCACAGCAGGGTTCCTTGTCACGTTAGCCGCAGCAAAAACAAAAGGCACTTTACGGTACTTGTACACTTGGGCGATTTCCAAGGCTTCAGGACTCTTGTCAATGTTACCAATGTACAAGCGGCAATCTTTGAATTCACCTCTGGACTTGTCAAACAAAGCAGAGAACTTAGAGTCTGATAGAAGCATATTGATGAATTCAACGGTTTTGTCGTTGACCAAAATCGTGATGAGAAACGAGTATTCTTTCTGGCAATGCTCGTGTGTTTCATTGAAGTTCTTAGATTCCACATCGTAGCAAGCCCTATTGGCCAGGTCCTGAATATCTTTAACAATGCAATATGACGGATCATAGGTTGAGTAGTCAAACTTGGATGGGTGAGAGTCGTAAGGAACAGTATTGAGACGAAAAATGTAGCGTAGAGCTGTGAGAATGAAAGATATTGCTTTGGGGAAGATAAGTAGAATCATCCACCATATTGGGGATTTCGTCAGTTTTTTCATATCTTCCAGTTGTTTCTCTACAACTTTCAGAACTTTCAGAGCCTCCTGTTTGTCCTGTTTCTCCAGAGGTTCCAGTGGTTCCAGATCTTCAGAAATTCCCTTCTGCGCCATATATGTACCTAGATCCGAAACCCATCGGTTAGGTATCCGCGCCGCTTTCATAAGGTTTGGAAATAATTGATTCATAACAAACTCATTCTGTAAGTTACGATGTTGGACTGGTGTAGGTTCAAAGCGCTCAATTCCCGTCGAAAACGGTCCAAATTGATCGAATTGTCCAAATTCGTTAACTTGTCCCTCGGCAAACTCTTGTATACGGGGATCAGCTCCCAATTCCGGCTCTAGGACCGGTGGTGCCGGTACTTCAAGACCTTGTTCAAAGAAGGCTAGAACTGCATTGTTAAGGTTGTAATCGTGATGGCTCAAAAGGGCAATGGCCTTTTGCACCTGAGTGTCGTCAGTTTCGATGCCTGTAATGGCTATGAACTCGTTGACGGTGTTCTGTTGGGGCAATGGTAGTGAGTCCATGGTGTATGGAGTGTCGTTGTGGAGGGAAGATTTGGAGGAAAAGGGTTTGGGTATGGAAAACGAAAAGTGGGGTTTTTTGAGTTGGAGCTTGTTTTTCATAATATGACGGGGGTTTTTTGATTTATTTTGGCTATTTTTATTGTTTTGGTGTTGTTTTTGGTTGAGTTGATGGTGTAGTAGATAAGGAATTAGATATGGAAGCTTATACGAAGACCGTACTGAATTTGTAGTGAAGTGAAGAATTAAGATAAACCAGTTTAAGCATTTACTGACTGAAATATTGAAGATCTACTAAAATAGAGGAAGTGATAGAAGATTAGAGGTAATGAAGAATAGAAGTAGTGGTTACGTTTCCCTAGAGATGAAAGTAAAAGAGAAATAGTCAAAGTGATATTTTCTTACTCTTTGAAATTCTTCGTACTCTCTTTAAACTCTCTCCAAACTCTCTTTAAACTCAACTATCTTCCCCTTTGATGGAGAATCCAGCTCAATACATTCTCTATCCCAGAAACAGAAAGAAACCCATCTAATACAAAAATGTTTATGAGATTTTCTTTTTCGAAAACATTCAAATCACTTTAAATCTACTTTTTCTCTCTTTGAAGTCAATCCATTCCATGGCGTGGCTTTTTGAAATTTCCAAATTTTGAAATTCTCGAGACGAGAGAACCTTTACATTCTGACGATAGAAATAGCTCTAACTCGAGCGATTTGGACTTCCCTTTCGGCCTAAACCCTTTCTGTAACATAAACTTTTGTAAATCCCAAAGTTTGTGACCTCTTTATCGTATTCTTGAATAGTCTCTCAAATGACGTTTTTAGCCCCAATCAATACCGTTTTTTGATCGTTTCTTTACTTTTCGGAACATTTTGAGATATCTAGATTACTCTAAAATAGTTTTTTTTCCATCTTTTCCCTTTTTATAATGAGAAATTCATCCGTTTCTGACACTAACCTCAGAATCCTGGAACTTCTTAAAGGATCCTTGAACACTCAAAAAAATTAGAATGAAAGACGCACGGCGGCAAATTTGCGATGTTCTCAACAACTTTAAACACGATTTTCTCTCGTTTCTCTAAACTCTTGACCCTTTCGACATGGCTGCAAATACTACATTCACATGTCCTTAACGGCCTGGACTGCTGAACAGGGCTGGGCCGAGAATTGCCCGGGAAAAGTCGGAAACTCCCGTTATTTCCAGCAAACTCTCGGGCTTTTACCCAATATCCCATGCCAGACAACTTTCACCTTGCGTTAGAACCATCCTCGGCCCAGAATCTTACCGAATTTGCTCTTTTTCTGCTATTTTAAGAATTGTTCCTGTATATTAGACGTCACGTCCTGTACAATGTACTGCACCCTAGAATGATTTGCGGTCCGGTCCATTAGCACGTTTATTGTCGCGACGCTCTCTAAGAGCATCGGTACGAGAAGTGTCGGGATAAATGACCTAATCGGGCAAAACTTTCCCGCAAAATATAGAGGCCAGGGCTCAGAACCAAAAACCCGTACACCTAACCTTAAATATAGCCGCTATACCGACAGTTTTACCCCCTCGGATGCATGATTCCTATTGTCGGCACCCCAGCAACTCCTGCAGAGGGTGCATTTGTGTGCATGCTAAACGCATAAATTTATCATCCTTGCACCAGCTCTTCTTGTCCCATCACCTTCTTTTCTTTATAGATTTATTTATTCTCCTGGTCCTTTGTTTGCCTGGGTACCTCCTATTGGTCAATCTCTTGTTTACTTTCCTGTACACTGTCAACCCCTCCTCCCCGGCAGTTTACGGCTTCGGACCTCGAATCTATTCGTTTTGCCAATCTCTCCATTCGACAATTTACAATCTATTGAGTTGAAAAATGTCCAGATTCGCTAATATTTTTAAATCTACGTTTGTACGTGCAACCCTCGGTGCCACCGGTGCTGTAGGCGCCACCGTCGTATATTTGGACTTCATCAAACCGCCAGCACAGAGTGATATCAAGAACTCATACAAACCATTGGCAAAGACCGCCGTTGCTCCCCCTACGAGGCTGGAACTCTTGCAAAGGTTGAAAGAAACTGATAAATATGACATGTTGATCATTGGTGGTGGAGCTACTGGCACTGGTACCGCTGTAGATGCTGCTACACGTGGTCTTAATGTGTGTTTGTTGGAAAAGAACGACTTCAGTTCAGGAACTTCGTCCAAATCTACTAAAATGGCCCACGGTGGTGTTCGGTACTTGGAAAAAGCCATTTTCCAGTTATCCAAAGATCAGCTTGATTTAGTCATTGAAGCCTTGAATGAACGTAGTAACATGCTTCGTACAGCCCCTCACTTGTGCTCCGTTTTACCAATCATGATCCCTGTTTACAAATGGTGGCAAGTTCCTTACTTCTTCGTTGGCTGCAAAATGTATGATTGGTTTGCTGGCCACCAGAACTTGCGTAGTTCCACCATTTTCTCCCGTGAAACGACCTGTGCCATTGCTCCCATGATGGATAGCACAAATTTGAAGGCCTCTTGTGTTTACCACGACGGAAGCTTCAATGATGCCAGAATGAACGCTGCTTTAGCCATTACTGCTGCCGAGAAAGGCGCTACAGTCTTGAACTACCTTGAAGTCAAGCAACTTATCAAGGATAACGGTAAGTTGGTTGGTGCTTTGGCTGTAGACCGTGAAACAGGCGAGGAAATCGTCGTCAAGGCCACTGCCACCGTAAATGCCACTGGTCCTTTTGCTGACCGTATCTTGGAAATGGATGAAGACCCCAAAGGATTGCCTCCTGTGACCCCTCAACCTCCTCGTATGGTGGTTCCATCTTCTGGTGTCCACGTTGTCCTCCCTGAATTCTATGGCCCAACAGGCATGGGTCTTTTGGATCCTGCTACCTCCGACGGAAGAGTCATGTTCTTTTTGCCATGGCAAGGTAAGGTGTTGGCCGGTACTACCGACACACCTTTGAAGTCTGTACCTGAAAACCCCGTACCACTTGAAGAAGAAATCCAAGACATTTTGCACGAAATGCAAAAGTACATTGCATTCCCTATCGATAGAAATGATGTTTTGTCTGCTTGGTCAGGTGTCCGTCCCTTGGCTCGTGACCCATCTAAATTGCCTAAGGGCGCCGAAGCCAGTGGGACCCAAGGATTGGTCCGTTCTCATTTGATCACCCAATCCGACTCTGGTTTGGTTACAATTTCCGGTGGTAAATGGACTACCTACCGAGAAATGGCTGAGGAGACCGTTGATACCGTTATTAAGAACTTCAAGTTCGACCATCCAATTGGCCCTTGTAAGACAAACGAGATCGTTCTCACTGGTGGCGATGATTACTCTAAGAACTACTCGGCCAGATTGATCCACGAGTACAAGATTCCTTTGAAATTGGCCGACCATTTGAGTCACAACTACGGATCTAGAGCCTCCGTTATCTTGGAGCTTTACCATGAAAATGACTACAACAAGTTGCCTGTCACTTTGGCAAACATATCCTCGTTTAAGCCTAACGATAAGGTTACTTCTGAAGGCAACAAGTTGTCGTACCAATCATTCGACCAGCCTTTCACCATTGCTGAATTGAAATATTCTATTAAGTACGAGTATGCCAGAACGCCTCTCGACTTCTTGGCCAGAAGAACCAGATTGGCATTTTTGGATGCCAGAGAGGCTTTGAATGCTGTTGACGGTGTTGTTGATATCATGAAGTCCGAATTGAACTGGGACAACGCTACCGCTGCCAAGTTGGCTAAGGAAGCTAAGGACTATATTGGCCAAATGGGTATTTCTTCCAAAAAGTTTGATGTTGACGACTTTGTTGTCCAATAAGGTCCATTTCCAGGACCGATAATGTGTGAATTTGTTTAGGTCTTCTCTGATTGACTGTGGGCATATTGTGCATTGTGTTTACGCTTGATTTCTTTAGAGTTTGCTAGCCAGAACCAGAAATTCTGGATGTTGCAATTTGTGTCATTGTGGTGATCGTTCAGTGTGAATAGAATTGAACTTCATCTGTTCTTTTGTACTTCAGAGGAACCCATAATATGTGTATATGTATGTATTTATCTTGCAGCATGTAAATTAATGTTTCTTTCATGTTCAAAATCTTTCATAAAGACTTTCGTCTATCTGCTGGAGGCAATTTTTGTGATCTGAATCGACTTTTCTGAAGAAAAAGAAAACAAGAACCGTCGTAGACAACTTCAATTTCCAGTTTCTCCATCATACTCATGGATAAAACACCTTAGCGTGTTCTATACTTTCCCAAGAAATCGAAGAAGCTAGGCATTATACTTCATTTGGTTATTATTCTGCCGGTTCATCTGCTCCATGACTTTGCAATAACTTAAAGCTGTAGCAGGTCGAGATTTTCGGTGATTTTGTTTACCCTGGCCTTCTTGAGGTCAGTGGCACGTTTCTTGTCAGGATTTGTAAAGCGGTCAATGTCTTTTCTGGCATTCGTTCCGTATCCTAGGCCGGAATACTCGCTAGACTCTCCGTTACTGTACTTCAGTTGAAAGTCTGTTTTAGGCTCCTTCAAAAGACTCTTGATATTTGGATTACCAATCAACTGGTCGTGAAGACCGAAACCGAAAAGCCACTTCAAATGCAATAAACGGAAGTATAAGAACCAACTGTTTATAGGTAGGAGCTTGGAGCGAGATAATTTAATATGTGTTGAGCTGACGGAATTGGCCAAAAGCTCCAACCCCTCAGTAGAACGTTTATAGATCTCCATTCTCTTCTCGGAATCAGTATAGTTTTCAACTGTGTTGGCGACCTCCTTGTAGATTGAGTTGGTGTTCTTCTCTTTCTTACCGATCTTCTTAGAAGATATGTTTGCGAGACGAGAGAGAACGGACAACAAGTTTTCTTGTTCATAGACTGGCGCATTATAGTTGTATTCATCGTCATCGTCGTCCCCGGCTTCATCGGCATCTTCATATGTGTAGAGTTCGTAACAAAGGGCCAAGACTTTGGAAGAAGCTTTGGAAAGTTCCGGAATGAGGTCGTTATCAATGATTTCGAGCACTTCGGTTGCAATGTGAGTTAACAATTCGTTCAAGTACTCGCCCTTGTGTAAAAGAGTAATAAGAACGGCCAAACCATGGAGAGCAGCAATGGCTAAGTTTGCTTCAGCCATGACGTTTGCTTCTTGTTCGTTAACAAGCTGCTTGTCGTCGCTTTCGTGCATTAAGGTAGAATACTCTCTATCTCCAGTTTTCAATTGAGTTTTCAAAGTGAAAGCGCTTTGGGCAAAGCCACTGGCAAATTCCATCAACCACTTGACCTTATCGTCGATTCCAAAAGCAGAGGTGTCTCCATAGAGAGCCAATAACAAGCCACAGTATCCAGTGATGACATTTGCTTTGTTTTCGTTGGTCACATAAGCATTGGGGCTATCGGTGAACAAAGCCTCGATGCTAGCCAAGAAGTCTGAGCTAACAATCTCGCCAAACTCATCCAAATCGCTAACAAGAAGACTGATGGATGATCTGAATAGAAGAATGAACTCCGTGCTTGATCTATAGTCTGCTGAAGACAACACTTTCACCAAGTCCAGCACATCTTCTTCAGATACTGCGTTTGTCATATCCTCATTGTTGCTCAAGTATACTGGCTTAGTGACGATAATCTTGTACAATTGAGCCAAGAGCATCTCACGGGATTGAGAGGAAACCTCACTACGAGAGTGTTGCAACGATGCAATTATATCGTGAGCCGTGGTGGAGTCTGATTGGATACGGCTCTTGTTCAACATGGAAGCGTTTTTTTGGCGGAAATCCTGGGAATCAGCAACCATTGAGTCTCTATTTTCCGACTCTTCGAGCTCATTTTGATACAAGACAGCCTGAAGCGATTCAAGTTTTCTTGAAAGCAACTCTTCAAGAGATGAGAAGTTCACATCCAAAGCTCCGTTTTCTTCGCCATCTGGCAATGGGGTATGAGCCCTAGAAACCGAACGGGAGGACGAGTTGGAAAACGTGTCACGGAAAAGGGACCGTGCGGCCACAGATGTTGGTTTTGACATGTGTGGTGATAAACAATTGGGTGTAACAAACTTTGTGGGGGGACAAATTTGTAGTTTGCAGGTGCAGCCTATGACGACTCAGGTGATAGAAAGCTTCTTTCTGCAGGTAGATGCCGGTGCAGCATAGAACATTTCGGGGCATGGAACCAAAGAAATTTTTCAAATTTTCAAATTTTGAGTAATTTTGTTGGTTGCGGTCTGGGGTCAATTGGTGTTTTTGATAGTTTTGATTATGGGAAGTCTGCAGTGTAAGACGGTCCATGAGAGAGTTAGAAGGGGAAAGTTTAGAGATTGATACTGGAGTCCGGGAAGAGACTCTGATCTTTGGAGGTCCTGACTCTGATCTTTGACTCTGATCTCTGGAGGTGACTCTGATCTCTGGAGGTTCCAACTCTGATGGCTCTGGTTTGTCGGAAGTGATGCTGGATTGATTCTGAAGTGACTCAGATCCAAAAACGCAGTAACATCAGATGACTCGGAAATCTTTGAAGTGACTCTGGTGCCTCTCTCTCTCTCTCTCTCTCTCTCTTCATCACAGGAATCCCTCAAAACCTAACTTCCTCCGGAAACACATAAACCAACTCTCCATTCTCTCTTACTGTCTCATTGTTGACATCACGTGGTAAAGATTTCCTCATATCAAATGCATCTTCCTCATCATTCAATTTCTTCCGATCAGTAGGATATACAGATCCATAGTACCCAACCACTCGTCGATAAACAGAATACCCCAACTTCTCATATAAGCTGCGGGCTGTATGATTGGTCACTTTCACAAAAAGATCAACAAAAAGCGTCTCATGTGGAACTACGGCGGTGATGTTCTCTAACCTCCGACAGAGGTCAGAAGCAAGATGGATCCGTCTGTATCGAGGATTAATGGTCACAGCAGTAATGTGGGTGTGCCATTCTTTTTTCAACAAGCTACCTTCAGTTTTGCCCATCATGTAGCCACTAATCTGGTGACCCAGCTGACTATTTACATCTTCTTCAACTGACTTGAAGAAGAGATCGGGCCATTCACAGAGATATGAGAGATAGAACAGAGGATTGAAGTTTTCTGTATATGGATCCAAGTTCACAGTATTCAACTCGAATAAGTCTTGCATTTGGAACGGTTTAATCGACGTCATTTTGCAATTTTCGGGACTTTTTCACAGTAAGTAGTAGTTGTTTCTGGATCTGTAAACTGTAGCTGGAGATTCACTTAAAACTGTGAATACACTCAAAAACCAAAAAAACCGCAAACGTTGCTACTGCAGAAATCAAGAGGTTCCTAATCGGGTAATTAATATTCCTTTTACGGTAATATTTCTGTACCTTCTTTACTCCCTCTCTGTTTCCTGCCCACCCTCCAACCAGTCACGTGCCCACACTGGATAAAAATATTTCACCATCTTTCGCCAAAAAATTCAACCAATACCCAATAATCAATGTTTGGCGGACCAGGTGCTCAACCAACAATGGAGCAAAAGAAGTTGCAAGAGCAACAAGCTATGGACACTTTGAAGACAGCCGGTTTCTTGGCCGGTGCTTTGTGGTTGACTCCCATCGTGTACCACTATATCAAGAGACAATTTTGAGGGTTTCCAACAAGACCGGAAGGAAACGTCTTTGTATATATTTCCTGTTTGCCTTTTTTGGAGAGAAATTTTCATTTCTTCGATTCCAATTCATGGGTTTTCCAATAAATCTTTGTACTAATTTGGAACTGTAGGTTTGCTGTGGTTGGGGGTCTCCCTAGGAATGGGAAGAAATGGTTGAACATTGGATGGAATGGTAGAAATTGCTGGATTTGGTGTAATTCAAGCTGGAAAAGGTTCAAATTGCAAGATTCTTCGGCTGTCTCTTCTCAACCTTAGGCCTTTTCATCAAATCGTAGAGTATTTCAACCATACACCAGACTTTTCAAGGACTTCTCTACCAAAACACCATTGAAGTCGTACCAAATTCTTTCAACACATTCTTTCAACATATTCTTTCAACATATTCTTTCAACATATTCTTTCAACACATTCTCTCAACATATTCTTTCAACATATTCTTTCAACAAATTCTTTACCATCCTCCTTATCACCTCCTCTTTATCATCTTCTATTTCAGCTTCTCAACTCTCTTCCTCCAAGTCCATCAAATCTTCTCTCAATTTGTTGATCTTCGCCACAAGATTGTTAAAGTTATGTCTCTCACCAATTCGGGTGGCTGCAAGAAGCGCCTTATCATTCTTAATAAGCTTGACAATACTGAACGCCTTATTGAGTCGTGAGCCTTGACAAGCATTATTGAACAACTTGAGCAACGACTTGTCAAACGTTACACTGAATCCATTTAACTTCTCCACAACCTCTTCGTCATTATCTAAATCAGCAATGGACGAACTAAGAAGTTTACCGAAAGTCGATGCCCGTAAGAACTCCTCTTCTGGATCTTCCTCTTGTATCTTGGCCAATTTAGCCTCAAACTCTTCCTCCTCCTCATTGTGCTCATTCTGTTCCACTAATGAACGGAAACACTTGACTGGCATTCTTACTGCGAAATCAACCGGGAGTGGGAGCGGGAACCCGGGATAAGAGTCGGTGGTCTTCAATACCATAGCAACGAATTTTTCATCCTGGAACCCAAGAGGCCAACAACTCCAGTTTTCTTTTGTTTTGGCGAGTCCATAGTCCGTAACAATGTCCTTACAGTTGAGAATTGGAATCCAACGGGCATTGTTTGGCTCCCTCCACTGTGCCAAGATGGTGAGAGCATCATCGTTACCAGTAACGATACAAGGATCGGAATATTCATTGAAGAATAATCCTTTTATTAGTGGCTTGTCGCTCTCGATTAGAGGTAAGAGCTTTTCCTGTTGCATGAAACTATAATCCTCGGCCACATTAATAAGGGAATATGAGTAATGGTTATTGCCGGACCGGTGTACAACAAACACGGTATCTAGCAACGAAGCAATTGATGCTACAATTGGGGCGGTCTTCATGAGATTGGTGCAAAGACCATGCAAGTTGAAAAACCGGAGATATCCGAGACTTGTGCCTACAACGATAAGAGACTCTCCATACTCGGGATCTGCCGAGCTTGTCAACGAAATTGAGGTCAAGTATTCCTCTTTAACAAGTGGCACTTGCCTCTCCCAAGAGTCGTTGGTAGTCGAATGGTGCCTGTAAGAGATCTTACCCTTCAGAGCTGTCTGTTCAGCATCGAAACCGGAGCATCCCAAAAGGATGCCCCTTTCATTCATGGAACAAAGGTCGTAATTATTATAGTCAACAAAGTGATAATCCTTGTTTGTTGACCGGTCGAAGAAAGAGACTGTGATGCTCTTTTGATTCTCCGATGTTCCCGGAACCGTGCTTCCAATCGACCAAGTATAGCCAATCGAACTCATGAATAGATATCTTCTTTTTGATGCATTATTTGTGGATGGATTCGATTGTATCCATGGGGTCGAACCTGGAGAGAACGGGACGATTTGCTTGATGGTTTGGACGTTAGGGGTGCTAAAAGTCACTGACTTTTCGCTACGTTTTTGCTTTTTCCGAGAATAGAGAATATCATCAACGCTTTTGTTGTAGTAATCGTAGGATTCGCCATTGTGGATGATTTGTTCGTCGGTCTCCTCGTCTTCGTCCTCGTCTATTATGTTTGAATCGTCCAAGGAGTGTTTTTTCGATGCTGGCTGATCTGTTTCCTGTTCGAAATCTGTATCCTCGGCCTCGTCCAAGAACAACAGCTCGACATCTTTGCTGATGACGACTTCTGGCTCCCTAAATGAAGCAGGATGTGAATATAACTCACCAGACGTTGCACCTACGAAGATGGACAGGGATGTCCATGCAATATTTGTAGCGGCCCCAGCAGAGATGCACTTTTCTAGAGACTGGATCTTTTGTGCTGTTTTCACATTGTACACATCAATGGTTCCATCTTTGTAGAGCAATGCAAGTAATGTGAGAGATGGAGAGTGTGTAATAGAGACCAAGCTGCTACCACTAGAATTAGAACCACCAGAACTAGAATCCTTAAAGACAGAGACTGTGCTCCAATCACTCCGCAGATATGTCGTGACTGAGCCTTCAGAAGTAGGAACAAATAAGAACTCACCATTGTTACCCCATAGACATCTAACAGCAGATCCAACACTAGATCCAGGACTCTTTGGTAGGATATCAGTAATAGCATGCACCTTAACAGGTTCCTGGTTGATCACCGAGTAAATATGGACATCTCCACTTGATAAGCTCACGGCAACCATTTCAGCAGAAGCATTATATGCCAACCCCGCCGGGTTCGACGGAAGTTTCAATTCCAAAACATTGTTCCCGTCCAAATAATCAATAATTACGAGGCTGGACGCGTCTCCCCCGCAAATAGATCTGTTTCCTTCGTTGACAAAGACCACATCTCTCAAGGACTTCTCCCCTTTGAAGATGATCTGGGCCGGCTCGTCTCCTGAGGAGTTGGGACTTACTTTCAACAAGGCCAATTCACCTGCCGACGTTGTTACTAACACTTTTTCACCATGTACGGCTAAACTAGTGATGTTTTCTGGGATATCGATGGAGATTGGTTCAGTATCTGTTTCAGGGTCAAAAATCTTGATAAGTCCGCCGCTATTGCTTCCAAATAAACGGTCAGTATATTCATTGAAATGAACGAAGGTGTTTCCGTCAAGAAACGCGGGGATTCGGGTCGCCATTGGGTGGTCTTGGGTGTGATGCCGTTGGTATGGGGATAATGGGGGAAGAGAAGAGACGTGTAATGCATCAGCTGACGTGGGTCACGTGATTGGATATGTTGGTGGTTTCCCGTTATTTATGGCGTTTGCGGGAGAAGTTTTAAATTTTGTTGAAATAATAATTTCTTTGGTTTCCATTTGCTCTTCGGCTATGTATGACTTAGGTGGTTCTTGTTTCTGGGGTTGTAGTATTGTTTGAAACTTTAATGAATCAGACACAAGAAGTCTAGTGGAAACTATTTTGAAATTTCTTTTTTTACGGTGTTTTGCATTAAGTTTCCTCCCTTTGAAAGTATCTTGATCAAACAAAAAGTACTGTTGTACTTTGAAGTTGAAACTCGAAGTTCCAGAGCAAATCAAACGAATCCAAATGCTTCTTTTCTATGAACTACTTCAGATTCTATTAATTAGAAACGGATAACAAAGGATTTACAGAATATCTTGTTCAATGGGATTGTCTTAGTCCTGGTCAAGTATACCTTAGAATTAGATAATATGAGCCAAGGAATACCGTACTGTTTAGTCATGATTCAGTCAATTCTTTAGTCATGAATCGGTCAATTATTTAGTCATAATCGTCGCTATTCCAATATAAGGCAAATAATCGACGTTTTAGTTATTTAAGGTTTGACCTGGTAGCAATAGATGTCTTAGTGTTCATCTTTTGAAGTATTTCTATTCTACTGAGTGTAATCGAAGCCATCTGACCAATTCTTTTCAAATATTCGATCTTTTTGGTTAAATTCTTTTTCTTCATGAGTATAGAAATTCTCTGTACCTACTAGCTTCTTGGATACTCTATTGCCAGTTCTTGATGATGTAAGATCCAAGTAATTCCACAGACGGTTGAATAATACAATTCGAAGGATCTTGCGTGAGTGCTTTCCTGGATTCTTTTCCAAATCTACTCAGTTCTATTCTGTCTTCAAGTCTTCTCCTTCTCTTCTTTCTCTTCTCATCCAACTCCTATCCTGGTATCCCTAAACTCCTTAACAAGGACGATTTCTTTACCTGATATTATCCCTCCCAACATAATACAAACTCCTTTAAAACTTTACAACATTTGAACATCTGATTCTTTCATTAGTGGTTTCCAGCTAGTACAACCCTGTCCACGACCAACCCTGTCCACAACCAACCCTGTCCACAACCAACCCTGTCCACTTCAAACATGTCCAAAAGGCAAATTTAACGTGTAAACACCTACTTTCAAATGAGTCATGACTTCTTTGTCTGAACATGCCGCACCCCTCTGCCGTTTTATGCTGCTACGTCCCAAACAGGAATTATCTAAAAGATCAGTACGGCATATTGCCAAGATCGTTTATTATGTACAGGTTTTAAAAATTATCTTTTTCATCTAAAGGCCGGGTAACTGCCGAAACGCAACATCACCACTTGTCAAGCTTTGTCGTGAAATTTAGAAGCTTCAAATTTTCATAACGGGTCAGTCTCTTTCTACTTACTGTTTGCCTTGAAACCTTCCTCATTGCTGCACCAGTACATCTGTTCCCTGTCCCAATTTGTGCCATCTTTCGTCTGTCAACAACCTTATATGGCTAACATCCAGACTTTTCCAGCCAGGGTCAAAACAACTCCAGAAACACCAAAGTTGATAAATTTATCCTTAGTAGTGTTGTGAAATCATTATATTCATCCGGTGTTGAATCGTTTTATTCTATTTTTCCTGTTAACTGTGGATATTCAGTGACAAGTTGAAAAGTGGAAAATCTGTCAAAATTTGTCAAAAAAACAGTCAAAAACAGTCCAAAACAAAACAAAAGAATGGAGAAGCAAAGGATAAAGTCAATTCTTCCAAGACCAACTGCAAATACCCAGTCTTTATCACCAGCACCGAGTCTGGAAATGAAAAGAAAGGCCTCCCCGGTGGATGGGCCCAACAAACGTCTGGTCCTGATGTCAACATCTACGGCCGGTGACAGCCTTGTCACCGGTTATGACGATTTGAATCGTGAAGAGAAGTCGGCATACCCTCAAAATCATACCAAGAGGGTTCGTCCAGTGACAAGCTGTACATTTTGTCGTCAACATAAGATCAAATGTGATGCTTCACAGAATTACTCCAATGTGTGCCTGAGATGTGATAAGCTTGGGCTCAAATGTGAGGTTGATCCTGAATTTAAGCCTAAAAAGGGTTCCCAGATCCAGGCCTTGATTGGAGATGTTGAAGAGTTAAAGGCTAAGATTGAGATGTTGTCACGAAACGAGAATTTGTTGATCCAAGCTTTGAATCAGCATAATCTGAACTTCATGCAGCAACAAGCTATGCAGCAACAGGCCTTGCAACATCAGTCCATTCAACCACAGTCCATGCAGCAACGAATCATGCAACAACAATCCATACAGCAACGAACAATTCCACATGCTGCTCATCTGTTTCCTCAGACACATAATGACCCTTCTTACATGGCGCCATATACAAGTCAAAGCACTCCAAACTCGACGATAGATCAGGCATCTCGACCTCATTTGTCGCCAACGTATCTGTTACAAAATAATAGCTACACTCCTTTAACGACTGGTATTTCAGGAGGCTTGGCCGTCAATTCTGCCGATACTGAACCTACTACCCACATGAGTGATACTAAACTACGAGAGGAAACTCCAGATATCGTGCCAAAATTGATCCAGTACTCTGAATTCACCCTAGCAGATGTTCAGATTCTGTTGGAGAAAGCAAACGAGCTCCACTACGTTTTCATGACTAAATTCAACCCATTTCTTCCCATTCTATCTTCCAATAGTGCTACAGAGTTGTACAACAACTCACAGTTACTCTTCTGGACTGTTATGCTAACTTCTTCTCTCTCCGAGCCAGCACCTACCTTGTATTTATCATTAGCATCACTCATAAAGCAACTTGCTATTGAAACATGTTGGATCCGCACACCCCGCTCCGCACATATCATCCAGGCTCTTATTTTGCTTTCTATGTGGCCGCTTCCAAACGAAAAGGTTCTTGATGACTGTTCCTATAGGTTCGTGGGTCTTGCAAAAAACTTGTCTCTCCAGCTAGGGCTACATAGAGGAGGAGAGTTTATTCAAGAGTTTACTCGTACACAGGCTAATTTGGGACCCGACTCTGATCTCTGGCGGACCCGTTCGTGGCTTGCTGTCTTCTTTTGTGACCATTTCTGGGCCTCGGCATTAGGTTTACCACCCTCCATCAAAACAACTGATTATCTCTTGGAAAACGCTCGAGTTGATCAATCTTTGCCCCCAAGCTTCCGCTGTTTGATTTCCTTATCGATTTTCCAATGTAAATTGGTGAATGTTATGGGAATTTCTGTCACCAGATCGGATGGTTTGTTGGAACCTCTGAATAGAGCAGCCTCTTTGAGTATTCTAGACCGCGAACTTGAGAGATTGAAATTCAAACTCAATATTGCTGATGCGCTGTTCGTTGAAGTGTATTATCTATACCTCCGTCTCATGATCTGTTGTTTTGCATTTTTGCCAGGGACGCCAGTTGAGGATCAAGTCAAATATGTCAGTACAGCGTATCTTTCTGCCACAAGAGTGATCACTATTGTGTCAAAGATGCTTAACACGACATCCATCTCGCTTATTGAACTCCCAATATTCCTCCGTCAGTCCGTAACATACTCGGCCTTTCTTCTTTTTAAATTACAATTGACGAGTTACTTAATGGACAAGTACGTTGATAGTGCCAGACAGTCAATTGTTACAGTTCACAGACTCTATCGAAACACACTTTCGTCCTGGAAAGAGCTAAAAAATGACATTTCCCGAACTGCAAGAGTCTTAGAGGACCTCAACATAGTGTTATACACCTATCCCGAGATATTCGACTTGAGTGACTCTCCAAACATTCGGGGTAGCATTATTAGCCGAATGCGTTCGCATTTGACAGCATCATTGTTTTATGATTTGGTCTGGTGTATCCACGAAGCTAGAAGACGGAATCAAGAAAAGAAAAAGGGTGGAAATGGCGGTGTAATTGAAGAAAAATCCTCTAACGAAGTTAAGAAAGAGGATGTGCAGGGCCATAGACCGCAACCACTACCCTTCTATAATCAAATTACCAAAGATGATTTCTCCACGATCGTCACCACTACTCCTAATGGTACAACAGTAACCACTCTTGTCCCTACTGACAATGCGTTACTCCAAGCACAGAAAGCGAGTCTTAAAGAAAATAATAAGCCATTGGAAATCAATGGTATTCCGATAACAATGCTTGAGGCTACGGGCAGTACCAAAGACTCCAACAAGGGTAATATCAATGTATCAAACATGGCAGAAACCCTTCTGAACGAACTCAAGCCGCAGAATATGCCTTCAGAGTTCAATCTAGTCAGAGACGATACAAATCAAGTTCATTCCTCTGCATTCTATGATGGAGCCCTGGGCGATTCCATGGGGATGAATCCTTATTCTGGTGCTACTGCTTTGGGACCTGGTATTGCCAGCCAGCTAGATGATTTTTTCCAGCAGCAGTCTCATGGATGGCTCGTGAACAGCAATACTGATGACGAGTTTCTTGGATGGATAGATATGAACATGGTAAGCGATAATCAGCAAAACTAGCAACAACATAATCAGAATTATTTAATCACAAATTATTTATTTATTCATTTATTCTTTTTGTAATAGTCTGATAGAATATATTCAATGCACCAATATCGAAGTGTCAGCTGTTCTTCTGTTGAAAAGACACTTAGTAGAAACAGAGTACAATGATATTTTTGATAGAGACATGATAAATTGATAATAAATGGAAAAAAGATATATGATAAAACGATAATTCTTAGAAAAACCATAACGACTTGTAGACTGGGCTGTTAAGCCAGAATTAACAACCTGAAGTATAATGAACAACCTGGATAATGTACAATCTCAAGTAGAATTGAAAAGAAGAGGGAGATTAAATCAATATTATCTAAAGTTTTCTCTTTGGTTAAGAAAAAAGGATAACTTTTAGAATGTAACAGATCCCAGATTTGACTGAGGTTTTTTGGTATTGGAATATCTTATAAAAATGTCAGGAAGAGTCAAAAATTGAAATGTCTCGTAAAAATCAAACATCAAAGCAATCTATTCAGGACCCGTTTAAAACAAACGCAGTACACCAATAATTTATTTCAAACGTTTAGTTTCATAAGTATCTATTTTGGAGTTTTGACGTGGAAGTATTGTGTTAACATTGAATACAATGAGCGAAGACAGAAGCTCAAATACAAATTCGTTACTTAGAAATATTACTAATTTATGATTATAGACGCTTTTTCTAGATCATCTTGAGTTTGGTAAGATTACTAGATGAAATTCTTAATTGAAAGAGACCACAAAGAGACCACTGAGGGAAATACAAGAGACAAAGAGGACAAACAAGAGACAAACAAGATGACTACTTTGACCATCAATATCAAAATCTCAAATGAAATAAATTATAAAACTCAAGAGACATAAATGAAAGAACCCATGTTCTATTACTGATCTGGACTACTTTACCAGTATCAAGATATCATTCATTGCAAAGCAGTAGGAGCAAAATGTACGCTGTTCATTCCATACAGGAGAATTGAATCTCTTTAAAAGATAGATTGGTTTTATAACAAGTATTTGATATGTTTTAGACACTGCTCTTTTGGATACTGGATACCATTCAAGAGTCCTACTTCACCCCTAGTTAGTACAAACTAGATGTAAACATTGTTCCACCATTTTGACAAGCGTAACATATTTTCCTTTCAATATTTACAATGTAATAAAATATCAACAGTTTTTACTTCAGGTATTGACGTTGTTTAATGCTACTCACAGCTACATCAAGTAACAACACACAAATTCGAGACACAAAAGAGATTTTTCCAATTCGACTCATTAAATTCAAGAAGAATGTATTTGATCTACTTTTGAAATCACTTAAATATTACATTTGCTTCATTTTTGTTATTTAATGTGTGAAAATTGACACCCAACGACGATGCTGCAATCCTGCAGGCGACCTTGTATGCAGACGCGTCAATATCGTCTTTTTTCAAACTTTACTCAACAACAACACCAACCCCTCCAAACGAAAGCAAACAAATACAAACAAACGTAAAAAACATAAACAAACACAAATTCCCCGCATGTTTGCTTTTTGTTGATTTATTCTCCTGGAAAAGGTCACTGTGACGATTCTTCGTCCGGTCTTGTTTCTTATTATGGGTTGAAAGAAACCCAACTTCTGCTACAGGAATGTCAGAGGAAAAATAATAGTACCAGTGAAATGGTGCTTATTGAATTAACAGGAATATGTGTTTAAAAATCTAAATTTCATCTTCTATGGAGTTTTTCGACGCGGATCAGGTTTCTCCAAGTTCAGACCACATTTGTTGCCCCAAGCAAAATGAAACGTTCAA
>JAJMJD010000047.1:0-96793 GCA_030568975.1 Australozyma robnettiae | reverse complement strand
GAGATGCCGTTACTTACACTGAGCACGCCAAGAGAAAGACTGTTACCTCTCTTGACGTTGTCTACGCTTTGAAGAGACAAGGTAGAACCTTGTATGGTTTCGGTGGTTAAACAGCGTTTATCGCCTTGTATTTCTAGTGCTTTAGCAGTGTATATTAGATATATTATCGTTTGAAACTGTTGTATTTGTTGTGATGATTTTGGTGCTAATTAGGGTAGGAGATGAGGATTAAGATCTGATACATTCATTAAGTGATACCCAATACCCTAAACCTAAGTATTTGTCTTTTTTTTCTTTTTTTTTTCTTTTCTTTTATCCAATTATCTTCATTTTATTATAGCCTTCTATTATAGCTTCTATTATTATAGCAATACCTGGACGGCTTCTTACATATGGATAAAGAGAACTTCTTGGAACCTTCTTCGAAGGGAGAAGAAAAAGACAAAACGCTGGGTTTCTCGTCTTTTCTAAAGGTTTTCGTTGTTTTCTTCTTTGTGGTTCCAAAACAGGTCAGCGTATGCACTTGAAGCTATTAGTAACGCCTTGTCATGAGGCCTAGAATCAGATAGTGCTTAACCAAAGGCAATTCAAAAATGATTTCTTCAAGAAATGATAATACTGACCAGTCTATCAGTTTCTTCACTTGTGGTTAGATGATAACATCAAACAAGCTATTATTTTGCGCACTGGTGGTGCAAAGCTGGAAACGAGGGAATGAATATGTTTGACTGCTTGGGAGGTGATTCTTCAACCCAATGATTCATGGTTTGAGTTGATCGAACGATTCAGGCTTGCATGGCATAGATTCAGGTTTGGATTGGTCCAGGTTTATGCTTAGCTTCTGCAATCAATCACGACCTTTCCGATCAAACTCAAACACTATGGTAAATCAACATCTATTTGAGTCTCCATAGATTTGATATCAATGGGTTTAAAGGTTTCATAACCATCAGACATCACCTCCGCAAATCTTCGAACACATTTTGATGAAGTATCTTCCAAACTCTTGAAGTTCCGTGGACATTCACATCTACACCCTACACCATTTCTCACAGGTGCATCTGGCTTCAGAGGAAGAAATGTGCGGTACCATGGTTCAGGGGCATAGTCATCGAAGCCGTTCGAAACATAAGGAAGCTGTTTTTCAGGGGCGTTGTTAGGACAATGTCCAAAAGTTGAATGCTTGTACCCAATATCACGGAAGTAATGAAGTTCCTCCTTGGATAGCATCATTGCAACTGCTAAAGAATGAACGGGAGCATCTCCCCATCGTTCCTTGTAGAAACCACCTACGCTTTCCAAATGTTGGAAATACTTTTGATAAGTTTCCGAAAGAAACAAGTCAGTACGTGCAATTTCAAAGTTAGACCAGAAATGACACAAATTGTACTCTTCACCATCGACTTTGTCGAGCCAGAGCGGAGGCATCTTTTTGGCATCCAGAAAAATATCTCGCACAGTTTCAAAGTTATTCAATTTCTCAAGATCTTCGTTTGTTTTGTGCTTTTGTTTTAAGATCCTCTCGACCCTGACGTTCTTCTTAACTTGAGAACGAAGATCGTCGTGATTTGCCCAGGTGAAATACTGGAAATTAGACAGATCCTTTACGGTGTGATACTTCTTAACCATGATATCCCACGCACTCTTAACGTTGATGTTGTTGGCCTTAATGAAAGCTTTTGTCTCCATAAAGAGCGACGGAACAGTATAGTACAACTCCTCAAGGATGACGTTGAAACCATATTTCTTATTGTGTTTCTCCATTTCAATAAATGGATCATAGGTCAAGTCACAGAAAAACTGAACATCCGGCTCAACTCTCCAGTACCATTTCCTCTTTCTCACAAGCGGGTGGTCGTAGAAATGGCCAGAATAGAACCGACACATCTTATGATAAGATTGAAGGTTACCGTACATGATTTCACGATCACCTTGGCCTTGGATAAGTTCGTCAAACATGTCTTTATCGATGTCCTTTGGGAACTCCCAATGGTCAGATTCAACGACGCCAAACTCGACTTGTGCCTTGGTATGTTTTTTTACCTCATCTTTAAACTCCTTCGAGAAGGACTCATCGTTGAGAAGCACCCAAGGATACTTAAACCATTGGTTAAAGTGTCTCTCCATAGACCTCATGGAGCTGACCACATCGGAAAGTTCTGAATTACGGGCCAACATCACAAATGCCGCATTAGCACGTGGAGATGACACGTCTGGTTCACGGCATCCCACTTCAAATGGATAATCGACCTTCAGGGTCAAGTTTTTCCGGGACATGTATATATCGTCCGGGTTATTGAAATCGGGGAAGTCTCCACCGTATCGACCTTCATTTTTAGCTCGGATCAGGAAAAATATGCATGTGATTGCAATCACAACTAACAACGTAACGGCTTCAATCACCCTTCGTAGAAACACGTAAGAGAACCTCTTATTGGACCGAAGATGACTTATTCGATGGGACATTTTGAGCTTCAACCTCTTCAATAAGTGGCCCCGGCTTGATAACAGATTTGATGCTGGTGGTAAATCTGGAACCTTTTCCTTCATATGAACAAACGGATCTCGTGATGTTTACGTTTCGTGGTGGTTGCAATAAGAGGTGGTTGGTGTTTGGTGTTGCGATGAGTACCGACGGCTATACTGATAAGACAGGAGTTGACGAAAAAGGCAAAAAAAGATGAAATTTGACGAACATTTTTAATTATTTTGACGGCTATTTCCGTTGATATTTTTCCCCTTTTATTGACCATTCAGATCCATTACTGCAGATCTATTAAACAACGTTCTATTGATCTGCCGATGGAGTTGGGTGTTTGTTTCAGCGCTATGTCCATTTTGGGGCACTTGCAGCACGATGAAATATAAGAGAGAAAAAATATTCTTGTTTATTTTGCATTCTTTACTATAAGTGTAGTTTGATAGCCGATTCAGCTATGGTGGGGCCGGTATTGCGTTTCTTTTCTTACTGTGTATTCCATACTTTTGACGTAATGAGACACAAGAACAATGTATGGGGCGCATTTCCGAGATCCGCTTGACCGTGGCCTTTTTCGCAATTCTGGTTAAACAACTTGTTGCAGGTTTTGCTGTATAGGAGATTGTTTCACTTCTGATTCAGAAGAGCTTTAGAATCAGGACTTTGAATTCTTGAAGGATGTCAAATCTTAGCAAATTAGCAGTGAAGCATTAGAATTACTCTTAAGGTTCGGACTTGCTATAGATCCCACAGAGTGACAGAATCACTCGTTAGATCCAGAAGAGCTTTAGATCCCAAATAGCAATAGAATCAAAAGAAGTTTAAAATCACTTTCTGAGTAAATTGCTTTCAATCCAGTAGAACCAATAGAGCTTTTTATTCAGAATAGCTTTGGATTCAAAACAACTCCTAATGTTCAAGGGCTTTTGATTCATGGCTTGAGATTTAGAATTGCTTAAGAATCACAAAACCTGCAATCAACAAAATCTTTGGAATCAACAAAACCTTAAGAATCAACAAAACCTTTGGAATCACTCTTTGGAAACAAAAATCCTCTACTCACTTCCAACATTTATCCCCTTAATCATCAATGCTTCAACCGAATCAAAACCTTCCTTACCACTAGCACTTCTTTACATGAACAGCATTTCGAAGGAGTGTCAAGTCATCATTCAATTCTTCAGGCTTAAGTCCCTGAACCCCAACAAATTGTTTCTGACGCGTTGTTGGACGAGCACTATGCTTGGACCGTTTGGAAAAAATCTCCGAAACACCGCCATCTTCCTTGTTCGCTATTAGATTATTCAAAGTGTCATAATCCTTATCGCTGAGGTTACTATCATTTCCACTGCCCATACCTAAATGGTGCAGTTTTTCCCCATTGTGATGAGGGTTACCTGTACTCGTCACACCAGAAGATAGTTCGTCATTGGACAGGTAACGAGTGGTATAGTGTCTCCGACGCTTTCCGGATGCGGAAATATATCCGCTAGCACTGCTACGTCCTGCTGCAGAGGTGGAGTTATTGTCGGATAAGTCATCGGCTTCGCCTGAGAGAAACCGTGAGTGGAGCTCTCTCTTCCGAAGTGATCGTCTATCGCTAAGACTCAAGGACAGTGATGTAGTTGCGGCCGCAAGTGCAGAAGGCGTCAGGTATTGGCTGCCTGTAGAGCTCCACAGACTAGCATTGACCAAATTGAGTAGAAGCTTATCCTCCTTAAGTTGTTTCACCTGTTTCTGTAGCTTATCGTAAAACTTCTCCTTCAAGAGCCTTATGAGATTATCATAGTTCTCCTTCGTGGCAGCCATATCTTCTTTATACTCGTCTTCAACTCGTTTTACCTGATACTCTTCCCAAAGTCGAAGTTTGGTCAACTCGTAGTCCCGGGTCTCTTCTTGTTCGGTACGGCGTATAAAGTACTCTTCATTGACTCCCAGCTGAATCGAAGCAAGTGTGGTTTGTAAATGGACGAGAATTGCTCGATAGAAGTTGTTTCTGTCGTCGGCAAAGGTGCTTTCTAGTTTATTGATCTTGGCAGCCACGTGATGTCTCCTTTTGTCTCTTTTGTTGGCTGGAAATTAGTATGGCTACAATGCTTGGGGCTCAAGGGAAATCCTGGTCCTTTTATAGTTTTCGGAAACATACCTCTGCTGCCGTTTCGGGAATAGTCATCCATTGTCAAGAAGGAAAGTGGTATGGAGTTGAAACTGCAGGCTAAGGCTTCCCCACATATGAAGGGAAGAGCTGATAATGGCTTTAAATACGGTTTTTTTTGTTTTTTTTTGTTTTTTTTTTAAAAGGTTTTCCACATAATTCTTTTTTTTATTTATTTGTATAAGTTGAAATCATATGGTTTTGGCTGTTCCATGTGTATGGCTCATATTTTCATGGTAATTTGACCCAAAACGGAAAGTGACTAGTCAAGCAAATTTTATTTCGTCAAACTTTGAGTGGACAAGCTGCAGATGATCAAAAGTGAACTGAAATAGTCAAAAACTGATCAGTATAGCCCAAACCTGACTAACATGGTCCAACTCAGACGAAAATGGTGAAAATAGAGGTATCCGTCATCGGAAAATGAATATTTCTGAAAACTTTTTCAGGTCCTCCAACCGTGTGGGTGGTATTTCTGGTCTTGTACTTCATCGTCTTCGTTAGCTTCGTTAGCTTCCCTGGCTTCCCTGGCAACGTGGTCCATGGTCTTTCATCACCAGAACAAATGTAGTTTCTGCATTGCATAACCATTAATGACCAGCAGAAAAACATTTACCCAATTAGTCCTGAATATCTTACTGAACCATCATCAAAGCCATCTTATCTTTAATCAGTATTAATGACTTTCCTTCAATGACGCATCCAAGGATGATTCGCCTAAATCTCTTTTCAACAATTGCACATTTCCAGCATGTTACTTTGAAAACTTTCTGAAAAATGCCTTGAATCTTCCTTCCAGCTTCTTGCGATCGACTTGCTCCTCTTTCACATTCGCATGGGCATCATCTTCAAGCAGAAATACTGTTGGAGGAGACACATTTGAGTTATTGTCATTCAGACCAGATGCCATTCTTGCATTCGAATGTTGTACAAGATCATCGCTATCCAAAAATATCTCGTCCCTTGTACTGGACTTACTAATAGTCGAAGATATATGATTGTCAATAGTTGTCCCGTTTCCATGTTCCAGGGCTGCAATTTCTTCCATTGTTGGAGACTCGATTAGGGTCAGAAGTCCATTTTCATGCTCATGTTGATCATTTTGAAGAAATAAATGGTGGCTTTCAGCCACCTTTTGGTTTCTTTGAACATGGTTATCAAGAGGATGCTCCATGTTCTCGTCAGTGTATGAAGAGTGTTTCCTTGAATGTAATGCTTTTTCAGTGCACGACAGAGAATCCTCTTTTGATTGATCGGTGGTGTCTTTTGAGTCGTGCCCAACATCTCCGCTTTTGGTTGCCTTTGCACTCGTTCCTCTGAGTGAATACGTCTTAAACTTCCGAAAATGATTAGGATACTGGTTCTCCTTTTCTTTACGGCCAACGACCTTCGGGTACTTACTTGGGGATTTCAAACCTTTATATGTTGAAGTTAAAGAGCCTCCAAGATTTTCTTCCGATACAGAGTCGGGAAAATCAAATTTGATTTTTGGAACAGGAAACAGATCTACTCCAATACCAATCTCATCTTTAAGAGAACCAACCTCATTTCTTGTTGATTCATTGTTCACGGGATTCTGGTCGTATCTATCGGAGAATTCGACATCACTTTGAGTCCGCAAATTTGGCGATCTTGAGTTTGATGTTTTTGTGTAAGATTGTTCACTCACCATAGAATTACTTCTTTGTTCGTTTCCCTGGGAAAACTTCTGACTAGATCCTTTCTTCAAGATAGGTTTTAATTGAGTTTTTTGAGTAGAACCAGGTCCTGAAGATACAATAGAGTTTGATCTGATATCAGATCCAGTTGGAGCCATAGATCCAGTAGATAATATAGACGCCAATCGGAGACCGGCATTATACTCCATATCGCTCTTTTCTTGTGGGTGAAAGTCATCTCTTGAGGCAACAGTGGGTTGTTGTGGGGATTGGTCCAAATAAGAATATGCAAAGTTGTTCAATTCCTCTTCTATTTTGGACATGTTGTATCTTTCGTTTGTTTTCCCCAAAGAGGAAGATAATCTTGAGCCACAGCGAGATTTCGGTCTTAAATAGTTTGTTTCTTTTTCAACAATGTTAGACCCATCAGGTAACGCCTTGATGGTTTCTGTAGTGATGGAAACAGTATTTCCAGCAGCATCGATATGAGTTGTGGTTTTCTGACTTATGATTTCAAGTTCCTCGGGTTCTTGAACGGTTTCGGCAACTGAGTTTTGGTCAAGTGAATTGAGTCGGTAGTATTTAGGGGAGTAATAAGGAACAGCAGAATCAGACCTTAAACTGGATGATCTGGCAGGACCAACAGAATAGGATGGTTTTGGATGGTAAGTGTAAGTTTGCATTGAGTTTGTTCTTTGTTTGGAAGTAAAAGAGTTAGTCCTTTGATTTGCTGCAAACGAATTTGTTCTTTGATTTGATGCAAACGAATTTGTTCTTTGATGAGATGCAAACGAATTCGTCCGACTAACTGGTGCGCCTAATCTTGCTGAAGCTGCTGCCGCTGCCCCAGAAGTACCTGTAACTTTCGCCTGTGAATGTTTTCGAAGAGCAACTGAAGCAGCTTCACTAGCACTTACGGTTAAGGACGCTCGACGAACAATGTCCTCCTGGCCAATGTTAGATGGGGCCGTATAAGGAGCTTTATTAAAACCTTGATAATTTGATTTTTTCTTTGGTTAGTATTGACAAAATGAGAGAATGATTTGAGTGGTAAGGGTATGAATGGGGAGTAGGAAAGGTGGTTTCGATAAGGCCTCCAGGAGGAACCGATAGTGATGCAAAGTAATAAAAGATAATGAGCTTTAATGAGAAGAACGAAGAAAATTTAAAACTTTTCAACGATATTCGGCGACTTCCCGTCATAAATCGACAACTTATCATCAGAATCATCAACTTTTCATCAGAAACATTAACTTTTCACATGAAATCAATCACAGTCACCCCCCAAGTTACCTGCTATCAATAAAACCATCCCAAACCATCAAAATTAAACACAAACGATCAAAACAAAACACATACTTTACTTCGAAACATGATGACAACGACAATTTGTAAGGATTTATGGCAATTGTAAACAAAAAATTGGTCCTTTGGCGTTAAACGGTGGCATAAAACTGTAGTAAAGAAGGTTTAGCAATGTTAGCGGATGTTAGCAAACAGTACCAAATGTAACTGTGGGAGACACCAAAGATTGTGGCTGAGACGAAATTTATGCATGATATCGAGAAATCATTTTTAATTTTATTTAAGCAGTAGAGAAGTGATTCCTTCGATTTAGTCAATTCTTGTTTGTTTATTTTTACCCTTTAGGCATAAGTGTAAATAGAGTTGCAGAGAAGCCTGTAAAGAAGCCTGTTACGAAGCCTAAGGAAGCTGGAGAAGATGCAGAAAAAGGAGGTGACAAAGTAGAAGAATTGATAGAAATTGAAAGTAAATAATCAAAAAGTGAAGAAAAAATTAAAAAGTGAAAAGAAATAGAAGAAATATTGAAGGCCAGATGCTAGTACTGCAAGAAGCTAAACAAAGGAAAAACAAAGAGAAAAGAAAATGTTATCGAGAAAAGAATCATTTTAAAATCAATGTTAAATCAATATAGAACCAAAGTAGAATCAATATGGAATCAAAGCAGATTCAAAGCAGATTCCATGGGGATTCTATAGAGACTCAAAGTTGAAACTAAATTGAAACTATTGAAACAAAAAATAGTATAGTGACCTTTAACTTAAAATAATTTTGAAAGATAATTAATCCTGATTTTAATTCTTTCGCCGCAAGCAAACTATTCATATCTCATCTTTAATGATTGACCAAGGCTTATTGGTACAATTACTGGAAGTCACATACATTTAAGCTGTACGATTACTGTACGCGAAGTTACTTTTTCTAGAAATGCTTTTGCTTGAGGTTTCATTGCTTTTTGAGAGCTTGGTTCTTTGGATGTTTGTAGAGTATCTTTTGAGCTGTTTTCAGAAGAGGTTCATGTCGTTGGACTAAATATCTTGTCAAAAAGTTCTATTTTCACTCCATTGTTCTAATATCTTTTCTTTTCCTCCATGTATCGTTTCTTTTTCTTCCATCTATCTTTTCTTTCTCATCCTTCTCTGACTAAGTTAGATACTGTCAGCTTGTTTCTCATACAGACACTTTTAAAATAAAGCAAGAAAGGCTTTCTGACCTTTACTATAACAATTGAAATACGCTTTTGTACATATTGAATCTGTATGCATCACATTGCCTCTCAATGAACGATTGCTTGTCCGTTGGTGGCTGAATTAGCTTGTTGCTTTCTTTCAAGTTTCAATTAGAGATACGATAAGAAAGTTCATAAACAGCTTCAAATTTTCCAAACATATTCAAGTCTGGATAGTCCATAGATAATCAATTGAGTGTATCAATGGTGAATGGATACTCTTAATACTTAGAGTGAAGCAAAACTCAATGGATATTCTTATTACTTAGAGTGTAGCAACACTCAATAGATGGCTTATAAATAGTCGATTGATGTACGTCAAACCTTTCAAACAAAATAAATTTTCTTTGACCCAACATATACTAATCATTATTACTCTTTCGTATAGAGTTAGTTGTTTCATGTGGTGTTCCTTTGAAGATGAGTATCCTTAGTGAGTCCACTTCCCATCCCAACTGGTTCTTCCTTTACTTTACTTTCTTGAATTCCTTAAGTTGATTATCTTCTCTGATTTTCTTCAAATTTCAATTTCTTAAGTTGATCAAATAACAGGGTCTACGATGCTCTGAATTAATTTTGAAAAGTCAGAACAACTTCAAACCACATCCATATTTAAGAATTTGCAACACAATTCCATAAAGTAATTGCAGAACCTTCTCTATTTCATCCCTCTACATGTCTCTTTATATTCTTCTCCAGTGTGCTCTTCTTTCAGTAGCGTTTATATGGTTTCGTCTCGTCTATCAATTATAACTACTTCATCCTCTTTAAACATTTAAAATTGATTCAGACTCAAATACTTCAAATTTGTCAGTTTTAGGTTGTAAAGTTCTATTCTCGAATATATTATCTCGAATCAGATCAAACTGAATATTCATAGATCCAGTGCTCAATAAGCACTTGAGAAAGAAATTCATCTTTTAGGATCAATTAGAGTAGTTTCTCTTTGAAAACAGATTTTGTCACTCTTCAAAACAAGAGTCGATATGTGGTAGACCCTAGAAGAACAGTCTATGATATAAAATAAATCAAGTTGCTATCACCAGCATTCATTATCATTCAATAGGAATCATTACCATTCAATAACATACAACCACGACAAAAGATTTACTATTGAGAGTCTAATATAGATCTAGGATTCATTGAAGAACTAGAGCTAGATCCAGAGCTAGGGTTGATAGTAGATGTGGAAGAGCTTGACAAAGATGCCGAGCTGGACTCAGAAGCAAAGGCAGACTTTGATAAAGAGGAAGAACTGGATGTAGAATCGACCGAACTTGTAGAAGTGCCTGTGGAAGTGCCTGAAGAAGATGCCGAACTAGAAACCGAACCCGAAGATACTGACGAAGTTCCAGAAACAGAACTTGAAGAAGAAATGGAACTAGATTCTGAAGTGGTACCAGTCGAGCTTGAAGAACTAGAAGAACTGGAAGAACTAGAAGAACTAGAAGAATCGGAAAAACTAGAAGAACCGGAAAAACCAGTCGAGTTTGAAGAACCGGAAAAACTAGAAGAACCGGAAAAACTGGAAGAACTGGAAGAACTGGAAGAGGATGAGCCAACAGGAAAAGGCGGAATTTCCTGAGAAATAGCACAGATGTCTGGTCTTGACAAAAGTGGTGGTGTGAGGGTATAAATTATCAGTGATACAATGGAAACTCTTCCTGTTGTGAATCCTGTTTGGCTAATTATGAACTTCGAAGCATAATAACTGGGTCCGTTGTCGAATTTATAAGACTTATCGTTTCCAACAGTTAAGAATGGCGAGGAATATCATTGAATTCGAAACCATGACAGCAAATGAACACAAGAATAACCAACTACCACCAATTGGAAATGAAAAGGAAGACAAGTACCCTTACACTGTGGAAGGAAAGAAATTAATTCACATTGCTGCCAAAATGGTCGCTACCATTAAAATCACTATTGATTGCATCAGGCGAATCACGGACAACATCGGCGACTTCAAGCTTAGTTCCGAAAGATCTTATCCAGATTATTCACAGATGCATATTGATCCTGAAATTTTTATTAACAGATGTTCCATGGGTCTCGTCAAGACTCATTTGTTAAAGAATCAGGATATGAGAATCAAGAAACAAAAGCCGTCTGCCAAATCTAATCGCTACTCCTTGATAAGATCGGGCAATAAGGATAATTTTGGAATCACCGCAAATGGAGTTAAGGTTCTACATAATATACTCACCGTTGACACAGACAATACCCCTTTCGGTTCCGATTTGGAAGAATTTCAGAAGTACAAGCCTTCCGGTACTGGTTCCTCAAGTAATGAGCTGTCTGACTTGTCCGATGAGTTATTAATAGATTCAAATGGAAACAATACACCTCCAGCGACATTCACACATCTTTTTTTTGTCTCTACATAGTCTATCTATAGAGTTCTGAGCCAATTCAAGGACCGTCCAGTTTCAATGTGACAATTCTAGCACCAATGTACCACATAATACCGTTGATTAGACTAACAGTTGGTCGCTCATTTCAAATAACAAAGAGATCCTAAAAAACACAACCCTCGAATGGCCCAAATGGACTAAGCTGCCCTCATTCATCAAACTCAAGAACCAGACCCAAAACAACCAAAAGACGCCATATTATCAAAATATAGCCTCAAATTGGCCATCTATTCTCTAGGAACAGGCTCTTGAACTCTCCTTACTTCAAAACAAGCTCTTCACATCTCCCTACTTCAACAAACCCTTCATATCTACTTCAACAAACTCTTGACAGCCTCTTCAATGGCCTTGGAGTCCAACCCCTCCAACTTACTCTTAACTTCACGTCCCTTCTCAAAACGTGCAGTAACACTTGGAACAAGACCAGAAGATTCACGAATCAAAACTGGAATCTTATAGTTGGTGGATGCTTTTAGAGTCTCATAGTTGGAAGCTAAGAATTTTTGCAAAGCTGCAGAAGTCTCGCCGCTTTGACACAAGTGGAATCTAACTTCCTTTAATGCAGTTGAAACGACAAATCTGGCAGACATGATCTTTTGGTACGGGCGTTGTTTTCGTCACGAAACTGAATGTAGGGACTGCTGGGTATTGGCTGGAGGAAGAACTGCCTATCCCCAGATCACGTGACACGCTGTTATGGATGGAAAAATCAAAAGGGGAAGAATGGTCTTGAGGTCAGATAATTTGATTTCTTTTTATTTTACACATGACGTTAAGTTACTTTTTCTTGTTTTTTATTTCTTTCTCTTTGTTTTTGTCGCTTTTCGTCCTGTTTCTGTAGTCTAAGATGCTCTGGCTACAGGACGGGATGTATCAGAACCCCAAAAGGCCACCAAATAATGCAATTCCCATCCAAAAAATATATCCCGTGTACAGAACTCAAATCGTTTTTCAACTAATTTCTCGGATAAATCACCTTAAACAATCTTCCTCTCTTCCCCTCCCTATATCTACCTCCCTCATCTAAGAAGTATGTCACGTGACCTCATCGCTACCAAAAATTATCGATTCAGCTCATCGCAGAAACCAAACAGCATCATGAATCAAGAACCCACCCTTGATGAGCCGTTGAAAGATCTTCTCGGAGCTGACGATCTAGAGCTCAAGCTCTCCCGCTGTCGGAGTCAGCTTAATTCCAAATTGGATAACCAAAGAAACCTTGCATTGATCCTCTCTGCGGTAGAGGAGAACATCGACAGTCAGGGCAACAAGAGAAGTCCTGTGGCATATTTTGTTTCCTTTTTGGCATTGTTGGAACAATCCATCGTGAAAGATGACGTTTCTGATGAAAAAGTGGCCGGTGCCGCCGCCTATTTTCTTGATCTTACCATTCCGTTTCTTCCAAAGCCACTCTTAAGACAAGAGTTCGGTGCCATTTTGACCAAGCTTGCACCAATCTTGAACAATTCTGCTATTGAAGCACTGCTAATCAAATCTTCCATTGGCGCTTTGGAGGGCCTTCTCCTTGCCCAGGATAGCCAACAGTGGTTAAACACAACCAATGTCTCTCCAAAGAGAGCCATTCTTGGTATGCTCGAGTTATCATTCGATCCTCGTCCAAAGGTCAGAAAGCGGGCACAAGAATCTATTCGGACCATCCTTAGCTCTCCTCCTGCTTCTCCTTCGCCAACACACCCAGCATCTAGCTTGTGTGCTGAAATTGCTCAAAAACAACTCACCACGCTTTTGCAATCGAACCAAAAGACCAAAAAGGGAAACAACAAAGACCAAAACGCCTCCATTATCCATACTTTGCAGCTCATTGCCTGTATCACACTGGCCAATTGCTGGCCTGCTAACCAGGTTGTGTCGCTTTGTGACACTCTTCTTGCCGTTTCGAAACGTTCAGACGAGTTCATTGTTGCGTCTGCATTCAAGGCTTTTGATGGTTTGTTTTTGTCAATGACTCATGACGTCGATATTGAGAAGTTCGTCTCCACATTGAACATCATTGTTGACTTGAAACCCTCTCTTAATGACACACATTTATCTGTTGCATGGCTTGCTGTTATTGCCAACGGTTTCCTGGCTTTTGCTAAATTGCTGCCTCAAACCGCATTGGAAAAGCTACCTGAAGTTTTACGTTCTGTTGCCGAATTTATGACCTCCCAGTCGAAAGACATCTACACTTCAGCTTCTCAATCTTTCATTGCTATCATTTGTGAGGGAATTCCTGACTCTTTGATCCTACAAGGACCTCAAAGCCCAGATGATGAGATGGACGAAAAGCTAGAAGACGTGATCGCTTTCGTGGCTAAGTTCGCTGAAGAGGAGCTTTTCTCGATTAAGTACCAACATGCTCTTTCTGTCCTGATTGAAATTGTTACTGCTGCTGTGATTAAATTCAAATCCAGAGCCAATCCCGATTTTCTTCAGGTCTTGGAAGTTGTAGGAAACTGGAGATCGAATGAAGAGTTCAACTTCCCCCACAACAAGAAGGCTGAGGACTTTGTTGCTGCCTGTGTTGCTGAAATGGGTCCTGAGGTGGTTTTGAGCACCTTGCCCTTGAATTTGACTGGTGAAGGCAACAAAGTTGGCAGAGCCTGGCTTTTGCCAATTCTCAGAGACACGGTACGTCTTGCTAGCCTAAACTTCTATCAGAAGCAGATTCTTCCAGTGGTTGCTGAATTTGAGCGGCTTCTTGAAAGCTCCGCGGATAAGGAATCCATGAAGTGTAAGGTTTTCCAAACAGTCATTGACCAGATTTGGTCGCTTCTTCCCGCCTTTTGCACTTTGCCAACGGATCTTGAAACTGCCTTCTCTGACGAATTTGCATCATACTTGGCTGACCTTCTTTACAAGCAGGTGAACTTGCGCACACTTATCTGTAAGGGCCTCAAAAATGTTGTTGAATCCAACATGGCTATAGCATCTGAAGAAGACTTGTATGTCCTCAGTGTCATTAGCGCAGAGCAGGCAGAGAAAAACATTGCTTACCTTGCATCGAAGTCGTCTAATATTCTTTCCGTTCTTTTTAACGTCTTTTCTTCGACCATGCCAGATTCAAGAGGGTTCATTCTTGAGACAATCGACACATATTTGAGAATTGTGCCTTCAGATGACTTGGAGGTCAGTTTCAACAAGGTCTGTTCCTTATTGAAGAATGCTCTCGATGATGAGAAGACCTCCAAACCTTCAAAAGACGCTGGTCCCGTCCTCAGTGCTACCATGATGGATCTCGTGGTTGCCATGGCCAAATATGTTCCTAGCACATCATTCAATGCTCTTTTCAGCATTCTTGCCAGCGGTATCTTCATGCTGGATAACGCTTTGATGCAGAAGCGATCCTACAGAATCATTACCAAGTTGAGTGAGACTGAGAGCGGAAAGAGCGCTATTCAACAGTTCAGTTCGGAAATACAAAAGGTCATTTTGCAAACCGCTGATTGCACAAATGCTTCAAGTAGATCTGCTCGTTTGGGTGCTATGCAAGAGGTTGTTGCAACTCTACCATCTGATGACTTGTCTTTTATTCCTGCTGTGTTACAAGAGATCATAATGTCGACCAAGGATGTCAATGAAAAATCTAGAGAGATTGCCTACCCTCTTTTGATTCAAATGGGTAAGAAAATGCAAAGCGGTGGTCAGATTAAGGTTGCTGCAACTCCTGAAACGCCAGAAACTATTGCCGAAGTCAACTTATCTGAGTACTTCTCCATGGTTTGTGCCGGTATGGCTGCACAATCTCCTCATATGATTTCTGCTGCTATCACTGCCATCTCATGCATTGTCTACGAATTTAAGGATGATGTTCCCCAGGATGTCTTGTTAGAGGTCACCTCTACTGTGGAGTTATTCCTTACACATAAGTCTCGTGAAATCGCCAAAGCAGCCATTGGGTTTGTCAAGGTTGAGATCTTGGCATTGCCTGCTGATTTGATCAAGAACAACTTGTCACAATTGCTCACTAAGTTGATGAACTGGTCCCACGAACACAAGGGCCATTTCAAGAGCAAAGTTAAGCATATCATCGAAAGACTCATAAGAAAATTCGGTGTTGAGCTTGTTGAACAATCGATTCCTTTGGAAGATAGAAAACTCGTTGCCAATATCAAAAAGAGTCAAATGAGAGCTAAGAGAAAGGATACAGCCACTGAGACAGAGAAGTCCGATAATAATCCGAAGTTTATGTCTGCATTTGAAGAGGCAGTTTACGACTCCGAATCTGAAGACGAACAAGTCGAGACTGAAAAGCCCGTTGGTAAGAAACATTCCGATAAGTTCATTTTGACATCTGGTGATGACCCATTGGATCTTCTTGACCGTCAAACATTTGCACACATTTCGTCTTCCAAGCCAAAGAAATTTGGTAAAAAGGATATTGCCGCACGCAGTGATGTTCCTACCAAGAATGGTAAGCTTGTCTTTGGATCTGATAAAGACGCTTTGGCTTCTAGTGAATCTGGTATTGATGCATACTTGGATGCCGTGAAACAAGCCCCGGTCAGAGGACAGAAAAACAAATTGAAATTCAAGAAATCAAAGGATGACGACTGGTCTGACTCTGAGGATGTTGCTGATACTGTTAAGTCTAGACCATCGAAGGGTTCTAGAGATTCCAAATCCAGAGTGTCCAAACCTAAGCAGAAATTCAAGGCTCGAAAGAAGTTATAGATTCTTTCTGCCATTAATTCTGGTCAAAAACAGTTCATTTCGATGATTTTGACTAACATTATCCCTTTTCACTATATATGATCTAGTACTGTCTAGTCACTTCAAGTTAAATTCATTTAAGGAGGGTTGTATTCCGAAATTTTGAAAAGAAACAAGTTTAAGTAAGTCATAACTAGTCATATCAAGTCAAATTTACTTAAATTTACCAATATTTTCTGATATTTTCTGATATTTTACTTATTTTTCAACCATTACAATGTCTGGTCAATTCAGACCAAACTTGACTCGGAATCCCCCAAATCAATTCAAATTTTTACAAACCTCCTCCATTCAATCCAAATCATCTCGAAAATCTCAGTATTTTTTAATATATTCCTCTCCTTTTACAAAACTTCCTTTACCAAACTGGCTTCACTATATCTGTACCTGCATATACCCCCTAAAATATTTCAAAGTATTTCATCCCTCAACTATCAATCTTGAACACACACAACATCAAATGTCCCCCAACAATCTCGTCATTCGGTTGGCCAGATTCGGCAGAAAACATCAGCCTTTATACAACATCGTCGTGGCAAACAAGAGATCTGCCAGAGACTCCTTACCTGTAGAAGTTCTTGGAACCTATAACCCTGTACCCATCCCAGCTGGGCCTTCGGACCTTGACAAAAAGCCGTTTAAGCACATTGAACTAGATTTTCACCGTGCTCGATATTGGTTAGGTGTCGGAGCCGAGACCAGTGATCGAGTGAGTTTCTTGTTCAAGAGAGCTGGTTTGGTTCCCGAACTGTGGCCTAAACCAGCTAAGTTGAGTCAACATGTTGCCAAACCAATTTCCGAAGAAATTCAAGAGGTTCTTGAGGAGCCAAGAGAATTCTATAGGCCCAGAGATTAGAGTTGATTTAGAGAGTCGTACGGGACAATACGAACTTGGCTCAATAGGGGAGTTAAATGTGGCTCAAAAGGGAAATTGATATTACCTTAAAGGGAAATTGATATTGCCTAAAAAAGAAATTGCAGTGCTTAAGAAACGAAATATTAATTGGCATGAGAAAAAGAAATATGTACGTGTTACCGAAGCTACAGAAGCTCCAAAAGCTCCAAAAGCTGCAGAGAAAAGAGATGCTAGAGACGCTGCAGAGAAGCGGTCATGTAAATACTGAATAAAGAGGGAGCTTGCTTGAAAGTCATTGAAAACTGTTTAAACCCCTATAAGGTCCTCTTTTGTACTAAAAGGAACTAAAAGGAACTACTCTTGGATCTTTAAAGTGCAATTTGATCAACTCATTCAACCAAAATGTACTTGTCTATTCTTTCAACTTTACTTGGTCTATTGTACAATAGTCCATATATCCAGAAAAGAACTTCATCAATATACCTCATACTTGTCTAGGTCCTACATCAAAATTTAAAAGGTGAAGAAGTTATGTTCAGTTATTTAAACGAAATCGCTTAGTCAAACAAACCGAAACCCATGTCATCGTCAGACTCGTCAGCCTCCTCAGCAACCTCCTCCTCAGCAGCCTCGGCACCAGCAGAAGCAGCGGAAGCAGCAGGAGCAGCAGCAGCGTAAGCCTCTGGGTTAGCCAATCTGTCCTTGATAGCCTCAGAACCCTCGAAAGTGTACTCGGTAGCAAGAGAAACAGCCAAAACGTTCTTGTAGTGGTTGATAACAGAGTGACCAACAGATGGCAAGGTTGGGTAGCCAATAGCCAAAGAGACAGAGGCAATGGTGTTGATGGCAGAGACAAAGTGCTTGAGCAACTCATCGTCGGTGATGTCCAAGATGGAAGCTGGGAACACTTGACCGTTGTCGTAAACTTGAACAACAGTCATACCATAGGTGAATGGAGAGATGTTCAACAAGTTCAACAAAGAGGCCTCAGATGGACCAACCTTGGAACCAGCCTCAACGACCTTGACGTCGGAGACAATCTCAATGGTACCTCTGGCAATCTTGGTTGGGACACCCAAAGCTTGGAAGAAAGAGGTCTTACCTGGCTCCATACCGGTGTTACCGGCTGGAACGTACACGTCCATTGGAGCAACGGCACCAGCTCTGGCTGGAGCAGCAACAACGTTGGCAGTGACAACCTCTCTGATGGCCTTCAAGTCACCGTTGGTGAAGATGAAACCGACGTTACCCTTGACAAAAGGTAACAACTTCTCGTACTCTGGCAACTCAGACAAGAATCCTCTGATGGCTCTTCTGACCATGGTGTTCTTACCCATCAAGACAGTAGCCTCACCTCTCAAGGCCTTTCTGATCTCGTGCATTTGTTGGGAAGAAACATTGTCAACACCAACAACAAAGATAGACTTGTACTCAGTCAACAACTCCTTCAACTTAGCGAAGTATTGAACCTTCTTATCACGAGTTCCACCCATTTCGATTATTTTCTATTCGTTAGGAGTATTTAATGGCCCTCAAACAAAGATACAGAGAAGTAAAAAATTGCAATACCCATCTTTCACTAAGACCCAGGAGGGAGGTGCCGGGGATGCGCATCACGTGCATCCGTTGGGTTTGAGCCCTGGTCATGTGATTATTTGTCACGTGATTAGGATGGACCATTTTATGATAAAGCACCTTCATGTTAAAACCAAGTAATGTTTTCATGTTAAAAACCAGCTAATAATGTAATTTTTAATGGTTATGTCTCTTGCGTCTGGTGTTGTAAAAGTAGTTGATGTAAATTAGTTTAAGGTTTGAAAGAGATGGTCTTCTGTGAAAAAAATGTTTGAAACGGTATGTTCTCACAAGAGAAGAAGTGTTTTTTCCTAGAATGTTGTTAGGTCCGCAGCGATGATTACCTAGAATACTCTCTGGGGTGACTCAAGTGATCTAGAACCATTGTGTACTTATGTGAGGGCTGCTAGACTCCTAGAACGATCTTCAGTAGCACTCTGGTGAAACGATTGAATGACCGTCTCGTAGATCTTATGGCACCTTTGCTAGTTCCTTTGGTACCTTTAGTAGATCTCTTCTAACTTCACAATTGACTCTTGCTGTCCATGTCCTGAAGTAGAAATAGGAAGCAAGGTCCTCTGAACTTCAGATAACTGCAAGATACCGTCACTAAACCTCCCTTACAGATGGACAAAGAAAAACAAAAGCAACAATAGTTTTGAAACCGGATATTCTTCACAGTGATGAAACTTGTTGTGAAATAGAATTTGAAATCAAAGAAAAATTTCAACTCAACAAGGGCCATAATTGGAATAACAAATGACAAGAAGGCTTCTTAACCATATCCTGAATTCTCATAGTCAGTGCTGACGAAAGAGTGCTTTAAGAATTTGGCCCAGAGTTTTGTAGCTTTAGCTCCAAGCGAATGCATACCTTTCGAATTTTGTTGCATGTCACTTTGTTCAACATCTTTAGAGTTCTTGACCCGGACTGGTTTGCCAAGCTTCCGACCGAACTTCAACCATTCCAGAACAGTGAGGTCTTTCATTTTGTAGTCTTTATCGGTAGTATACTCAATCTCGTATTCAAAAGGCTTCTCCCCCGAGTTTACCGCTTTCAAATCAAGATAGTATTGAACATATCTTTCAGGAGTAAACAATTGAGGAGTGTAGGCTGGTCCTAGTTTCTTGTCCTTGGGCATCTTAGGTGGGATTGTCCTGTCACGCTTGTTCTTCTTCTTCTTCTTGGCTTGGTAAATGTCAGAAATGCTGGCCTCGTCATCTTCAAGGTATTCGAAAGGATCGTTTTCCTCATCTTCCAAAACAGTGTGAAGATCTTGTAAGAATGAGTCCCAGCTGGTGGTTGTAACAGCATCTTTCTGATACAATTCAGTAATATTGTACTCCCACACTCTGAGTGAAGGGTTGAATGTCGGAATTACACTTGGATTAACATGTGCAATAGAGTAACGCTCTCCATGATCTCCTGACTTTGCTTTACCCTTTAGCGTAGCATACATGGACTCTCTGACTGTGTTCATGAATTCGACCTTATTTGCGGGTATACCACCTTCGATCCGCACATTCTTACGGAAACTCATTTCGAAGCCAAGAACATCATCGGCATTATCATTGTAAATTGAGGCGTTGAATGATGAGTACATTTCCTCTAAAGATTGATCTAAAATATCGTCAATGTCTTCGGCTTCATAGGCTTCGACATCTGTAACCAGATACAATTTCAGGAATTTCTTTTCCATGGACCGGTAAGCCTGAACCGAGTCCAACGGAATGAAATGATCAATGTTCATATGGCCGTAAAGACCGCCAATAATAACATCTCTGTATTCATGAGACCACAAGATGTATTTTCGGAGACAAGAGATGTCGTAGTTCTTGGCGTTGGGTGGAACATGACCGGTGAGCCATACCTTCATGTTTCTTTTTCTTAATTCTTTCAAAGTAAATCCAAGCCACAAAAACAATTTGTAACCAGGGTCCTTCTTCCTGTCACAAGAATCAACCAATGGGTTAGACTGGAACAAGTAGAGGGTATTAATGGAGAGCACCGCAAGGTGATTAGGAATTACCTCCTGGAAGTAATATACTCCTTGGTTGAAAATATGCATCTGAGACTGTGGCACGAAAGGTCTCCATAATTTGTAAAACTCTCTTGTTTGAAATGTTGGACCAACTGCAAACAAATTGTGAGGGTAAACGTCATTATTACCCAATGAAGGAATGGGAAGAGTGCCGAACTTTTCCAACATGACATTGGCAATTTGTTCATTCAAGGCAAAAATGTCGATTTCCGTTCTTGGAAATTGTCTATCGTTATCGTGACGCATATTATCCCCGGTCCATACGATGAAATCAATTTTACCCTTTAAGTTGTCTTCTATCCATTGGATAGTCTGTTCTACTAGCACAAGAGGCGAGTCACAGCCCATAATGGCATCTCCGTACTTGCTGGCGTCTCCTCTTCCTTTGTGACAGGCGTCAGAGATCAGACTTCCTTCCTTATATAATGGATCCGGGTGGAAATCAGTCACATGCAAGAATCTGCCATAAATTTTTTTCTTAGTTCCCGTAGAAGGGTCGGTTATGGTCACTGGTTTCTTCTTAGTGAGTCCAAGTCTAGCTAACTTATCATTATCCACAGATGAGGCATTGCTGGACAGAAAGTAGACCACTGAAGATTGAGTTTCAAGCCCCAGTCTCAGGAGTTCATTTTTCACGAATAAAAAAACTAATACAATGAAACAAAGCAAAGCTGCAGCCCATGTTGATTTGTTTTGAGCCATATTGGAGCGATTGAAGGGTCTATAGTAAATGGTGGAGGAGATGGAATGGTCAAAGTGTGTCAAAGAGTGTCTAAATGGGTCGTAAAGAGGGAGGTGTACGGGTTCGCCACAATGAGGCAAATTCAAATATCGCTTCAGCACGAAGAGGTTCCCTTTATGTACCCAATGAAGATTTATTGACTTCAAAAGAGGTTAAAGTAAGAGAAATTGCAATAATGGGAGTGGGACCAGCATTCTTCGATATGCACTGTGTGCAGTCCTGATATGTCCAAATAAAAACCTTGAGATAACGAAAAACGACGACGGGGAAAACTGTGGGAAAAAGTGTTTTTTCGTAATATTTCAATGTTGAAAAGAGTTGCTTAAAAAAAATTGTATTAAATATTACAACAGCCGACAAATAAATGGCAATAAACGCCAGAATGTGATAACTAGTGATAATCGTGCAAAGTTGCAAACCCAGAGCATGATAACACATAAAGAGCTAAAAATTTAAAAAAAGTATGAAAGAGGAGCGAGTTTCAAATGAAATAAACAATTAATATTTTGAAAATTTGAAATGAAATAAAACGAAATCTGTAAAGATGACGCAGAATAATGCACACACAAGTTCTTCAACTAAAACCATCATACGTAACAATTACTCGAACAGAGCTCAATTACTTCAACTTAATTCTTCTCAATATTCCCAAAGTGGACAAAGTTTATGCAGTAAGTTGCAGCAACTTTGGTTTTTTGTCCAATTTGCAATGTAATTGTACTTTGGCAGGAGATTACTTCCTGTACATAAGCCAAGATAAATCTTTTCCTGCATAAAGAAGTAGACCGCTCAGACAGAGCCTTAATGTGCCTATATGGAGGTCGTGCATGAGGAGCTTGAAGAACTCATCACCATAACGTACCTATATGGGGTGGATCATACCACGTGAGAAAGTTCATTATAGAAACAAAAACTACTCCCATGGGACAAGAGAAAATATGACAAGAAGAAAAAGAAAAGAAAAATGAAATAAAATTAACCATTAACTTTTATCAAACAGCTCTTCTCAATTCGTCCCTGGTGGTCCAAAACAATTATAATACACAACCCATGAATAATCATGTTTCCTATTTAGGATACATATCGCGATCCCGAAGCAGGTTGCAAGACCAAATTCCGAAATATAACTAACCTCGCTGCATCCTGTTAACTCTAAAAGAAACTTAATTGTTATGCATGTACTGTCTTCACACCGTGTCTCTTCTACAAGGGAGCATGTCGCAAAAGACAACAGTACATCATTCAACTGGAAAAAGGAAAGACCAAAAACTCCTAAAAGGAACAAAAACCACTAAATCTTTTCTTGAAGTCGATGCCCGTTTAATTTTCCTTCAATACTTCATTTTACTCATGCTTCTACCCATCTGAATTTTCCCCCGTTTCCCGGTGTCCTGTGTGGACTGCATATAGTGGCGCTTATACAACGCGATCTTCGCGAAATGTAAACAAATACTCAAGGGCTAGTAATTACGTGCATGGTGCCTGCAACAGGTAAATTGTCTTCGATTTGCGACGTAGGAAACGCGAATAGGTCCCATATATATAAATAGTCCAATCCCTCTAGTTTCCGTAGCCAAAGTCACATAATTCGTCCACGGGAAAACTTTCACTTCTTTTCACATAACATCTTCAACATTCCTCGCAGCTCATCATAGCTTCTTGTCTATTGTAGCTCATCATAGCCTCCCAATCACAATAACCTGGCCTTTCAATTCTAAAAAAACAACAAAAGCATATATTTCTCTCATATCAGATACCCATGTTTACTTCCACACCAAAACGGCCATCTTTGACTCCACTTCAGGACTTCAGCAGAATCACGAAACCTACTCTGCTTCCCCCCTTCTCGTCTTTATTTAACCATGATGCAGAAGTCATTCCATCAAAATTGCCTTCTGCCCATGAAATTTTGTCCTCTCAAACAAGTCAACTTCACGTATCAGCTAGTGCTCCATCTCTCGCAACATTTGCCGTTGGAGCAGGAAATTTTTCAACTAGCTCTACAGGAAGCTATACTAGAAACTCCCTAGATACATCCATGGCATTGCGTCCTTCTTTGTCCTTTCCAATTGAACAGACTGGATCTATAATCAATGTTTCAAGAAAGTCACTGGTTCAAAAATCCACTACTTCGTCATCCTCTGATACTGATGTGCCCTTTACTGAGACAGCTACCAAAATCGCCTCTAGACTCAAAACAAACCACTCGCCAGCCAAAGACTTTGCCTTTATCAGTCATTCACCAGCGACATTTCCTTCGCAAGAACCAAATATTGACAATGCATCTTTAGCAAGAAGGAAAAGAAGACGCACATCGCCAAACGAGTTGGCTATCTTAAATCAAGAGTTCTTAAAGGGTTCCACGCCAGGTAAGTCGAAGCGCTTGGAGATTTCAAAGAAGGTTAACATGACAGAAAAGGCTGTTCAAATTTGGTTTCAGAACAAACGTCAATCTATCCGCAGGTTGCGTTCATGTGAGAAGGAAATAACAGAGCTTCCTCCAACTCCTGATACTTCTATCAATAGTTCCTTCTGTTCAGATAGCAGCATCGACACCACACAAATTGTCACCCAACTGCAAATTCCAGCCACCCCAGGTTCTCCTAACTCCCATCTCAGTTTTAAGGCACATCTGTCACCTGTTCGTCCTTCTTCAACGCCAAAAGCTACTACAAAGACAGAAACATATGACAAAAGGCCCAGTTTTAGACTACCACTGACTAAGACGCCTCAATATCATTGTGACAAAACTGGGATGCAGAAATTCGATCTACAAGAATTCAAATACGCTACAAGACGACCATTGGGAGCACTCAATACCAATATTCTAGAGTCTCCAAAAGCACACAATTCCAAGGACGTTCAATGCATAGAGGGGCTTCTCTCTCTCAAAACTGCCGCTCATTAACCAAGATTTACTTCTTACGCATTGCATTTTTTTTTGAAGGGCATTCCTTCTTCACAACCCTTTCCATAGCCCTTGCCACAACAACTAGGGCAATTTATAAGAACGACTTGGGAAACATCGACTACAAATATTTCATTCAAAGATAAACCCTCCATTTCAATAAAAAACTGAATTAGTTAATGATAGTTCAAAAATACGCATTTTTTCGGTTGTTTGGATTAAGTATGCCTCAATTAAGCCTCAACCCTCTTTTGAGCTTGAGACAAAACTCTATCAGTTCTCTCAGCATCAAACTCGAATTCGTAATAAGATCTGTCGTAATAGTGGACTCTAATGAATCCATCCTCACCTCCGGAAACGTAACCTTGTCCATCAGGATGAACAGCAACAGTGTTCAAAGGACCGAAATGACCCTTGACTCTACCGATCTCATCCATGAAGATCTTATGATAAAATCTAGCCTCGAATTTACCCTGAGACTCAGAAGTAGTTGTGACGTTACGTGCTTCTTGACCACCACCCAAAATGACAAAGTTCTTCTTTGGTGTTATGGCAGCAGTATTCATAGGTGCATCGGCAGCGTAGACTTTGAGGATCTTGAAAGTTTCAACATCAATGAGTGTGGCGTTCTTGTCTTTGGAAGCGGTTATGAAATACAGTCTATCTTCATTGGCAAATTGGATATCAGTGATGGAAACAACCTTCTCCTCGTTGTGGATACCATGAGCCCTGACGGTTTCGATGAAGGCACCGGTTTCACCGTCATATTTCGATACGTAACCATCTTCATGGCCAGCAATGATGTATTTGCCCTCGGCAGACCAGCCAGCTACAGTTACTTTGGTAGCATCTTCTCTGGTCTCAATTACAAGAATAGGTTCGGCTTGTTGGTCGAAGACGTTGTCGCTATTGATCAGATAAATGGAAATAGCACCTTTGCTTCCCATGACCTTGTCATTAATGGCAAGCAATCTCGAGTTATCTGGAGAGAATGCCACTCTTCTGACTGGCGAAGCGGCTTCCCATGAGTAAACACACTCACCGGTCTCAACCTTCCATAACTTGATACTCAAATCGGCACTTCCGGTAGCACAAAGATTAGTCTTGGAGTCGACATCAATCGACCAGATAGTACCTTTGTGGCCTTCCAACGTTCCGAGTCTTTCACCGTTGGAGGCATACCAGATGGATGCAGAAGAGTCCTTAGCGACGGAGAAGAGAATATCTCCTTCTCTGTTGAACTTGACTTGCGTCAATGAACGCTCGTGTCCCATCAATTTAATAGGTCTCATTTTTTGTTATGAACCGGTCAAATTCGTTGGTTTAAGTTTCGGCTGGTGGAAAACTTTTCAACTGGGGAGGGATGGTGTACAAGGCCTGCACTTTGGAGGATTGGAGGTTTTTCCTTATTGAGACAAGGTTTCTTTGAAAGCGAAGGGAATAGTATAATAAAAAGAATCAGGTGCCAATTTTTTTTTGGGGGGGTCTTGGTTGTTTGTTCTTGATTGTTTGTTCTTGGTTGTTTGGTTCTTGGTCCTGGGGTTAGTAGTGTTAGTTCCAGTGGGATAAACTTTCTCAAGGTTAAAATGAAGAAAAAAAGAAATGAGAAGATGAATTCGAAAAAGTGATTTTTGGAGTTCACCTTCCTCCCTAATCCTGTAGCGTTTGAGCCTTCTGTAGCTTCTTTGGGATCTTTTCTGGGCCATTTCCAGCTTCTTTGGGACCTTTTCTGGGCTATTTCTAGCTTCTTTCAGAAAACTTAACAAATATCCTCAATAACAATATCCTTTCCATCATTGTCTCCCAAATCTAATGCCAATCTTCTATGGAATAACTCAAGAAGCCACTCAAAACAGGCTTTGGTAATGGCAGGATTATATCTATCCTTTGAGCTCTCGTCTCTAATAAACGCATGTTGAGCCTCATTGATTTCAATAAACGTAAGCTGAATATCCTTTTCACGAAGAGTAGATCTAATCAAATCTCTTCCGGCCAAAGGAACATGGTTATCCTTATCACCAAACACCATCACAAGCTCACCAGAAATCTCTCCACAACGTGCAAGTGAATCATCATTTTGACCCTTTCCAAGAGCATGGTTATGGATATCCGTAGCAAAGAAACAGAATGCAGCCTTAACCCTCTTATCCAAAGCAGCTCGGAACGCCAAGTGCCCTCCTAAGCACATTCCAGTAGCTCCAATCTTGCCAGTGCAAGTAGCAAGACCTTGTAGGTACTCAATTGCAAGAACATTATCTTCGTCATAAGATTTCAATTCCTTTTCAACCTTAAACAAGTTTCCATTGTCTGTTCCCTCCACATCATAGAGCAATGGCTCATGTGATACAAAGTTATGGTAGATCGATGGGGCCACCACAATATAGCCCTGACCACAAATATCACGAGCAAATCTTGCCACTGGGCCTGTAACCTGATAAATTTCCGAATACACAATCACACCAGGGAACTTTGCTTTTGGGTAATTTGGTATCACGGGATGGAAAATGAACATCCTCATTGATGTATTGTACGAAGTCTTAACATCGACGTGAGATTCTTTGATCAACATTTTGATATTGTTTTGATTTCGGCCGTTTTGGGTGCGGGGATTGTTTTGATTTACGATTGTTTTTGTTTTGTTTTCGTAGTCTCAGTGATTGTAGAGTCTTGCTATAGGTGGGTCTTGGTGGAGTGGGTGGTTGTGCATGGACATGGAGGAAATACCTGGATTAATCAAGATCAAAGGAGACTTAAAGTTATTTTAAATCAGATAAAATGGTACTTTTGTGATGAATTAATAGCAGATTGTTATTAGTTTTCTCTGTCCAATCTTGTCAGTTTTCATCCATTCCAACAATCAATTCTGGTCAATTTCAGGCCAATTTCCCACCATTTTCGACCATTTTTAACAATTTTTCAATAATTCTCATTGTATTCCCAACGATTTCGGTCCGTTTTTATATTATCTTCTTTTACTTTTCATCTTTGTTCATTTGTTGTCCGCCTTCTGTTTCCCCTTCTCTTCTCTTCCAAAGAATCATCTATTTCGAAACTTGACCAGCTTTTTTGGCATCCGCTTCGCTTGTTAGTAAAATTATCGACTAAAAACTCATACGCATCATCTAAAATGCCATAAATATCGTAAAAAATGCCCGGAAAAACATACCTAAAGCCTGTTTCTGTCTCATTTTCTCTGCATCCGATTCCATGCGTTTCTTGGGATCTCCGTCCTTTTTCTGAGACTTTGACAACTCCTGTTGTTTCTTTTGGTTTTTAGCTCTTGCCAAATCTCTTTGGTTTCCTCTAGCCATGGTTTTTAGATTAGTTTCTGTGCTGGGTTGTTCTTGGCTGGAACGATAGGTGGTGCAGGAATATATATTCAAGGTAGGGATACTAATTTTAAAAAACATGAATTAGTCCGATATTGATACTAGTTTGTGTTGATGTTACATGGTGGATGATCATTAAATTGTATTAATGGAATGTGAACAATAGATGGTCATTAGTGATCGATAATGGTCAGTGGTCAATAATAAAGCTCTCAATGATCTTGAATGAGAATCAGCACCATTGAATCTAATAACACGGCTCGATTTCCACATGTTCTTACCGTTTTCTCTTCCCATGTCCATGCCCTTCACATTGTTATACTCTCCACCTTTTCATGCTCTTCCTTTCCCCCCTTTTTTCCATTCATACCAATAATTAAGAACTCTCCAGTTAATCTCAACTGGTTTCCTCTAAATCAAAAACCAACCCATTGTCAACTTGTGGATCGTATGGCTTCAACAAGAACTTGGAAAACTTCTTCAAATTCTCTACTCCACGAATTTCACTTCCTAACAATGGCATCTTGACCAAATGATAGTCCTCATACAACTCGGCCATTTGATCCAAGTACTTTCTTTGCATCTTCCAACGGGAGTGACATCTCTTACAGTCGTCGGCCTCGGCGAAAAGAAGTTGGTTCACAACAATGGAGTTGACATCCATATCGTAACTAATCAACTCTTGAATCATTCTCTCGGTCTCGTAAAGAGATAAGAACTCAGAGATACATACACACACAAATGTGGTCAAGTCGGGATTAGTGAACTGCTCATTGACTTCACTAACGCTTTTCTGGATCTCATTGAGCTTCTCGAAAATATCTTGCTTTTGAGCACCTCCTCCTCCAAGCATGTTCAACATTGGCCCCAACTTTCCTGAAAGATCTTTGAATTTGCTCAACAATTTCTCCAATGTAGCAGGAAGTTGCAAAAAACGCAATGTGTGGCCAGTAGGAGCAGTGTCAAAGATGATAGTACGGTAAGAAATGGCATTGGAGTCTTCGCCAGTGTTCTTCTGGTTCTTGATATGCTTAAGAACTTCCATGAATGACAATGCTTCATCAATTCCGGGAATGGATCCTGTCATATCGTTCATCATACTTTTCAAAGGATCGTTTGGGTCGTTGTTGTACTGTTGTGCTTGTGATTGCAAGTCGCTCATGGCTGCTTCAGGGTCAATCTCCATACAAGAAAGATTCTCCAAGCCTTCCACCTTTCTAGCATCCTTGCCGAACTTTTGACAAAAGGCATCAGACAAGTTGTGGGCTGGGTCAGTTGAAATAAGCAAAAATTGATCATTTGGGTAAGCCAAGGCCAATTGGACGGCGATCGATGAAGAGGTGGTTGTTTTACCCACACCTCCTTTACCTCCAACGAACAACCATTTCAATGACTCGTGCAGCACGATGGATTGAAGTGTTGGCTCGATTTCTAAATCCATATCCATTTGAAGACTTTTCTGTGTTGTTTGTTTACTTTTGGATCGGTTATGTGCCGGTTTTGTTTACTTTTGTTAACTTGTAGTTAACTTTTGTGCCGGTTTTAAGTTCTTTACCGGTTGGTGGAAGAAGATGTTCTGGTAGTTTCTATTGAGATGGAGATGATCTGACGGTATCCCCACAGAGACGACATGATGTGAACGGAAGAACCGGGAGTTTTCGGACCAATCAGAAGAATTTTAAATTTTTCCCGGAATCACCCGACCAAAAAATTATGAGCCCTGTTCTGTGATTGGAATATATAAGTAGCATCATCCGCATTAGATCTTGAGTTGGACGACGGGTTTCTATAGAACAAAGAAAGTCATTAAAAAAGAACTAATAAGATTCAAAAAAAGAAAACTAGGAATGTTTCAGCTGTCTATGCTCTAAGATCTCGAAAACCTTGGCCATAGCGTCTTCTTCAGTCCATGCACAGATATCGGGAACATAACGTTCACTAAGACATGACAAAACGACCGTCGATTCGGCCAATTCGGCAACAGTTTCATTTTTCCAGTCACTTTTTTTGATTATAGGAACAGAGTGACCAAGTTCCACTTCCCACATTCGGGTTTGAAACAGTGTTATTTCAGTAACTATCTCCACGGCTGGACGAACAGCATGGTCTTGATATGCACATGTAGTTGAATAGACAAAGTCTCTTGAATTGGTGAAGAACTGTGCTCGACCTAATTGCATATCGATGAACGGCACCGTGCCGGAAATTTCCTTCATTCGTTTGTTTAAGTTGCTAAGAGTAATGTAGACCTCAATATGGCCCTTTCCGGATGTTCTTGGTCGAACACAGGGAACTACAGGAAATCTTAGTTGGACCTGGTCGACTTCCAGTCTTGCTCCACTTTCAATAAGTTCTAAAACTGGATGTTTTGGGTCCTTTGAGTGTTTTTTGGGCACATTCTTAGTTACATCCTCATTTAGATCTTCTTGTTCATCTTCCACGTTTTTTGGGCCAAAGGGATTTTTGGAAACTCTTCCATAGTTTCTCAATGATTTCGGCGAAAGAATGGTTTTTTCGAGCTCACACCGTATTCTGATATTGGGTAGCTTTGGAACAATCAGGTTCCATTCGGCTTGGGTGATGTTTTGACACGAGGCTTGCTTGATCAATCGAATATACTCATTTTCTTTGTCTTCGTTAGAGTTTACACTAGCTAGATAAAGCTCGACCGTATCTTTTTCAGCATGCTCTTCCGGAGCAGAGAATAAACCCTGTCCCATTTGGGCCATGGAAGCGAGCGACAAACGGAAAAGAATGAGTTGGACCACAAATAGAACGATAAAATGTTGAAGCATAGATATGTGAATGACGTTGAAAATCTGTGGACCTTGTGTTTTTCTGTTTGAATGAGCAGGTCAGATCACATTATCAAGGCAGAGTAAAACCAATCATCCATCGAACAATGCAAGATTTTCATGTGATCTCGTAAATAAGGAGCAACAGAAAAAATAAAGAAAAAATAAACATAAAGCTTTTGGGTCATTTACCACAAGAGCTTGTATTATTGATGTCCAGTAGAAACAGCATCACAAGCACAAACCTCTACATGTGATTAAAAATGAGATGTAATCTGAGTATTAAATTTCGAAATGATGGCGTTGAAGCAATTATTGAATTGTTCTTGGTGGTTGTAAATCTTTTTCATTCTTTTTGGAACCTTTTGCAGCTTTTTGCAGCTTTTTGCAGCCACTTGAAGCCATTTGCAGCCACTTGAAGCCATTTGCAGCCATTTCAACCCTTTCCCATCTTTTCACGTTTCCAATCATCAATATTGGCAGTTTAAAGTTCGCAATATTTATCCCTTCCTATCTTTAAAACGGTGCAACCCCCTCAGTCTATTCCTGGCCAGCAGCCTTAACCAAATCCAAGAATGTCAGCTTTGTCATCTCATTAAAGGATTCAGGGTCCTTTGATTCAGAAATAGAACCAGAGGCTAATTCTTTGCTGGTGGTCATTTGTGTGGCCAAAATAACATTGAATAGCTTAACCACACCTCTTTGCGCCACCTTCTTCATTTTTCTCTCGAATTCAAGGGCCTCGCGGATTTTGGAGGCATCTTTGGGTAGAAGATGCTTGATTCTTTGTTTATCTTGTTCCTCCTTCTTCTCGGCACGGATTAAACGTCTAGCCTTGGCCTCCAACTTCTCAGCTTCCAATTTCTTGTGGGTGGTCTTATTTCTAGCTAGAATTGGATCCTTTCTGTCGTAAGCTTTAAGTTTGGATCCCACAATGGCATTGAATGCATTTGCAAACGACTCCTTACCGGAATCAGTGTCTTGTTTCTTCTTTCTTAACGGGAACGAGTCATCATCACTTTCGTCTGAGCTAGACGACAATTCTTCAACTTCTTGATCTGATTCCTGTTGGACTTCGAGGTCGTCTTCGAGTTCTGAGTCGCTTGATTCTAATTCTTTTTCGGAATCTTCTGAAGATGAGGTAGTTTCTGTTTTTGCAGTTGAAGCTCTAGAAGACCCCTCTTTTAATGCCTTTTTCTTTGAAACTTCATTCGAACCTTTTTCCTTTGAAGCCTGCTCCTTCTTTGGTTTCGATTCTTGCGATTGTGATTTCGATTGGTTGGATTGTTTCGTTTGTTTCAATGGCTTTGAATTCGATGATTTGTGGCTCATTTCAACAGTATTTTTGCCTGTTTTTGTGCTTTTGGCATCACGAGTTGCCAACTTTTGTTTTTTCAATGCCATCACGAATTATAGTCCTTGGAAAGTTGTTTCACTTGGGGGTTGGTGTACTCTAGAGATGCTCATCTGCTCATCGGCTCATCGGCCTGGGTGAGGTACAGGACATGGCAGAGATAGATACAGAAAACGAAAGAAAAGGAACAGGAAAGGTAGAAGTTGGGGAATAGAAGACATGGAGAGTGGGAAATTAAAATTTGTTTTTATTGATTTTTTTACTTAGTTGTAAACTTTTGATCTGGGTTCTTCTTTTTCTCTGTTCTTCTATCTGTTTAGGCTGTTAGGCTGTTAGGCTGTTACTGGGCCAGATCAAGGGAATATAGTGAAGAGTGAATAATTTGAGGCATAATTGAATAAAAATAGGAAGAATCAATAAAATTTATTGAATAATTGTAATTTATCGTGAATTATTGAGTATAATTGAACGAAACTGTACAAAATTGAACAAAATTCTAGTATTTTGACAAAAAATGACCGAAACTGACCAAAAAGATCAAACAAATAGAATTAAATGAATATTTTCGAAGCAATTATTTTCTTTTCTTCTTCCTTTTCTCCTTTTCTGTTTTCTTTTTGTCTATTTACATCAGATAATACGGAAGCTTCATTCTACTGAAACAATACAAATACCAACACAAAACACTTTCTGATTTACAAAATTATTTATTTTTTAAATTACAAAAACATTATATCTCTAATTTGTCAAAAAAAAATCCACAAAAAGCCTCCCAAAAGAACAAATTACCTACCATTATCTAGAATTTCCAACTGCTCCAATTTCCAACTACTCCAATTCCACCACCTCCAATGGCAATTGAACAAACAATTAAACAAGGCGATATTGCTGCCGATTCTCTGGATTATCAAACTGCAATCTCCAAGTATACGGAGGCAATTACTCAAAACCCCGATGCTTTTGCTCCAGTGATTAAACGGGCCCTGGTGTTCACCAAAACGAAGCAGTACGATTTGGCCAAGAGGGATATTGAGCAGGCTTTTATACTTTCTGAGAAGCGGGGTAAGATGCACGAGAAGGCACTTTGTTATTTCCGTCAGGCGCTTCTTTCTTATGGTCAAAAGAACTATCAAGATGCTTTAATTAGTTTCAAGAGGGCAGAGGAACTTAAATGTAATGAGCCAACTTTGGCGATATGGATAGTTAAAGCTGAGAGAGATTCTAAGAAGGGAGATTTGAAAAGGGGAGAGAGTGTTGTAGAGAAAGTTGAGAAGCCTGACAACTCTGACAAATCTGACAACTCTGACAAATCTGACAAATCTGAGAAGGCTGAGAAGGCTGACAAAGCTTTAGAGAGATATATAAAAGATCCTACAACAGATCCTCTCCTGAATACATCCACTTCCTTAGATGCTATCAATAAGCATGCTCCCCTCAAATTAAAAGTGAAAGATGACTGGTATCAAGATACAGAATCTGTCACCGTCACTATCTATGCAAAGAATGTTCAGAAAGATACCGTCATAACGGATTTCGGTTCTCGTTCTGTATCGATCTCGTTTCCAAGTCTGAACAACTCCGAATACCACTATTCTTTGGACCCATTATTCGCATACATCGATCAAACAACAAGCAGTTGCAGAGTTTATTCTACAAAGATCGAACTTTACCTAAAAAAGGTCAAGCCTGAGAAATGGGCCAGTCTTGAGGGAAGTAGTGTTAATACTGCTGATTCAAACACACAAACCGCCATATCTTACCCAACTTCATCCAAGAAAGCAATTGACTGGGCTAGTTTTAAGATCAAAGATGATGCAGACGAAGCTGAAGACTTTTTCGCCAAGCTTTACAAAGACGTTGATGAGGATACTCGAAGAGCCATGATGAAATCTTACGTCGAGTCTAATGGAACGGTACTTACGACCAATTGGGATGAAGCCAAGGCGAAAACCTTTGAAACCAGTCCCCCAGAAGGCATGGAGGCTAAAAAGTGGTAAGGCATGAGGGGCAAAAGGTAGTGAGACATGGTGGTGTTGAAGGATGGTATTAAAGGGATGGCATTAATGGATAGGAGGAATGCAAATAAGGGGAATCAAAAAGGACTTGATAGTTCTAGCGATCAAAATGAAACTTTTTGGTCGAGGGCCAATGATCAAAAAACAATGATCAATGATCAATGATCAAGAACCTGGAACCTAATGCCTACAACTAAACGTCAAATGCCAAATCAAAACCTACCATAGACCAAGATTTTGAGAGCTTGACCAATTCTTCCAAAAGTTAGATGCAAAAAGATCTTCAAAGAAAGCGTATTCTTGCTTCATCTGATTGAAAACTATTGATAGCAGAGGCCAATTTCACCGCCTCAAACTACTTCAAATTAGCTCCAAACACTCGAGAATACTTTAGATCTGTCTAAAATACATGAAACTACTTCAAATCGGTTTAAATCACTGTAACACGCTTCTATTGTTGTTTTTTCGATACCCCTCCCCCGCCCCCGCCTCCTGAAAAAGAAATTTTTGAAGTTACTAGTCTCATCGAGATAATTCAAGACAAAAAGAGACAACTGGACAAGCATACGAACAAATACGAGTTTAAGGTACGAAAATACGAACCTAGAGTTAAAAACGTGCTGAACAAATACGAACAGTAAATACAAATACGAACAGTAAATGCAACCTAATATAACCTAATACAAACAAAAAATGATCTCAAAAGCAAAATACAACAAAACAGACGCAACTAACGTACTCAACCAAACACATCCAAATTATCACCTTCTACATCACTTTTCACCAAAACACGTAACAATAATTGGCATCTCAAAGAATGTTTTCCTGGTCCTGTTTGCAACGATATTGATAAACAAAACATACAGGAAATACAGGATAAACAAGATAAACAAGACAGACAAAGGTGTTGGCCCCACTTCGGCTTCTTGTTTGTCTGCAGTACGTCTGAAGCTGAATATTCGACGATCAGTATCCAAAAGAGGGAATTAAGGGGAAAAAAGAATGGTTATGATCGATTCGTTAATTCTCGAGCTCTTATTGGTCAGTTTGACAATGCATTACGTGCCAAAATATTGATAAAAACTGATCATTTGCACACCAATTGCCATATTTATGGTGGCATCTTGGTGGTGTGCGGGATGTACCTCCCCGGGCTAGCTGCAGTACACTTGCGGGAGAAGGACGGGCTCATAACCATATAACAATGTTTATCTGCAGGATGATACCTCGAGCTCATAATCATGGCTCGATTATATATAAATGGTATCCTTGCCCACCAGATAACCTCCGACTTTGTTGTACTATTTAAGAAGAAAGGACTCTGGTTCCCTTGCCTTGTGTTATTGAAAAGTTGGTTTACAAGACCTTGCTGCTCATGACTTGTTACAACTATACATTTGAATGGTATGTCGAACTAGCTTAACTTGTTTTATCTAAATGTTTCAAGAAGGGTTTTGTTGAGGTTTGGGTAATGTGTCATTTAGAATAGCTGTTATTGTTTTGATTTTCGATCCGTTGGGGCCTTTTTTATTTCCAATTTGATGATTCCAAGGGGCCAATTTCCCAGCTGACGGATGGATCATCTTATCTCTGAATCCTTATCTTTCATGTCCAAACACCAGACATCAGACACCCCCCCCCACTACCCACCACTACTAATTTTAGTACTGGTCACTGATCTTGGTATTGGCCACTGATGTTAGTTGTGGCTATTGGTTTTAGTTGTGGCTATTAAGCTGATCTGTCTGATCTATTGACTGGGCTGTACGTCTCCCCAGATCTTTGGTAGCTATCCCCTTAAAAGAAACATTATTTCCAAATTTCAAAAAAAATTGCTCGATAATCAATTAGAATATATGATTTACTAACAGAAATAGGCCCGCTGATCCAAATGTTCACTCCATAGTAGTGACAGGTAATTTTGACAATTGGTCACAGAATGTGGGTGTATTGACTAGAAAAGATGCTTCGGCTCCATTTTCCGTGAAGGTTCCGATCGCAAATAAGGAAAAACTCGTCTTTAAGTTTGTCATCAATGGTGATAACTGGACTACTAGTGAAAATTATAAAGCTGAAACCGATGAACATGGAAACCTGAACAACTTCGTCGATGCCTCTGAATTGGAAATTGAAACTGAAGACGAAGTTCCTGCTGAAACTGAAACTGAAGACGTACCTGCTGTGGAAACTGTTGTGGAAACTGCCGCTTCAACCAAGCCCGAGCAAGTTGTTGAACCAGTGACAACTGAAAAGGTTGCTCCACCAGTGACCAAACAAGAAGTGGCTGAACCGGAGAATGAATCTGTTGCCACCCCTGTCAAAGCCAAGTCGACTTCTCCAAATGCTGATACTGACCAGGAGGACGAATTATTCACTCGGGTTCTGACCTCGGAATCGTCGTATGCTTCTGTATCTCTTGTATCCAGTGATTCTGCCTTTGAGCACGTTTCCCAGGACAGCGGCAATGCGAGTAATCGCAACGCCCCCGAAGAACTTACCCCAACCACTTCCCTCAACAAGGGAAAGTCTGAGCCCAAAGGAGCTGCAGTACAACAACTCTCCGATTCCGAAGTTACCACTATTGGGCCTAGCTCTCGCAATAATTCTTTTACTGGTGGGCTTCAGCAGTCTGCTGAAGTTGAAAATATAAGTAAAGGATTGAAGCATACTGCTTTGCGGGAGCCTGAACTGAACAGGCGTAGAGATGGCCTAATGAACAAGTTACGTGGGTTGTTTCGCTCGTAAGGCGTTCGGCATTGATATCTACTACCCAATTTCGTGACCTGCTCTTTCAATTACTCAATATTGAGTTGTTTTTATATATGTATCACAAGAGGTCTATTACTGTCTATTGTGAATTCTGCTTTTTAATTGACTGTCGAATTTGATAATATTCAAGCCAATGTAACAAATGGAATCAAATGTCGGCTAGGAAAATTACGGCAAGGTTTCAAAAACTCGACGATAAACAATTTAATTGGTTCATCATCACAAGTTTGAAGTTCAACCGTTTCATTACCAAGTACATTTTGATGCTCAATCAATGGTCTTATCTTCTTATCGATATCTTTCTTGATCTTCATCTGATCTTCTTTTGTTCTCTTCCATCAGCAAAACAACATTAATCACCATTACCTTGACATTGATCTTGATTGCCAAGTAGCCACAAACTTCACATGGTTCCACTCATAAGAACTAAATTTACACACCGAAATTCACACACCGAAATTCCAATATTCTCCAAGAATCATCTTGAAACGGAGTCTATTCACTTCTTCTTACCCTTCTTCTTCTTCTTCTTTGATCCAGTTTCCTCCTCTTTAACATTACCATCGGCCACTACAGGATCAACGGATTGAACAACTGGAACACTCTCGATCTTCGAATTGCTCATGACACTGGCAACACCAACAGAAAGCTTCTGCTTCTTGGCACCATCTCCCTCTTCTGAAGCCTTCCTCTTGGTACTGACACCATTTGGACCAAGGAACGTAAGAATCTTTGAAACTTCTTTGGCCTTGGTTGTGCTGTACTTGACGGATTTGCTCAGGCCCAGATCAGAAACCTTAAACTTGACTTTGTTGGCTGGTCTCCGTGAAGAGTCTTTTCCCACTTTGGAATCCTTCTTGGCTTCGTTAGAGTAGGTGATGGAAACGGTGGCGGCGGGGTAAGCCTCCAAGAGTTCCAAAGATAAATCTATAAAGCTGTCCATTTTTGACAGTTGCTGGGTCTTCGGAAAGATCGACAGTAAGAACGAGGACTTGGAAGCTTTGGTCTGGGGGAGGCAGTTGGCCAGGATGTAGGAAGGATGAATTTTTCCCCACAAACGAGGGAAAAAACATGCATTTGAAAAGAAAGTTTTTGCGGATTTTTGCGTTTTATCTGCAAAAATCCAATTAGATTTCGGTTCTGTTTTTTTTATGTTTTCTTTTCATTCTTCCCAATCTTTTTGTTCACTCTTGATCTTTTCGTTCACTTTTAATCTTTTCATTAGCTTCCTCTTTTTCCCTTTCTTTTTCTTCTCCGCCTTCTTTTCCTTTTTTTATTCTTCTTCTCTCCTTTGGTTCTCTTCTTCCCATTTCTTTGCCTTGTACTGGTAAAGTTGATGACTATGCACCCAGTTCTATAATGATCAACCTAAGAAGTCAATAATAATTCATTCGGCTTCCACTTGGGGCAGGCAGAAGTCTTATGGACTTTCACACACGTAGCCATCTTTTGCTCCTTTAATCCCACAAGACACTTACCACAAGATATAAGTTGAGGCAGGTGACAAAGCCCCACGTAAGGATGGCAAAAAATGTGGTGATGGGCCCGTTACTCATATCCGAATGACCCTTAAGATAAACAGTTTCCTCGTCACTGAATAACGCATCTGAATTATGTCTCTCCCGCGATAATCGAGGTGATTCAATCTCTGTATTTTGCCATAGGATTTGTTGATCAAAGTGTTGCTGATGGTCCTCATCATCGGCGTTATCTTCCCAGCCAGCACAAGGGTGAGCTTTGCGCAATGTTTGCAAGCGAATAGCTGGTTCAGTGGCTTCAAATCGGTGTGTAGGTCTTCCCTCTTCGTGAAGAAAGGTCCGCAGCGTTTCAGCATGAGAGTGGTCACTTAAAACGGAAATACTCTCGCTTTCTCTTTCATACATGGGTACCCGCATGATCTTTTTCGAACAGGTGAAATAGATAAGAGGCGCAGTCACTACTGGGAGTAACACTGAGAGAACAACTTGCAGGGCATTCAACGTCTGAGCCAAACTCTCTTTTCCCAAAAAGACAACAACAAACATACATGGCGTGATTGCAAGTGCTCTGGTTACCAAACGACGTACCACGGGCGAAAAAGACCAGTTCAAAAACCCCTCCAGAACCATTTGGCCCGCCAAAGTACACACAACGCCAGCACTTTGACCCGAACAAAGAAGGGCCAAAGCGAAAACAGTTCCTGCAGTTGGTGATAAGTGTATAGTCAACAAGCGATAAATAGTGAAGAGATCTGCTTCAGATTCATCTTCATCATCGGAATCGTCATCTCTGGAATCTCCATGTCCCATGGTTGCACCAGCAACAATAAGAATAGTTGCATTTACGAATAATGCCACTGTGAAAAGTGAGATTATCAACTCCACGATGGTGTAGGAGATGGTGTTCTTGATTGCGTGGATCGATGGCCTATAAGGATCGACCGGGGCCACAATTTGAGCGTCAGGAGTCTCAGAATCCCTTGAAGTGATAGAATTCTTAGTGGAAGAATCATAATTAGTAGGATTTGATGCAGTTGGAGATTCAGTAGGAGATTCAGGCATTGTGTTATCGGCAAAATCACTCATTAAAGGCTGTTGGCCAGACAAAGAATCATCTTTTTGATTAAGTCTTGTTTCCTTTTCTTGTGGGATGTAGTATCCATGCTTAATGTCATAGTCTTTCAAACGAGTTTGAACTAAACCTGATCCTAGATAGAGTGAATGGGGCATAACAGTAGCTCCAAGAATAGCCAAACTCAAATATAAACCATTGTGATCAGTATCGATGACCTCTTCACTCGGAAGGAAGCCCAGAAAAACCTCCGTAAAGGAAAAGTTTGGTTCTTTAGCGACTTGGGCTAACTCGACTGCAAAGCACACCACGGTCGCCAATACCAAAAGCGACACAAAGGACTCAAATAGTCTAACAAAGAGAATCGGACCGTCAGGGCGGTACGCCATGAGCACCACAATCACGTCAACTACTGTCAATAGGACACCTGCAAAGAGAGGGATGTTGAAGAGAATGTTAAGTGCAATGGCCGTACCAACAACCTCAGCTAGATCGGTAGCAATGATGGCAATTTCGGCCAAAACGTATATAAACATGTTTAGTCTCGGTGACAAGTTCTCCCTACAGTTTGCGGCCAAATCTAGACCCGTGACAGCTCCGAGTTTGGCAGCTAGAATCTGAAGAAACACAGCAAGACAGTTTGATAGAAGAATGGAAAACAACAACTTATATTGGTAAGCAGAGCCAGCTGCCACCGCAGTGGAGTAGTTTCCAGGATCCATGTACGCCACCGAAACCATTAGTCCCGGTCCGATAAATTTCATATATGTTTTGATATTGGCCCAAGTTCTCGGGAGAATGGACAGTTTTGGAGACGAACTGACGCCTGACATGATGATTTTGAGAGGGGAACAATGTTTCAGATAGAAAATATAAAAGGGCTTGATTTCAGGATACTTTGAATTATCCAAATGCACTTGTTTGTTGCGTAATTAGAGGAAAAGACTAGGTGTTTAGAGGTAGATCAATGTAGATATGCGGGGGAGGGGATGTAGCATGAGGTAATGAGGGAGAAGAAAGTGATATAGATAAATATTTTTGATATTTTTGAAGAATTTTGAAGGATTTTGAGCGGGTTTTAATAGATTTTGGGTATTTTTTTGGAGTGGTTTGGGCGCTTTTGCTCTGGTTTCTGGTATTGAAACATATAGGGATTTGGATGTTTTTGAATTTCTTGGGGTCTTTGAAGATGGAAATTTTGCAAATTTTGGATATATCTGATGTTTTTGTCGTTTCGTTCAAGGTCAAGGAGAAGAAACTGGCTTATTTGGTAATGGAGATAGGGTTTCAGTAATATTTGGATTCATTTGACTTATTTGAGGATAATTGAGCCAAAAGTATTTCATTTGAATCCATTTCAATCCATTTCAATCCATTTCAATCCATTTGAACCCATTTGAATCCATTTGAACCCATTTTTCTCCCGTTAACTCGTCTAATCCCGTAAACTGCCATCTACTTCCATTTGCTCCCCTCTCATCTCATCCAAAATCACTCTAATCGTCCAAAATCACTCTAATCGTCCAAAATCAACAATATTCCAAAATCAACCAAATCCGAAATCGCATACAGAATACCTTTGATACCTCTTTCTCTCACATACTCGATCACCCACCAAAACACTACACAACACCCAAAATCCAAATACTCTTTTCAACCTTCAAAAAAATTAAATAATTCCATCTTTGTTTATCCCCAAACCTCTTCCCTATCCAACGAAACCCCTAAAACTTCCCTTAACCTCACTTTTTGCAACCACTGTAAAACAACAACACCAAATACTCCAACCAACACCAAACATCACCCCAAAACAAAAGAAATCAGGGTTTTTCACAACAACTACATTTCCAAAAAAAATCGGCCCAATTTCCTTTTCCTCTATTCTCCCCCGAATCCCCGTCCTACCCCGGGCATCTCGCGCCCGTTCGGCACTACTAGTCCGCCCCCATTACACCCTCCAGTCTCCAGAACAATCACCATCCCATCGTAGATTGTGTTGGATCGTGTTTCCTTGTTCACTTTTTTAACTTTGTTTACGTTACTCGTTTTGGAACGCCCCCGCTGCAGTACACTCAATAACAATAACAATGCTTAGGACAGCCATCAGATGTAGACTCAGTGCTCGTCTGTTCTCCATCAGACCAGCCCTCTTCGATGCTCAGGTGTTCCGTATGCCTGCCATGTCTCCTACAATGACAGAAGGTGGAATTGTTTCTTGGAAATTCAAAGCTGGCGAAACTTTTTCTTCTGGTGATGTTTTGCTTGAGGTGGAAACTGACAAAGCTACCATTGATGTCGAAGCACAAGATGATGGAATCATGTGGGAGATCATCGAACAGGATGGTGCTTCGGGTGTTCCCGTGGGTAAACCTATTGCTTTATTGGCTGAGCAAGGTGATAATTTGAATGAGTTGGAGAAGCCTGACTTGTCTTCTTCCTCTTCTACTACTACTTCAGAACCTGTTGGGACCAAAGAAGCTACAAAGGAACCAGTTAAAGAGGTCTCTCCTATTAAATCTACATCTTCTGCCCATGATAACGCGGCAGGTATTTCTTCAAAGGCCAACGAGTCAAAATTGTTGACTCCTGCTGTCCAGTTCTTATTACATTCTAACCATATTTCCGATGCTGATGCCTATGCAAACATTCCGGCTACAGGTCCGCAAGGAAGAATCTTGAAGGGTGATGTTCTCGCCTATTTGGGAAAGATTGACTTGGCTGCTACCACCAAGGTTGCCTCCTACGTTAAAAGCAAGGAACACTTGGACTTATCCAACATTAAAATCGCTCCACCAAAGGATGCTGAGCCCGCTAAGAAGTCCGCTGAACCTGTCAAGCCTGTAGCTCCATCGAACCTTGTTTCTATGGAATTGTCTATGGACTTTGATGCTGAGCTCGATAGAAACGCTTTTAAGCAACTGTTCGGCTTCGCTTTGGAAAATGCCAAGCGTATTGCCTATGCCACCAGATTCCCAAACTTCTCCCTGTCCCCTATTTCTAGCGGTTTGTTTGAGGAAGATATCTTTGACGACTTGCTTGTTGCTCCAGTCTCTAAGAGTAGACTAGAGATGGTTGATGTTCACTTCAGTTTCTCTGGTCCTAAACCATCCTATGAGGCATCGGATGTTTTCGATGAACTCTTGGGAAACACATCTAAAAACATCATCCCATCTCAATCTCAATCTAAATCTCTGGTTACTGTTGGTCTTGATATCAAATTCGATAACAAGTTATCTGACTCTAAAGAGTTCTTGGCTCGCTTCCAGGATGCTTTACGTAATGAGTTTGAATGGAAGCAAGTTGTCATTCGTCAATAAGGAGCTGCGTGAGAGAAATTGTATACATAAGCCCAGTTGGCCATCCATTACAGATGGTTATACATGGTATTAGATTGATCTATTCAACAATTAAGAGAAAATCTGGCGAATTTCAACTGAAATATATCTGAGTAGTGAATGAAAAGTTAACAAAAAAGAAATAAAATCAGGTGAATACTATGTCAATACTACAGAAACGTAAGTCTACATCAAGTGAACACTAGGTCTAATTAAACCCGACAAGATATCAATAAGGAGAAAAATTTGTATAAAGTTTCCGTCTCTAAAAGACAAAACAAGTCCAACTAATCTACAGCATTGATCTTTATAGCAAAAACAATTAATGCAACATATTGTTTTGGTAGCGAAAATTATTAGAAACTGGAGGGTTGGCCGAGTGGTCTAAGGCGGTTGACTTAAGATCAACTGGACGTTGTCCGCGCGAGTTCGAACCTCGCATCCTTCATTTTTTGCCTCCCAACGAGGAAAGTTCGGCTCTATAACCATTGATTATCTCTTATCTCCTTTTTTTATTATTATTTTCTTGCTTGTGCAGCCAATACACGTCCATTTCCCTAAATTGGCAGTAGTGCGAGAGCCTGTTCGATTCACAATGACCACACAAGATATGAAAATTACTGTAATGAAATTCTCTTCATTTTTCCATTTGTTTTGTTTATTTTTCTTTTCTTTTTTTTTTCTTTTCTTTTTTTCTCCTTGTCTATCTCCACTGTGTGTAAATTGAACCCTCCACTATAATATCTTGTCCCCAAGCCCTGTGTCAAGAAACGTAAACAAACAATTCTTCAAACCAAAACACTCCAAGGCTTATATACAATAATTGACGAATCACGCACGACCGCTTAACTCTAATTTTCCAGTGTGCCGTCAATTGTGTCATTTCGCGTCTAAAAACATACCTGCAATAGTCTTGTTTCCTGGTTTCTGCTGCCTCTGTGGTAACTATAGCTTCGATGACATCAATAAAACCACTTGAAATTAACCGGCTGGCCGTAGCAAATGGGCTCCTTAATACAGTTGCAACATCGGAATTGCTGCAAGTTGCTATCAACAACTCCTCCCACTTGACTATCTTAGATCCAAAGCTCCCTCTTCTCCATGAAATATCGCCCAAAAGCAGTAGCAAGGACACAAATCAAACCTTGCATGCAAGTTCTCTTTACTCTGTTAATAGTGTTATTCCTTGGGAAAACCTCCCTGATGCTGGAGTTGGATACTTCTTCAAAATCATCATTGAAGATGGTGAAACGGCATTCAGCTTTAGCCGCATCTCAGAACCACAAGTAATTCATCACGAATGGTCGCCAGTAGACGAAGCGACTCGTGAATGTTTTCTTGGAGTTCTCCTTAACACTGGAGAGTTACTCATCTTGCAACGACACACCTTAGACGCTGGTGATTATACTGTAGTGCACCGACTGCTTGTGTTTCTTTGTGACCAGCTACTTCTTCCATCCAGTCGATTATCTGCCGATGGCGACATAGTCTTACGTGCTAGCGAAGCCCTGTTCCTACGCGTGAATGATTTCCTGTTTGGAAAACTAGCCAATGGACTGGTGGTGCTAAACTTGGTACATGAAAATAATCATATTTCGTTCTATACGCTTGGTAATACGCTTGAGTTTTTTTCTACTCAAAAATTCGACTCTTCTCCTATCGTCCGGCTGCTTTGGTCCGCAGAAACTCAAACTTTTTGCTACTTATTGGAGAATAACTCCATCTACACATGCAATTTCGATGGTGAACATCACTCTATATCCCATATTTCAGAGATTAAACCACCTTCTCGATTCCTTGTTTCTCGAATTACTGCCTTCAAAGGCGGTATCATAGCTGTAGACACCAAGTCTTTGTATGTGTGTCATGCCAAAAACATAAAACAAAGTTACATTGATCTACCATATCATTCAACAGCAATTGGCTTGCACATCTTAAACGGTGAAGGCCATGATTATGTTGTTGTATGCTACGAAAAATGCCAGTTACTGATAATCAAGCTCTCTGACAATACTATCCCTGAACTTCTACCGACCCTGACCAGTTGGGAGAAATTTGTTTCCCACTCCCGTGAGCATTATCAAAACATTCTTCGCAGAGATCAAACAAAAAGCATTTCGCGTGTATTTGCTCCATACTTACACGATTCTGTTGATGCTGAAGTGATTTTCCACGGAACCTCCATTATCCTCGACAAGTATATGCTTATAGCACATTCGAGCACTCCAAAAAATACCATTGATCATTCTTTTGTTTCGTTAAAATCGTATACGATTTCATTTGTGCCCCTAGCGTCCCTCCTAGACTATTGTCCATCCGTGCAGTCGATGTCTTCGTCTTTTGCTTCAATGATTAACACATACATCAGCTCAAGTGAAGTTCTACCTATTCCTGACAGTGGTGTCCTTACTGGAGTCGGTACTGATACGACAGACTTCCTTAATGCTCTCTCAACGTTTCGGGATAGATATTTCGATACAAATGGATTGAATTTCATTGAAATTCGCGATTTCAAAACCCTTCAAGAAGGGCTCATCCTTTACTTCCGCGACGATCCTGCTATTTTCTCTTTGCAACGACGCTACTGCCTCAATGTCTCCTTTTCGAAAACATTAACAACTTTGGCTCGAAATAATGATACTGTTAATGTCATACAGTCATTTGAGGAGAAAATACACGAAGACCAGGTACAAATAGTCACGGATATCAAAAAACGGTTGGCTGAGGTAATCTTGAACTTTTCAAGCCAACTCTTGGCGTCATCTGCCAGCGTCATTGACAAATTTATGTTAGCATCTTTTGCTGGAATCAAAGGCTATCTTTTAAATGGATCTCTGGATGAACTACTGAACGTTGTCCTCACCCTTTCAACAGATCTATGCACAGAGACATTTACTATTGGCGAATCGGTGGATAGTTCTTTTACTCTGATAGTATCGCAAAGCGGACATTCGTGGCGCATGTGTGATTTGTCACATTTACCGGTTTTGGAACTTACGAGCAGTACTGATGAACTCGAACGACACAGCTATTTGTCTTCAAGTTACAGTGATTCAGAAATTCTTGAAGCTTTGAATGAATCCATCAATTATTGTATTTTCACGGGCACGAGGAAAAAAAAGATAGTTGCTGGAATATAGTCGCATTTCTTTTATATCTTCAAGTACTTGCAACCACAACGAAATTGCAGGCGACTTTTTGTTCAGTAACAATCTTTTTTGTATTGTTCTTCTATACTAGCGATTAAAGGCGTAAAAACAATTAGAGTCACAGCAAATTTTAATAAGAATTCAAATAAAACTCGGCTATTCTGTATGGATTCTATATTTTCTCTCTGTACTTTTTCTTGAAAACATCAAACGTTTATTCACAAGATCATTTCTTAGTGGTCACACAAGCTTAATTAAGTTTGCTAGAAAATTATTTTTTTTTAGAGAATTCGTTTTTTATCATCTTTATAACTGTTTTTAAGACCTTTTACAACATTTGTATAGGTTTGCAATTTTTGAAAGCACAAGGCCTGTTGACACGAAAACGACAAACAACATTAAAAAACCCTAATTGGAAACTTTTAAGATAAATAAACGATAAAATGAAGACTAGCAAATTCAAAAACATAAAAATATAACTCCCTAAGAATTAAAAACTTCAGTTGGTTTGGCTTTCAATTTTCAATGCAATACCCTTCAATTTTTGCAGCCAGAAATCCCAATTTGGAACCAGACTTTTACAAAAAACCGAACAAGTTTCAATAAGTGATGCTTAAAATTTCTTGACATTCCTCCCGTTTGAACTTTGTTTTGTATGGTTGTTCAGCCCTCTCCCATCAATGCCCGACCTTTGGGCATAAAAGCCTTGGGACCCTTGAACAAGTCGAGGACCCTTTTCGGGCGGTCTATTCGTGCGGCCTTCTCCAATGAGTCCATGCCGTTTTAGGGCTCTGTGAAGTCTGAATATAATAATTATAAATTTCGTGCCAAGGACGGCAATAAAGGCCTTTTTTTGGGGTTTTTGTTCTATTTTTGCCGAAATCTCGATAGTCAGCAGCATGGGGCATAAATTATACTTTATATTTCCAGATACGGAAGTCGTGACTGATTTAGAGTTATGTGTAGAATATTTGTATGTGATCCGTAATTGCTGTTTGAAAATCGGGGATTTACCTCGGTATTGGCTGCAAAATTACAGGCAATGGAAAATTCTGTACTAGGAAAGGATGAGAGGATTTTTTTGTTTTGTTCTATGGAAGCCCGTTGACTCTCGTTAAAATTTCTATGTCCAAGATAAGGGAAAGGTCAAAAAACGTGTTTTTTGATATGTAAACTTGAATTGGCTGTAGAACTGATTACTAGTTGTTATTATTGATCCATTTTGATGTTGAAGGTTAGAGAGTAGATGGCATTTTTGGTAATTACGAAATTGAGTTAATTAAATTTGGCCAGGATGGTAAATTTCACTGTTTATTTTCGTAATGAGTTGTCAATTTGCACTTGTTGGTTCGATTGGGGGTTACTGGACATTGTATTTATAAGGAAAGACGGAAAAGAAATAATTATTGATTTCGGAGAGGTGGCTGTTCATAATTGTGTTTTTTTTTGATTTCTATTTTTATAAGAGGACAACGTTCTCATCTCTTCAAGACTTTTCAAAGTTTTTTGAAAAGGTGCCAATTCGTACATAAGTGCACAATAGTTAAAATAAAAAAAGAAAAGTTACACAGAGTTCTATACAAATTGACACCAATAGAAATTCCGTAAGAACGCTAAAGTTCCTGGAAATTGTCTGGTTCGAAGACAATGGCTTCCGTAGTTCAGCTACTGTTAGTGTAAGGAAGGTGCTTCAACTTGAGCATTCGATCTGTTCAAAATGCAGCAAAACTTTGAGTTTGTTTTTTATTGGCAAGCTCCTGAGCAGTTCATAATGAACACAAGAAACCCTGATGTCCTGACTATGAAGGTTTGGCCAACAAGAAGACCAAAATACGCCAAAGTTAAGGAAAGTTCAATAATGTTTTATCCAGTAATAATGTTTTTGCGATGTTTTTGTAATGTTTTTGCAATGTTTTTGCAATGTTTTTGTAATGTTTTTGTAATGTTTTATCCAGTTCAATACTGGTTGCTTGATTATGGCGATCGAGATTGTCTTACCCAAAGAGGAATTGCCTAGAAAGACATTTTCAAGCTAAAAGACGCAAAGAAAAAATTCCGGTACCCAAAATGGAAATTTTCTTTGTTTTTCTTGAGCCTCTCGTATACACACATTCTGGTGGAATAAACTCCTATTTGCAGCAGGAAATATAATTCCGGCCGGAATTGTAATTCCCAGTATGAGTGGCTCTTCCCCAAAAAAAGTATTTAATTTCGGCAAATGGGACAAATTTTGTTTTGCTTTAATTTTTTCTCAACAAGAAACAAAAAAATAAAAGACTTTGTTTGATCCAAAAATGTCAGTATCAATCACAGTTCAAGACAACGTAGTCTCCAAAGAGAACATCAAACTACTGTCGCAATTGAAAATTTGTGGCCAAAAATCATCAGTCGTCACATCGTTAGTGGATGTAACGGAAAAACTCAAAACAGAAAACCTTCCTTGTCGGATTCTTTTCAAAAACGAGTTTGAACAACCTTCTGGCAGCTTCAAGTTGAGAGGCATTGGTCACCTTGTACAACAATCCATACTAAAAGCATTATCGGCAGGTAAAACAAAGATTCATGTCTTTGCATCCAGTGGCGGCAATGCGGGTCTTGCTGCCGCATACTCTGCAAATTTCTACGGAGTCGGTTGTACTGTGGTTGTTCCAGTACACACAAAAGCTTCTGTGGTGGAGAAACTTAAGGAGAATGCAGCCAATGTAGTTTTATACGGACAGTCCATTAATGATGCAGATGGCCATGCCAAGGATTTAATGAGTCTCCATGATTCATCTGTCCATACAATCTATTGTCACCCATTCGATAATCCTATTATTTGGGAGGGCCATTCACAGATAATCGAAGAAGTTTTCCATCAATTGCCATTGGAAGACCACTCCAAAGTCAAAGGCGTGGTTTGTTCTGTCGGAGGTGGGGGCTTGTATACTGGGTTAATGAAAGGGTTGGAAGCACAACAGTCCCGGGCCAGCTGTATCCTTGTTGAGACAAAACAAGCTCCTACTCTTACATCTGCAGTTCAAGCGGGTCGTGTTGTCCGCCTTGACTCTGTAAAGTCCCTAGCAACTTCCCTTGCTTGCTCGTACGTGCCTCCAGAAACGTTGAAGGTCTTTCAAAATCAACGTCAAAACCAATCATTTCTTCACACCGTGGACGATCTAGAAGCTGTTAAAGCCACCGTTTCTTACTATAACCAATTTAAGACTTGCGTCGAGCCTGCTTGTGGTGCTGCTCTATCTGTGGTCTTCAATCAATTGGCCTTGTTGACAAAATCAATGCCCAACTTGAAGAAGGATGATATTGTGGTGGTAGTAGTTTGTGGCGGTCTGTGTGCTGATGAAAAGAACATCCAAGAGTACAAGGGTATGTTGAGACTGAGCCGGTTGTAATAGTCTAGAACAGATTCAGAAACAGAAGCAAACCGTTTCGAAACAGATTGGAAACACTTTATAAAGCGTAAGTAATGAATGAATTAATGAAACCAGGAAGAAGTTGAGTGGCTAGATATCTGGCTCATTTAGGAAATGCGTTTCAAAAACGGTAAAGACCTTCATTGCAGTTACATTTTGTTGATTGCAATTAAACAGGAAAGTTTATTTATCAAGTTTGATCTTCGTTGTTTGATCCTTTTGGTTTTTGATCTTTTAGATCGTTAGTTGTTTGACGTTGCTTTTACCATTTAATCTTGCTTTACCTGTTGAGTTTTGACTATTATTCACAGCAAGAGTCCTTGGTAGGTCATTATCTGAGAATTCCTGGACAAATTCACCACAAAGACAGATTATTCATAGTATTTGAAGGGGATTTCTCTCTCTAAACTTGATATGAGAACAAGTCTAGTCATATAATGGAATTTTTGAAAGAAGAAAGCCTTTGGTGATCCAGTGCTGTTAATCAGAAGTGAAAGGATAATCACAAGTGAACAGTTCATCACTAAAGAGAACAATTTCTAACGAAAGAGATTGCTTTTCACCAAAGAGATGGCTTATCACCAAAAAGAACGTTTCATCACAAAAAAAAAGAATCTTCTTATCGATAGAATTCAGGCCGCGTAGTGTTAACACCATATTCACTGAGTGCATTGCTCAAATCTTCTAAGGTAAGAACTATCTTTCCTTGTTGATTATTGGAATTTGCAGAGTATACCTGAGCAGGCTGGTCCGTTGCCCCATCAATATTACTGGCAGAGCCATTGTTTTGTTGATTTACAAATTGCTGACCCTGCAAAAGCTGCTTTGCCCTTAGTTGTGGGTTGGAAGAGTTGTAAACAGCAGAAGAGCTTCTTATACGTGAGTACTCATAAGCATCTTGAGAAACGTCACTTATGAATTTTTGGGTGGCCAAAGCCAAGAGACGTTTAATTCTAACGTCAGAGGTCTCAAAACCACTCTTACTAAGGTAATAATCGGTCACAGCATCGGGTATTATGGGAGCTAGGTCTTCTGTCATGAGGGCAAGCATCTCTTGGAAGGTTTTTTCACTTTTAGTCAAATCAGGCATATTCAAATCGGGGAATTTTGTAGATTCCTGTGATTTTTGACCATTTGATGATTCATCATCTTCAGCTGGGCCTGGTACAGGTAGGAGTTCTTGGTCCACGGAGTCATCGAACTCTTCGTCCAAAACATCATCATCTCTATCAACTACGGGGTCTTGAGAAGGCATTTTTGGTGGTATGTTTACTTTTCGTCTCGAATAGGAAAAAATATGCGAAGAAAATTTACAAATGGTCACGCGCGAAAAGAGGATTAATGGTAGCTTTGAGAAGAAGAGGAAGTTGTTGGTTCCACTAACGCTTCTCCGCGTATTTCACCATGCACCACTATAAGTACTATTACACACTATACAATATACAGCAGGATACTGTAAGACTAGAAGAAGACCAAGACTATAGAAGATTACAGTATAGAAGATTACAAATATAGAAGAAGAGATCCGAGAAGATTACACTATATAATACTTAACCATAAGAGGCTCGGAGATCTGAATAAAAAAGACCACAAGAGACTACAAGCGACTACAAGAGACCTTAAGAGACTACAAGCGACTACAAGACTTGAAGATACCAGAAGAGACTAGAAGAAACCAAAAGAAAGAACCACTCATCAAAAACAGAAGATTGTTCGAAATGGAAAGAAAATGAATCCCTTTGAATCTTCAACTTTTGGAAATTCTCTCTCTTTAAGAGTAGATGGTGCCATTGGAGCCATGTCTCTCTCTCCCAATGGTAGAGATGCTGTGTTGGCCGGAAGAAAAGGACTCTTCATTATCGATCTTGATGATCCGTTTCTAGCACCAAGATGGCTTCATCATATAACATCTTGGGAGGTTGCAGACGTTCAATGGTCTCCTCATAACTCAGCAAAACCTTCGTGGTGTATTTCCACATCCAATCAGAAGGCTCTATTGTGGGACTTGGCCCGGCCATCCAATAACGCTATTCAGAACGTTCTCCATCGTCATGTTCGAGCAATCACTGATATAAACTTTCATCCTCAAGATCCTGAGCTATTGGCTACTTGTTCCATAGATACATTTGTCTATTGCTGGGATATGAGAACTCCTAGAAGACCGGTGAAAAAATGGGCCGAATGGAGAGCAGGTGCTACTCAAGTTAAGTGGAATCATAACAACTCCAATCAAATTGCATCCAGTCATCATCATAGCTTCTATATTTGGGATTTCCGCATGGGTGCTTTACCATTACTACAAGTTGAAAACGCCCACGAGGGGAAAATCAATGGTTTGGACTTCAATTCAACCGAAAACAGATTGATTTCTTGCTCCAACGACGAGAAAATCAAAATCTGGAACCTAGATACCGCCTCCAATGATGTGGCCGAGCCTGCCGTTGTCATAAATGCCCAATTTCCAATCTCTCGTGCCCGTTCTTTACCATTTGGTGAAACAAATTGCTGCGGAATAATGCCGGTAAGGGGAGGAAATGATGCAATTTACTTTGTTAATTACGATGATGCATATAATTTGGCCAGATCTCTGGATGAGGTAGTTGAAATCGATCTACAGTCCGATGTTCAATTCAAGGGGCATCAAGGTCCTGTGAAAGACTTCTTATGGCGTGTTCAACATGAAAAGTATAAAAACTACAAGAAGAAGAATAATTGGAAGGATTTCCAATTGGTCACTTGGTCTCCCACTGATTATGATCTCAAATTGTGGCCATTGGAAGAAAAATTGTACGATATGGTTAACTATAAACCCAAAGATCATGAAGCATTCAAGTCTTTGAGTCCTGAAACCCCATCTCAATCCAATCTTGTCGATTTATCAAGAACATCTCTTCTTGTGCCAAGTCCCCAGCTTCCACTCGAATATCGATCCTACAGCACCGAACCCGAGACTTCCTTGAGCGATTTGCTCAAATCCACCAACGAAGATTTGCTCTCGCAACTTGCACTTTTTGAAATCAAGAAATTTCATAAACAAGAGAATTCTCTGGGTCAATTGAACCACTTGAACTGGATCTCCGGTGTCAGAATGGGGAGTAAGTTATCACCCAATGACAATTTGAATACCTCCTCTGCCGAAGGTCCTAGAAACGACGGTCCTGCAAACCTTGGTGAGGAAATCAGTATTGTGGGCCACAAATTCCCCAAGATACGGTTCGAAAAGATCTCTGTTTCTACAGGACAAATCATTCTCTCTTTACGTGGCCCGGCGCCAACATTGAGTAGATCAACTCTCGTGAACGAAACAGAAGAATCCCATTTTGCCGAGTCTCAGTCTAAAAGAAACCAGAATCTTCCCAATTCAGGCAGCAATCGCCCCCCTGAGAGCGCCAATACCACTACGATAAGTGAAAAAATGGTTTCTAACATCGACTCACCAATTGTCAAGGCAAGTTCAAAGGGTAATGATGCTGATGATGCAAACACTACCCAAACAGAGCAAATGCACAAACCAGTGGACCAAAACATCGAAAACAAGCTTATTTTCATTAGACTTGAAATCAAATTCGCAAAAAACTATCCTCATTTTAAACACTTGGACAAACAGAGACGATCTTCAAAATCAAAAAGATCAAGCGTGATCAAGTTTGATATCGAAGAAACTCACGAGTTGAATGGGGATATCAAGACAGAACTACTTGAAAACCTAAAGAAAATCTCTCAGTTCTACACAGTGAAGTACAACAAGTATTGTTTAGAGCCTTGCTTGCGGTATCTTTTGGGAGATCGGATTGATTTGAATGACTCTTTGATGATGTCTAGTGATGTGAGAATCGAGAATGATGCCGATGTTGACTCAAAAATGGCAAACGATGAATTAGAAGGTTATGATTATAAAGCATTGATGGATTTCTCCCAGGCACACACCAATGATCAAAATGTTGCATTTGCTGAAGATTACTCCATGTTTTCCAACAGGAAAGACTGTGACGACGAAGATGACTATCACGATGTTTATCTTATGCCAGGACCCGATGACGATTTGATTGGCGGACAAGAGCTCTACGATCCACTAGGCAGTGCTTTAGACGGATCTTATCTTAGCAATGCAAGGGATATCAAGCACAACATAACGCCTTTGCCTAAAGCTTGCAGTGCAGTATGGACCAATTCAGGAAAATTGGTATGCTTCTTTGCCCCAAAAGCCCAAAATACATCAGGGAGTCGTGACACATACGAAACTTCAACCATCGAGAAGAGTCCTGGCAGGCTAAGTCATAGCGTAAACAGAGCCAAGAAGTTGCTTGACGTTTCGGCAGCATCAGCCTTTACTAGCGAAGACACCCAAGTTCGAGCTTACGACACAGATGAACAAGCTTCGGACTCGGAGAATGGAGCAGCAGATTCAGACTCATCCTCTTCATCTGGCGACTTTTCTGACGATTGGAATGAAGCCTTAAGAAACGATCTTCAGTCCTATTATACGATGCCTTCCGCTTTAAAAGAAAATGCCTCCTGGGGCCGTCTTGCCCATACGCAATCATCCAAGAAGTCGTTTCAACATGCAAGTGGAAAAGGCACCGCTTCTGTTTCATCTTACTTGGATGATAACGTTCTGAGGTCGACCAAAAAGACAAAACGGTCTACGTCATACAAACATTATATTAGGATCCATGACTTTAGCCACCTCATGCCTGATAAAATTGAATTAGCGAAGGCCTATCGTTTAGATGCAAATGACTTGAAGGATTCGGCGAGACACAACAGCGAGGTTTCTTTTGCATTGAACTTCCAAGACATCGGAGAAGCTTGGAAAGTAGTGGAACTGATATTAGGCGATGGAGACAAAGGGCACGAATTTCCAGAAAGTGATTTCACCCAGATGCAAAATGATGTATGGGGCTATCATCCATACGGCAATTCTTGGCTTGTGAAAGTTTTATTTGACTATTTCGAAAGACAGAACAACTTGCAGATGCTTGCAATGATATCCTGTGTTTTGTATCAGGCAGACTCGAACTTTATGGATTTGGACAGAGAAGATCAATTGACTGGACAGATTCACAGCCAGCCGATAATGAGAAACGCCCCAAAGCAAGGAACGAAAGCTCCAGAGTTGTCCAGATCCGGATCGCTGAATTTGTCAAACCAAATGGGACTAGAATCCGATACTTCGTTCAGACGTTCTTACTCCAATACTCGCCTGAACTACTTGACCAAGACCATCTCCAACAATAACGATGCAGAGTTTCTGCCGCCTCAGTACCAACAAGATCGCAAATTTGGAGAGCTGTGCAACTCTTCTTTTGGTAATGGTGCCTCCATCGACAAAAGGATCTCGGAGAGTCAGAAGAGGTCCACACCAAAGAAGGCATTTCTCATGAGTAGAGGAATCAGCAGGTCCAACGGAAAATCGATTACTAGTGGTATGAATAAGCGAGACAAGATCCGATCAAGCATCTCGGTTTCAATTACGATTTCCAACTCTGCAGACATGGGTGTCAGAACAGGCTATCAAAATCTTCGACTTCTTAATGGGATCGATGGAAATAAGATAAGAAGTTACAGGAATAGATACGCCGAGTTACTTTATTCTTGGAACTTACCTAAAGAGAGGATACAAGTTCTCAAGTTCAACCATGTCTCGAATTCGATGGAGATGCCACTATCCCACGAATACGAAAGCCATAAATGCCATTATGCAATTAGAAACAAGAAGTTCTATACATCTGAACAAGAGTTCTTGGTTCCAATCTCGCCTGTGGACACATCGATGTTGAACTCATGGAACACGGTCAAGCGAAGCCAAGTTCAGAGCTGTGCTTTCTGCAATCAAACAACATCAAGGCGGATCTTGTTTTGTCTCGACTGTGAACACATCTTACATTTTGACTGTGCCAAGAGTTGGTGGGAAGATATTGACGGTGCTGGCGCCGAAGATGGCTGCCCAACAGGATGCGGATGTGATTGTGCTTCTAGCAAGTCATATTTCAAGGAAATGCGTCCATTGTAGTATATTCTGGGGGATCATTGAAGTTTCAGGTTTGAAATTTTCCTGTGGTGATTGTGTGATATGTTTCATCAAAGCACTATCTTTAAAATGCAGCTGGACGCAGCCTAAATGAGTCAATGCTGAAATGTTTTCCGTTGAAATGTTTTCCGGTGACATGTGTAGAAGGAACAAAAAGAGATAATGCATTTTGACATCCTTGACTTCCTTTTTGGTTTTATTCTTCAAACCAAGTATATGTTTCCAGTAAGTGAATCTTGCCAGTAAGTGAATCATGAAATTTGCTGGTCAGTTTATCTTACCACAATGTAACTTTTAAAAAGAATCTTGTTAGTAAATTTCGCTCGTATGCGAATTCAAGCAGTAACTGATCGACAACAGAAAGGTATCGAATAGCAAGATAAGTATGACAGCCAAAGAAGACCAATACGATTGATTAATGCCTTCTAGTTGGTGTTATTTGATTCTCGAGAGCTTTGTCCCATTCATCAACCAATTGGTCCAAGAAAGCAACGACATCCAGAGAACCTGTAGAGTCAATCACCAGTGTTCCCAAATAAGCACGACCAGAACGATCACTTAAGGATGCATGTTTGACATTTTGAGGAAGGTCACCAAGAGCAGCAGCAACCGGAGCATTTGCAGCAGTGTAACCGGAAATATTGTGAATGGTGGAACCCAGATACCTAGCAACGTAGAACAAAAGAAGCATTCCATAGTACGTCAAGAAGTTCAAGTACTGGAAAAAAGAAAAACTGGTGAAAATTCCAGGATGAACCACATATGAAGTTATATCATGCTGCAGCTTGAGCTTGGCATAGGTTCCCATATGGAGCAAGTCCATGAGTCTTTTGGAGCCTTCATAAGGTTCGGGAGTCTTCAATAACTCGAGATCATTAAATGAGAGAAATTTGGGTTCTGCCATGATCGAGGAAATCCATACAATTCTTCCTCCTCCGCTAAGAAGACTCTGAATCCGGTGAATGAAGAAGTATGGACCAAACACATTCCCTTGGAATACAAGCCCCATTCCGTCCTTTGATGTGGCTCCAACTCTCTGGATCTTATAAGTGGGGAAAGTTACTGCATCCAATAAGTTGGTACAGATACATTTCGTTGCCTGGATCCAGTCAATGCCACTATAACAGCCTTGGGCAGCATTGATGAAGAGATAATCGATATGCATGAACTTTTTCCGTAATTCCTCGCCAGCATTCAAAATTGAAACATTGTCAGTGAAATCAACCGTGAGATAATCGAACTCAAGCCACCCGGTACGTTCCCCGCACTGTTCCCGACAGTAGTTCTTGATCTGGGTGATGACTTCCTTGACTCTGGGGAGAGTTCTTGACGTAACCACTATGGTCAAGTTTTCCGATGGGCTGATTTCGCTAAGGAGCCGGTATGCTATATTAATACCCAAATTGGAATTGGTGCCCGTGATAACTGCCACTTTTCCTTCTCTCATGATGTTGTTGGATGAAGCACTACTTCCATTGCAGAAGCCATTTATCAATAGGGGAAATCACGTGCATGGTTATACGAGAGAGAAACAAAAAAGAACGTATGAGGAATGTTCTATTTTTAGACACTTTTTCCATGTTTCGTTATTGTTTTTTCCTTTTCCGGGGTTCAACATTTTCTTTTTGTTCTTTTGTTTCTTGTTTTCTCGTCTTTGTTGCAGAAATCCAACTGAAGCGTAAAAGGACTTCTGTCAGTCAAGTATTGAAAGTTCCTGTGCAAAATTCTTTCCGAAGAGTACTCGAACTTTTTGGGTGCAATTAAAAAAAAAGGATTAAAGATGCACGAGTAAGCTTCGGAGAATAGGGCGTCGACACATTTGGAACACTTCACAACACTAAACTAGGTTAAAGTTTCTGAGCCAAAGCTCGCTCTAGAGACAATGTTGTTCGTTTGGCATCGGAAACTTCCAATTTCACTTCTTCTAAGTTGTTTCTCTCGCTGGGGATACTGATGAGCCATATCAAGCCGTTCACCACACCAGAGATACCAATGACAGTACTAGCAATGGAAAGAAGCACAGCACTCCAATCTTGAATATTTGCGGCAAAAGAAATTCCAATTTGAATAGCAATAACCAGAATCATGGACAAAAGAAAATGCCAGAACCTCCAGTTCAGTTGGAATGGTACGGTACTCTCCAAGTAGACATCGATGTTCAGGATAATATCATTATAGAGCTTGATAGTGGAAACAGACGTCGTATGATCAGCGGATTTGCTGGCAAACTTGAACTCTAAACTGTATGCAAAATGATCAGAATATGAGCATGAGAGTGGAGCAGGTAAAACTTCCGTCATCTTAACTTCTGCATGCACTGGGGTCAATTTAGTAATATCCACCAATGCATAATCCAAACGCTTCGCATCGCCATCAAACTTTGCCCTCCACGTGTTTAATTTTGAGTCACAAGTCACACCACCTTTTATGATCTGATCTAGTGGATCCATCAAGGCGATTTCTTCATTCAGAACCTGGTTGTCACCGAAAAGGGTGTCCCAAGAGTCTACAAGCCCTCCTTGGGTAGTAAATATACGATATGGTAAAGAACCAGGTTGTGAATTCAAGTCACCAACTTGTATCACTGCATAACCCAGTTTACGTAACATTGTGGTGATATTGGCCATATCCCAAGCTTGACAAGTTCGGTGAGTAAGGTAAGCAGAGTCACCTTCCAAAGAATATGGTGCATGCATGTGACTATTAAGAAGGGCCAATCGACTACTGTTGGGGATTCCTGTGTCGATAATGGTCACGGCTATACTCTTCCCCACGTACCAGTCACCACGGTAGAATGCACTGGGTCTTCCGTTGATAGGAAAACGGTACAAGAATGTGCTTTCGATCGGGAACTTCAGAAGAACACATAATCCGGGCCCGGCAAACACTCCGGCACGGAACCTTCTTCTATATGGGTAAACGATTTGGCATTGCTGGTCGATTTCTTTCCAATCCTGGTCCACCCAGACTTCTTGTAGTGCCACGATATCGTGATGTCCATGTGATAGGTATTCGGCAATTGCTTTAAGACGTTCTTGACGATGTTTTGAAATGTACTTTAGACCCCAACAATTGAAGGTGAAGAGATTTAATGTAGGTTCAGACATTTATGCATAAGGAAGTAGTAGTTGATGAAATCGATGGAGCGATGGGATGAAGGATGGGATGAAGGAATGGCGATGTTTTCTTCAAATAAGAACCCAGTATTCTCTTAATATATTGGTAGATGGGTCGCCCAACAATTCGAGTATTGAAGGAGAAGTTGTTTCTTGATGTTGGATATGAAATTTGGAGGTGTGATACGTCGTATTCGGGGCGGATGCTGACCTATTTATACTACCGCTTGGTGGTGGTACATGTATTGATGCATGGCCGCGCAGAGGTGTTGATGGCAAAATGAATAGGTGCAGACTTGATGCACTATTGACGTAGACTTGACGCAGAATCAATGCACCATTGATGCACAAGTAATGCAAGATGGGTAAATGTGCGAATGGCCAAGGATATTTTTTCTTCTTTGGGGCATATCACCGACAAAGTGCATAAGCATCTCGATCCGGTAATAACTTCCGGTTTCTATGTTCCATCTTCTACACCAAATACATACATATCTACATAGTCAGCAGTAAGGATCTACAACTAACCAACATGAAACAAAAAGAAACGATCCAAAAAAACAAAATTATAAAGATCAAGAATAATATTTGACAAATTTCGAATAATTCCCAAAAAACATACTTTTTCTTGCAAATCAGCCCCATACTACAGTCCCATCTCTCTGTTATTGTTATTACTACACTGTGTACCGGATAACGAACCCCACCACAAACTGAACCAACAACATTCATCTTCCAACACCATGATCCCCTTCTACTCAGGCAGACTGTCGTTTGAAGATTTCGTCCTACTTAAAGAGCAGATGCAAGAATTGAGCACAGATTTCCAAAAATGGGCATCAAAAACCTCTTCCTTGGTCCATCATGCCAAACAAGAACATAACCCAAGAATGCGAGAATTGACCCAAAAGAAGAATAAATTAGCTATTGAGAGGGCAGCTCTTCTTCTGAAACTCCGACAACATGAAGAAACAGAAGAAACAAGTAAAAAAAGCTTAAAGGATAAGCGGGAGATGATTGTATCGTTGACAGATCAGTTACACAAAGCAGAAAACACAAAGAAAGAGCTCCAGATTCAAATCAAGGAAGCCCGGGAAGAAACGGAGGCTTTAGAGAAATCGTACGAGGAAATTAAAAAGAACATTGCCATGAGAAATGAAGATGGCCTCGATGTCCTTTCTAGATACGAAACATACCTTGGGTTCAGAGTAGAGGCAGTAGCCGAGGACCATTTAATGTTTCGATTTTTTAATATTGATGTGAACGACTTGGATCGCGAAGTCTCGTGCAATCTTTTTGTCGGCGGAGAGGATTACAAAGTTGGCCTGTCTGTACCCAAATTAACGGCAGAGCAAACTCAACTAATCGAGGCAGATTTGAATGAGCATGGAGACATTATCTTATTTCTCAAGCATATAAGAACCATTCTCAAGAATTTGATTCGAGATTTTCCTTCTCAAAAGATATAACTTGATATTGACCTAATCTAGAAAATCTGACCTTATCTTTAGCATTCAGACCAGCTGAAACGAGCTAACTTAAGATTGACTTGTTGAAACGATCTGGCACGAGATTTACCGCCTGAAAAGATCCAATTTGTGATTTATGCGCTCAAACTGTATGTCTCGAGATTTCACGTTAGGCCGACTTACCCATTCAAACAATCTAGCTCAAGATTCAACATCCAAGCGTCGGATTTTCAATTCTTTGTTTCCCAAATGATCGTCTTTAAACTTTGGTTTGGTCTATTTCTCAGCATCTTATTTGCGCGGGCACATTCATTTGACTCTGGCAATGCCCCAGGTTCGGCCAATGCATCGTACTCCATTCCCATGATCAGATCTTTTGAAACTAGAGAACAACTACTTGACTCTGCGTTCTGGGATCATTTCATTTATCGAAAAAACCCTCTTACGGTTCGGAACACCGTCATCTTCATTAAGGACGAAAAAAGAATCATCATCTTCAACGAAGAAGACCAGGAAAAGAAATCTTTGCTCTGGATTCCATGGGTCACTCGGTATTTGGCCCGTTTAAAATTCACCGAAATTGATTTGGGCCACGAAGTGTATTGGGTAGGTTCCAATAATTATCCCATACTAACAGCTTCGGCAGAGTACTCGTCCAATATTCTTCTCATCGAGCATGAGGTGGTGCGTGGTAACTCCGTGAGAGTTAACCCTTCGTTACTGACACTGTTGGCATGGTTACAAATAGGCTTGAGAATTGTTATAGAGTCGACCAATTCCTTGTACATGGCCGAAAGGGAAAGCATCATCTGTCGTGCTAGTCCTGGCGGCAGAGTACAACTTCAGGTAAGCAGCACCATGCTTTCGTTCCCAGCAGCCAAAAGTCGGTCGCTTGAATTTGACATCAGGTCCCAGGAGTTCACTACTGAGAAGTGGTCCTATATTTCAAGTTCCGTTGAGAAAGAGGTATATGACGGGTTATTGATGCTTCTGAGCTCAAGTTTCGTTCTGGCGCGCTGTGTTACCAACGAAACCATGTTTGAAATGGATAAGAGAAGAAAAATCGTGGAATATCGTTCTGTTTTCAATGATACGTATACTTTTCGGGCTGTTACCGAGGAACCTGATCCACTTGTCTTTCTTCGATAGAAGATAGTATCAGGACAGAACGAAGACAGAATGAAGACAGAACCAAGAAATTGACAAAACAAAATCTTCATTGATTTTCCAATTATTTTGTCATTTTCCTGAAATTTGTCGCCCATCTCCATTTTTGTTGCCGATATAGTTATCTCAAGCCTGCACCGTTGCACCTCCACCGTTTCTTTCTACTATCCAAGTACCATGTCAAAAGAAATTGGTGATATCCTCACCCTGCTTGTTGAATCGTGTCCTCCAGGAGAGCTAGAGGAAGCCTACAATGACTTAATTGTTATGTTTCCTGCGCAAAAGGCTCTCATCAACAAGATCATTGGCCGTTTGGCAGAGAAACAGGGACTAGTGTTGAATGGACGTGGAATCGCTTTTGAGGCCAATAAAGATGAAGGATCGGGCAAATTCTGGGACTACAAACAGAAGAAAAAGTACAATGCTGACTTCAAAGGGTCCAGGTGTTTTGACGTGGAGACAGGCAATCCAGACGTTGAGTTTCCAACATTCTATGAGGAACTATCCGAACAAATTCAAAGTTATGGAGAACAACATTTTCCGTCACAATTCGAATATGAAATTGTGCCGAGGTCCACTTCCTTGTACATCTCCTTTGTTGGACAAAAGCTTAACAAGAGCAACTTCTACACTGGGCGCTGGAAGGGAGCGTACACGTTCGACCAAGCAAAGAAAGCACACGGAGAAATCTCATTGGATATACATTACTATGAAGAAGGGAACGTCAGATTGGAGTCAACAGAAACTACCGACGACACGTGTGAGTTTTCGGCTTCGGCCATCTTGAAGTACATTGAGCAGTGTGAGAACGCAGTGCTGATCAAAGTCGTCAACCAGTTCACCACCTTGAACCAGAAGTACTTCAAGAACTTAAGGAGATTGTTACCCGTTACGAAGTCAAGAATCAATTGGGGTAACGCCATTGGAAACTACAAGTTGGGCACTGATGTCATCAATGAGCAATAATGAAGAGCTGCTGCTTTTGCCCTATCGAAGTTTCAAGAGCGTCCAGATGATAATGAACGCTACAAGAATAAGCGCGACTATTCTCGTCAAACTCGTGTTTCTGGTCATAACCGTTTGAAGATCTCCACTTGTTCGGCGTACTTTTTGCCATAAGTTGTTGAAGTTGTCATTCAACAGATCAAGCAACAGCAGCTCCCGCTGTACACGGCCATTGATATCTCTGTCTACGGTTTCCCGAAACAAGCTTAATGTGTGTGACAAGTCATCGAAGCGTTGGTTGTTTTGTTGTTCTCGATGGCTGTACAAGTCTGACATGGCTTGATTTCGATTATCATCTGCTGACGTTCACCTTAGAGGGCTGCACTATGTGCAGGCACATTTTGAACCGGATAAAACTCATGAAAAAGAAAAGAAAAAGAGAAGAAAAAGAACAGAAAAAGAACAGAAAAAGAAAAAAAAAGAAAAGAAAAAGATTTTATCCGTTATATTGAAGATTTCCTATTGCTTTAACTCCTCTTTGTTAATTATCCAGGGTCATTGATAAGGGTTAGTGAAGGTTGTCCCGAGTGAATTGCGTCCCATCTCTAGAAAAGAACAGGAAAGGGAACTTTTGCAACACTTGGTTGTCCCAAAGAACAGCCTTGTTATTTGGCCCCATTGTTAGCGTTTTCTCCTAGAACACTCTTGATTATATAAGCTAGAACAGGTTAGAGCTCTAAGACACGCAGAGAATAGAGAATTTCGACCATATTCTCCTTGTTCTCATCTGCTTGGAAAAACTATTGATAGTACTTCAACCTCACTGATGTAATGCAATGACATGTTATCCTTCCAATTTCAACAATCCACTAAAAGACACGGGGAGAGATTATTTTTCACCCGCAAACTCTTCTATGTTTGAAAAATTCATGATTTTTCCTTGTTTACCTAGAAGCTCAGTACCTTCCCTCTTGGTTGAGAGAAGCTTGGCCTGGTTGCTGATAATATGCTCGACTAGAATAGTCATCTGGTGACTGGTATTGCAACTTTTGTTGGCTATCAATGCTATAATCATTCGATTGCTGGCTCAAACGAGGATCGCCCGCTGGAGATCTGTACTGGTTGTTAGAAGGAGGCTGATATTGGCTGTTAGAAGGAGGCTGATATTGGCTGTTAGAAGGAGGCTGATATTGGCTGTTAGAAGGAGGCTGATATTGGCTGTTAGAAGGAGGCTGATATTGGCTGTTAGAAGGAGGCTGATATTGGCTGTTAGAAGGAGGTTGAAACTGACCATTAGTAGGAGGTTGATACTTGCCATTAGAAGGAGGTTGAAACTGGTTCTTTGGTGGGGCTTGATACTGGTTGTTGGACGGATAAGGAAGCAGAGTTGCTGTTGCTCCAGCCCTTTGCCTTAAACTAACCACATCATCAAGTAAATCGTTGTACAGTTTGGTTTCAACACTAACCTGATCGTTCAAGACTCTTAATTCATCCTTTCTTGCGCTATAGGAATCAATCAACTTTGCAAGTGTCGCTTTTAGTGGCACAATACTGTTATAAAGCTGGGTGATTTCTTCTTCAGAGCTTGGGTCGGGATTAGATGATAAGAGAGATAGGAGCTTATCGACTTTTCTTGATTCTACGTTAAGTAGACCCGCTTCTATTTGACGCTCCTGCTCAATTTGCTCCGAAGTTTTGGAAACCACAGGAGTGACGTAATTCAAAGGAAAAATACCGACTTTTCCATTAGGCAACGAGCCACGCCACCAGTCACGATAGACAGATTCAATTACTGTGATTACATCACCTTTACGGAAAGAAAGTTCATCCGGCTCGTACGATATGAGATCATAAAGAGCACATACTTTTTTAACACTGGCAATGGAAGCGGTGGAATCTTTGGACAACGGTTTATTTTGAAGTTGGCCCGACTGACTGGATCGGTTTGATTGTTGTGATTGGCTTGCTTGTTGTGATTGCTGTGACAGATTTGGCTGAGCTTCTTGACCTTGACGAAGACTTCTAGCATCAGGAAGTGGTTTTTCACTAAGATAAGCTCTTCTAACAGACTGCTCCCGTTCATACTCTTGAACAGACAATTTAAGTGCTCTCTCGAGCTCAAGATCTTGTTGCGACCGTTCTTGGGTTGTCAATGCCTGTTTGGCCGGCTTATCAGGCACTGAAGTCAAGTACTGGCTATATTTAGAGACGACTTTCTTATGAGCATCAACAATCGGCTTCAAAGACGGATCGCTCTTGAATGAACCATACAACTGGGCAATCGTGTCAGCAATTTTCACTTTGAGTTGTTGATGAAGTCGTTTATCGCCAAGTTTCTTCACCAAATGTTCCTGTAAGAATGTTGTAGTAGCTATTTCCTGTTGCATCCGGGAACCACAATTTTCGCCAAGAGCCACTAATAGCGATAATGTACGAAGAATTGTATTTGCGTCCTTTTTACCTAATCGGGTCTTTATGGCCTGAATCGCCACTTTGGTGTTCTGTTCTGGGGACGCTGATACTTCATCACAAACGTCCATGATTAAGCGCCAGTCATCTGCGGTAAGTGTCTCATCGGTAGCACGAACGATGAGTTCATCAAGATTTGTCATTTTCAAGTTCCTAACAGATTCTTAATAGGGGGATTTATTGGGGGTTTGTGGTGTTTTAGGGGGCGTTTCCTGGGGTATATTGTGAGGTTGTACTGTGGGTATGTTCTGCAGGAAGAAGAGCCCCCCACGAATGGAGAGAGCAGAGGGAAGAATGGAATCAAGGCAAATGTCGCCCCTTTAACAAAAGAGGAAATTCAATTACCGAATGCGGAATTATGCACAAAAGCTTATTCTCGAGAAACGCGCTACAAACCATGCGGGTGCATAGATCAATGCTCGTAACCGTTGACTTTTTTGACTTTTCCTTCACATTGACCTTGCTAGATGATTTTCCCCAATGCACCAGAAGAATTACAAGAACAACATCTTCTTTTCCCGGAACAACAACATCAAAACAAAACAACACACGTCCACAACAGAAGAAAAAGCTCCTTATTACAAGATACGCTTCTCCAAATAGAAAAAGCTCCTTATCTAAAGAACAACTCCTTCACTAAAGAAACAGCTTCTCTCTTGGAAAAACCAGCATCTTCATCATCTTTACCGGAAAAGAACATGAGTTCGATCGAAAAAGTAAGATCATCCAGCGCCTCGTCGCATAGACGGCGTGGATCCTCGGTGGGCCAAATCAATTTGGGAGATACCGCCGTGCCCGGTTTCTCTACAATGAAGGTAACGGCATCGCAACGGGATAAGCTGGAAGCCCGGATCAGAGAGCTTAGCGCCCAGTCCAAATCGGATGGCGCCATTCTTAGAAAGATCATGGCGGGCTATAAGGAATTGAGTTACCGCCACTCATGGATCACTCCGTTCCTTGTGCTTATTGTGCTCTGTGGATGCTACTTCTTTGGGGATAGAAACACCAGGCTTCATTCCATTCTTCTGAGACTGATGAAGATATCCTATCCAATAGAAGGTACCGATCAATATGGAAAGGGTATCAATGACTTCTTTTTCGTTGGCTTTTACTCGCTCTTCTTTACCTTTCTCAGAGATTTCCTCATGTGTTGTGTTCTCCGCCCGCTGGCCCACTTTTTGGGAGTCAAGAAACCAGCAAAAGTCAAGAGATTCATGGAACAGACCTACTCTATGTTTTACTATGGAATTTCGGGACCGCTAGGTTTATGGGTGATGTCTCTGACTCCTTTATGGTTCTTTGAAACCACTCCATTTTACGTCAACTACCCTCACAAGACCCACGATTTCTGGTTCAAGGTATACTACCTTGGTCAAGCGGCTTTCTGGGTACAACAATCTGTGGTGCTTGTGTTGCAGCTCGAGAAGCCAAGAAAGGACTGGTACGAGTTGATCTTGCATCATATTGTCACTATTGCATTGATCTGGTGTTCATACAGATTCCACTTTACATGGATGGGTTTGGCTGTGTACGTGACTATGGATGTCTCGGACTTCTTTTTGGCTGCTTCCAAGACCCTCAACTACTTGGACTCTCCTGCCTCTGGGCCCTTCTTCGTCTTCTTTGTGTTTGTGTGGATCTACTTAAGACACTACATCAATTTGCGTATTTTGTGGTCTGTTTTGACAGAATTCAAAACTGTTGGTGAATGGGAATTGAACTGGGATACCCAACAATACAAGTGTTGGATTTCTCAGCCAATCGTGTTTACGTTATTGTTTGCTTTGCAACTACTCAATGCCTACTGGTTGTTTTTGATCATCCGAATTCTTTATAGATACGCACTTGGTGCCGTTCCTGAAGATGATAGAAGTGATGATGAAGAAGAAGATGAGGAAGGAGAAAAGGGCAAAGAGGAAGAAAAGACCAAGAAAAACATATAATGAGAGATGTTTTCTCGGAACTCTGAATCAATGTATGATGTATCTGTGGTACTAGAAGAAGTACCTGCCTCAAAGCAGATACATTGTTGAAAGCATTGTCCTTTATGAATTAAAAGGTTCTCGTTGCTTAGTTCTGTTGAGGGGTTTTCCGGGATCATCTTTGATCCATGGAATTAATTGACATACCCAAAGAATCAAGACAAGATAACCCGAAAACATCTTGATGATCATGCAATGAAGACGATTATGAATCCTCAAATACCCCTATTTTGAAATTTCGATTTCAATTCCTGTTGCAGGATCGACAACAGTAAAATTTCTGAAATTTCAACTTTCACATACCAAGTTCAGTTACAGTTTCAAAATTCCAAATAGTTTCCGAAAAACCTAAATCTCTAATTACACTTCTTATGATTCACACATGAAGTCCATTTGCTCCGGCGTCTATTTACATGGATTTAGATCTGAACGATTCCCTAGACTTCAGCTGGTAACCCTTCTCGGTGGATCCCCTTTTGTACGATGCAAATTGTTGATGTCTTTCTTCAACACCCTCTTCAGCAGCCTTCGACAAAACACCGAGAACGAGAGAGTTTGCTCTCATGGAGTCGTCGTTACAAGGAATGGCGTAAGACAACAAGGATGGCTCCATATCGGTATCACACAAACCAATGGTTGGGATTTTCAGTTTGATACACTCTCTTATACAATATCTGTTTTCCACTGGGTTCATCAAAACCACAAGATCGGGTTTGATGAGTTCTTTCTCGATTGTGGAACTGTTTCTGCCAGTATTAACATCCCCTAGGTCAATCTCCATCCGTTGAGCGCCTCCACATTGCAGGGTGACGACGGTAAAGTTTGTGATGGTTCCAGGAATCCAACGTTGAGTGACACAATAGCCATAGCTTCTTTTGGCTGCAGCCTCTAGAGCATCACGTTGTTCTTGGAGTCTTGTGGTACCAACGTAAAGGATCACACCACCCTTTTTGGCTACACCCTTGACGATCTTAGCGGCTCTTTTAAGTGCTGAAAGGGTTTCATTTAGATCAATCAAATGTACTCCATTGTATTCTCCGTAGATGAATGGTTGGGTAGATGGTCTCCAGATTTGCTTAGCGTGACCCAAATGACATCCCGCAGCCATGAGCGACGCAATAGACAAGTCAGAAACAGTTTGTGGCTTGAGAACATCGTCACTTGGCTTGTACACGTCTTTCAAATCCGTACCGAAGGATCCACAACGTTTCATATGGTTCAAGTGTCTCAAGAACAACTCTTGCTTAGAGTATGGCTTATAATCGGGACTAATCTTCAAGTCAGGGTATCTTTCAGTATACTTTTTGTTTGTTGTGCTTTGAATGGTTTGAGAAATGATTTCCAGCTGCTTTTCTGAAGCACCAGAGGCCGAACCATTAGGGGAACCACTAGCGCCAACCTTAGGAGCCCATGGCATGTTTTTGAGCTCAGATTCGGGCAACCGGAGATTCTCGAATAAGTACTCATCAATTTCCTGATCCAAAAGTTTCACTTTATCTTGTGCTTTGATGGCATTCAATTGAGTTTGTAACTTCTCCACACGTTTGGCCATAACATCGACTGGAGCCAAGTTCAAAGCGGCAATGGAGGCAGAAGTGGACTCTTTCAAGGCCCTCAACGTCTTTTCTTTCAAGTAAAACTCTTCTTCACGAGCCAAAGCCTCTGCAAGGGCCTTTTCTCTTTGAGCTTTCTGTAGATTGAGGTCTGCCTCTGAGCTTGTGGTTGCTGACGAGCCTGTTGAACGAAGGAAGCTCCGCTGTAACGCTATTGACCGCAAAGCGGCATTTTGGATTCTGATCATGGGGGGACCTAAAATTCGATGCTTTGATGCTGTCGTTGAAGTACCACTGTTGATAGTGTAAATGGTTGTGTAGGAGGTTTTCCAAAAATTTTCAGGAGGTACGGGTTTTATGCGTCTCACTCTCACTTGGGCTACCGCACCAAAGGTTACGTGGGGGGTACTATGAGTGCGTCAAAAGACGTTGAGATATTGCATCATGCAAGTTTGGATGCGTTTGTGAATGCGGTTTTAGCCGAGGTGCATGTGGCGAATGCAGCGATATATGTTTTTGTTGCGTGGGAAAACTTCGGCAGCACTGGCGGTGGTGCTGAGGATTGTAAGATTCGCCTTGATGACGCCACGGTGTGGCGCATAATCACGGCAAATAATACCCAGATCTGCCCCTACGACTCCATAGATTCCATATTTGACTTTGTTGAATGTCTCTTTTTACAACGCCACTCTTCCCGCCTCATAATCTCCTTTTTTGACTTGTTTACTGGCGAACTACTGTGTTCCCACCACCACCTCATCTATCTCCTTTCCAAACTCACCCGGAAAGAAATTGCAACAACTTATGTAAATTATAAGTTTGAACCAATCACAGGAGAGGAAAAATTGGCTGGTCCAACTCTTCTTGCTTCGAAATGGCTACATCCTGATCAAACATATCGGGGTATCGAATAGTATGTAATCCACATCAATTTCCAATCATTGACTGTTTTCTTTTCATGTCATTCTTCTTCTATTCTTTTAATCTTTTTCTTTTCATCGTTTTCTATTCTTTATTTTATTTTGGCTTGTTGAGGAAACTACAATCTAGTGCATTTTGTCTTGATGAGGAACCTTCATTCCTCCGTATCTTTCTTCGTTAAGCCCAAGGTCATCCGCAATTCCAGCATTATTTAAAAGAAAAATCTACTTAGATTCTTCCTCCTCCTCTTCAGCATCGTCATCTTCCAAACCATTGGCGCCACTTTGGCCCAATTGACTTGCAAGCTTACTGAAATCAAAATCGCCTCCAGCACCGCCGGCACCTCCCATACCACTCAACAATTGGGAGAAATCTGGGCCTCCAGCACCGCCCATACCGCCCATACCAGGCATTCCACCCATACCAGGCATTCCACCCATTCCAGCCATGTCTCCCATGCCTGGCATACCGCCCATACCGCCCATCATGTCGTCAGTCTCATCGGCAGTCTCCTCTTGTTCATCCTCATCAACCCACTTGTCAAAGTCAGTTTTGATGTAATGCAACTTGACCTTCTCCTTCAAAAGTCTTGGCCAAAACTCGGCTTGGATGGTCTTTTTCCTTAAAACGAAAGAAATCTTGTTACCTGCCTCGTGTCTACGAGATTGCTCGGGGTCAATTTCATCGAAGAACTCCAAATCCAAAGCATATTGGGTGGCTTTATCGGACGATTGAGCACTGAATTTCAAAGAAGTTGCTGATAAATCTACTTTGACGTCAATTGGATCTTGGACCTCAATTGTCAAGAAGATCACATTCTTGGCGGGGTCTGATTCGTTGGAGCGCTGGGCCCATGCAACAACTGGATTCTTGATACTCATATTTATGTGTTTTGGAGTTGTTGGTTATGGCGATCTGTAACTTCTTTATATGTGGGCCAGTTGGTGGGGGCACACCGGAGGACGACTACCAATGCACTTCGAGAAGATTCGATCACGTGACCACTTCCAATTCCGGAAATGTTCACGATTTTCTTCTATTTGAGCATGATTTGAAATTGCAACAATTCAACGGAATAATTTTCTTTATTTGGGATCTTGTATTGTGCGTTGTATCGGGAATATGTGATATGTACGACGGGCAAAATGGGAGGACTCCATACTGCACATAACTGACAAACAGACAGGAAGAAAACTATGCAGACTGCATAAAAATTAGATAAAGACTGGATAATAGATACACAAACTGTATAGGAAAATGCAGACGGTACAAAAGAAACTCGGGAATGTATATAAAATCAAACTAACGTGCAGATAAGCGACGTGATCCTCTACACAATCCAGTATCCTGCGGAAACCGGTACCCCATACTTTCGATTAACCCTCTAGATACCACCTACTCATCCTTATTCAATGGCATGCTAGGCTCTTTTCCAATTGAACTACAAGTCCAAATCTTATCTTCAAGTGCAGGCAATGCCCTAAGAGCATCAAATTCCCACTTCTACCTATTGTACAACGATCTCTACTTCGACAAACTTGTCAATGAGTTTGGAGAGGATGTTGTGGCAACCTTACACAAGGTCTACCCCTGGCTACGCAAATATATCAAATCGCTTGATGTATTCCGAAAAACAACTCGAGAAATTGTTTCGTCAAGGCTTGGATTGAAGGATTCCACCCCTTCAGCGGCAGAATTCTTCCAATTGGATGTTTTGAACTCCCTCTACGTGAAAGACTCATGGAAATACATATATGCTCTTTTCAAAAACAAACGGCTTTTTGCCGAGTACTCAGATTACCGAATCGACGAGCCGACAAACTACATATATAATCACTTTGTGGAGATCAATCGGACGTACCTTCTCTCCTATAGCAAGACCGTTTGGCTTGCTCCGGGCAAGTACAATCTTAACATTGGGTTGGTTGTTAAGCATGGCAGTGGACTTGGAACGACCAAGTTTGAAGTGTTTTACAATACCCCTCAGGGTAATTCGATCACCAAGACGTTTTATCCTCCCACCAACATCAACGACATCCTACCGAAAAACCAGTTTTGCTTTCTCCGAGTTGCAGAATTCGAAATACCACCTATTCCAGCGGCTGCACGGTCTTCTGATTCCAAATTTCACCACCAGCAACTCTACAAAGTTCAGCTTATCATGGAGGAAATTGGACTCTACTTGAAATCTGGTTTCTCCATATACTTCATGGACATATCCCAGCCGTCAATGCTTTTAAATGACTATGATCTATTGTATTATACATGCAAAGATACGGATTACCGCAAATACATCAACATTCCGCTCAAGAACTTCTACAAAGTTTTATCGCACGTTCAGAACCTGGGAGTCGATGATTTCAATCAGGATATAAAGTATGGTTGCGGCGATCCAAAAGAGATTGAACCTTGTCTAGAAACAGAGTTAAACTATGATGATCAGATGATTGAAAGCATTGAATCTGACGAGGATCTCATGTCATATAGTAATTTCTTCTTCAACAAGCAGAATAAGCGTTACTTCAAGTTCAACACAGTTTATCAAAGAAGACAGTTTATCAATCGTTTTGGAAACTTCGACAACGCCTCTGACGATGATTGCAGCAATCGCTGCATATACGATCCTGATGGACTTAAGTGGAGAATGCCTATTTTGGGGGCACTTTAGTTCTTGAACAGCACTGTTGATTTCTGCTTAATTCACCAATTACTCTTATTGATCCAAAATAATCATATCGATCCATAATTGATATGGACACAATAATTGCCAAGAAAAATGTAACTTTAAATGTTATGAGAGCCTTGGGTAAATCCCAAGTAGGATAGTTGTTATTTTTGTCAGTGAACTAGCTCTCGTTTTTCCTAAGTGAAATAGTTGTCCTTTGCAACAAGCATAACCTCATGACAGTATTCCTCAACATATTGAGTGTAAATTTGCAAGTCTTTACTGTCAAGCGACGAAAGCTCATACAACGCCTGCGCAGTATGATCTGTTGTGACGGTACTCTTGTGATATAACTGATCATCATCTTCTTTAACGCTTATTGGGTGGAAAAGCTTATCAGTTGTCAGTGCCGGGATGCGTGGGGGATTGAACTGGTTGCGGTAAATATCCTCGTCCGCATGAGACACATCAAACATAAATGGGATCAGTATGATTGACTCCACTTTCAGTTCTTGGCTTAAATCTTTGAAATCGGTACGATTGGCCTCCCCAATAGACCGGTTATTCAAGACACGAGAGGGTATCCGTAGGCTTCGATGTAGAAGGCTGGAAGAAGTTTCTTCTACATCAGGCTTCACATTCTCACTAAACAGCGAATCAACAAACAGGTTTTTGGAAAGAGTTGCAGGATCAATTTTTGTTTTGTAGAACGGTTTTCGCGTGTGGAATGGACTATAGTCAAAACTCTTGATCAGCATGTTGGAACTTGAGGGAAAGTAGCGGACATTCGAATTCATGTTGAATTGGAATATTTCAGGAAAAGACTGGAATTTTCTTTGGCCGTAACATTCGTTAAACCAGTTATCGTTGTATTCGGTCAAGGGCTCCGTCATCACTGGAGAATGAGAATCAGCAAATCCCACCAGTCTATCCTCCAAGAACTTTGCATTGAACCAATTCTTGTAGCTGAGTTTCAAGTTCAAATCATGGTTTTGATGAATGTTGTGCAAGTAGAAATCCGTTTGCATTTCCCAAAGCTTGAGTTTCGAGGGGTCATAGATATAATTGCCTAGAAACAAGTTGATGGCGTCTTGACGAATCAGATCCATGAAAGAGTTGGAATAAATCCGTTTGATACTACTGAGAATGTCTCTTGTGTGAGAAGACCACTGGTTGATTCTCCGATACAGGTCCATGGTGTTGACAAGATTCGAACCTCCGTATTGTACAGCGATGGTATCACCATGGTCATGGAACATTTCCGTGAGGATGTTGATAATATCGGAATCATAGTCCAAGTCCGTTGCATTGGTCAAGAAACCCAAACTTTTGAGCTGATGGGCCAAGGCTTCTTTACCAATTATGAATTGGGCAGCGTTGGTTCTATCTAAGCAATCAATGCAATTTGTCCGGACAATACCTTGTTGAATTTTTGTGGATCCCAACGTGGTTCCATTATGAAACACGCCTGTTTTGTCAATGGCTTCCTTGGCGATAGCTTGAAGAGGACCAATCACGTCCAAGTTCTTTTTGGAATGTTTTGACATGTCAAAAGAGTGGTACTGAAGTTTCTTGTTAACAGGAAGAAACTGGTTCAAATACTTGATACAGTTTTCAAAATGGAGGTTCAATTTCAGCTCCCGTGGAGTTCTTTCTTTGGTCTTGATCAAGTTCATCACGGTGATAGGCTGGCCATACCGCTGGAACAAGTTGTTGAAGTGTAACGCCGAGCTCTGAAAAAAGGGATCTAACAAATTGATCTCAATAGGAGGTTTCGGAAGCCGATTTAGATCCTGCGACCAGTATAGAGGGATCGATCCTCGGTACTGAATGAAACTGGTGTACCTAGGATTGGCATAGAAGCCATATTTGGAATCATGGAAGGAGGATGTAAGCACATCGCTCACGATCTGTTCGGTTTCGACCTCATTTGCAACATTTCCCGCGTTATTGACACCCCGCTTAAGAAACCGGGCTCCCGCAAAATGATGAGATCGCCGTGCAATGATGGTGATGTAGATTTTACGCCCGTAAATGGAGATATTGGCTTGGTCAATGAACCCGTGAATGATTGGACGAAACCAGTCGTAGATGGCAATTTCTTCTTGGATCAAAACAGGCTTCAAAAGAAGATTGTTCCACACAAACCGCTCATTGCAATCATCACTGGCCAGGATAAACGCATCAGACGCCATTGCATGCATGGCATGATTTTTCGCTGCGCGCTTATTCCGTAAGAAATTCGTTTGCACAGAGTTGGTTATATCATAGGTGTAACTGAAGTAGAAGGTCTTGCCGAGGTCTAAGTACTTGAAGATCGAGAGGAGCTTCTCTTCGTCGCTATACTTATCAGCCCTCTTGTAATCAAACTGCAACGGAATGAGCTTGGTGTCATCTATATGATACATGAAATGACCACCAAGAACCGCCACCTGCCGACATTTGGTTATCACAGAGAGATAGTATCCCTTGGTGAATCTTACGAAGCCTAGTAGTCCATACGCTAGAGCTATTTTGTGGATTCCACCTTCCGTCGAGTCGTTGAGGCCACGTATTAGCTCGACCATATCTTTCCGTGTGTAAAAATAGTTCTTTTCTTCGATGATGGTAAGACTTTCATGGTTAGCGGGGTCGGTGGTGATCTCTATGATCCGGAACAAGCTCTGTTTGGCATTGCTTCCGACAATGTACATGGTTCCATTGGAATTGTAAATGGTGAATCTCTGAAGGATAATTCGTTTGTTACTATACTCTGGGCCTGTTGGCTCGACGAAGTCCTGGCTTTCAGACGAAGAGTCATTGTCTTGCAGGTCCAGTTCCGCGTAGGATGCTGTATCCAGCCCATTGACCGATGGGGGTCGAACATGATTGGCCGGTTCCGAGGCCGCTGTCATGGAAGAGAATAAGCTTTCTGGGAGAGGGCGAGGAAAAGCAAGGTGTTGCGATTGTGTGGTATCTCACACCTTGATGATGAGATACTTTAGGTGGGAGACGCATTCCTGTCTGTAGTACATATTGTCTGCAGTACCATACCTGGGCACCAAAATTATGCAGCACCATAACTGAGCACCAAAAAATAATCAGACAAAAAGTGTTTTTGGAAAGAAAGAAACCATTCCCGTTTCAATTCCTTTGCATTTCAATTTCTTTCTTATCGCATCCTTTGTCTAACCAGTTACAACAAGTCGTCTGCACGGCGTCTCATAACGGTTCTTCTCTTAAACACATGAAGATCATCCACCTCTCGACGCATATTCTCTCTCTTAAGCCTTCTGAAGTTTCTTTCTCTCTCCAACTCTCTCTTTTCAATTTCCCAATAACTTAAGATTTCAATAAATGGCTCCCATACAGCATTACCGTTGCTCACACTGCTATCGGTTCTTATGCGGATATTCCGTTCGAATATGAGTCCTGACAATTGCTGGTGCTTGTGCATTTCGAAGCTGTACAGGCCCTCGACCAAGTCTCTCTTGAGTCTTAGGATCATTTCGTGAAGACTATGAGCAATGGCAGTTCTAAATTCCAATGAGAGTCCCATATCGGCCACAACATTATCGGCAAAATCTTCAGGAGTAATGTCAGTCAGCTTAAGATCCCACTCGAACTTGTCTTCGTACATCTTACGATTTAAGTTCACGGATAAATCCACAATCACATGATACTCATTATCGGGCAATTGCATGCAACTGACAGCATGGTTCTCCTCGATTTGTTTATTGATGCTAGCCACGATTTCCAGGTGGATCAGAGCAGGAAGCTCAAGATCACTAACAAGAATACTGGCAAACTTACTGGGCGTCATGTATGGGTCCAGAGTGTTCCACATGAAGTAATCCACAAGTCTAGATGTTCCACCATTATGTTCAATACTGAGTTTGATTGGTATAAGAGTATTTGTATCGACTTTATGAGAATTATGGGAAATTTCACCCGATTCTTCAACATCTTCACTGCTACTGACCAACCGGGCAGCTTTCAATAGATGTTTTGGAACAGAGTTGGAGTTATGGGTATTGGCGATGGGCATTGCTGAGCTGGAAGCCGCTTCTTCTTCCATATCGTGGTCTTCAGCTGCTTGTTCGAATTCGGCATAATTGATCTGTTGGGCGTTTCTTTTGGCGGATCTCTCTTGAAGCACGTTGTTTATGACGATGGCAGTTTCTTGGTCTTTGGCCAATCTGGTTGTGAGCCCCGTGCTAAGAGCCTGAGGGTTCAAGGCTTGTGATTGGTACGACAAAGACATTGGTAGGGGAGAGATGATCTGGGCAAGAAGGGTCGAGCAAAAGAACTACAAGAAAACCCGGGTGGTTTTAGACGATATTGGGTGATTTTTGATGATTTTTGACGATTTTTCACGTATTTTGCACAAATTTTGCAGTTTTGCAGTGTTTTTATGACGTCTTATGGTGCACTTGGACGTGTTTCTAGTGAAGAATGGAGTTCTTGGAGATGTTGATAAAACTGTTTGGCGTTCGCACGACCATAGGAAAGTAATAGCAGAATTCTCCAAAAACAACACAAAAAATGGATATAATCGGAAATGGGAACATGAGCAGTAGAGAGTACATGCGAGATTTTTTGGCCAGTTCGACTTTGGAAAAGATTCTTCCAGCCGACGTGTTTGTTGCTCAGCAGCAGTGTAAGAGCAGCGTTGGGGCCTCAACGTTAACAAAGATCTATGCTGCTGCGGCTAAACAACGAGCAGAAACAATGATGCAAGTCGGGCAAAATATTGACTGCAGGATTTCCAAATTGGGACTTAAAACCGCAGGAGCCCTGCTGCAGGGGCTGCAGATCATGCATGGGCTGCAGAATGCCCACATAACACCGTTGTCTGAAGCAAAAGCCAAAGAGCTCTTAACCAGTATGGAAGTTTGTATTGATCTGAATAAGAAACTTTTGGAAGAGCTTGATCAATTCATTGAGAAGGAGCTTTTTGATATAAGTAGCTCTCACCAGATGCTTGAGAAAGTGATTGTTGATTCAAACCTTACTTCATTAGAAGATGATGAGTTTGAGCTGTCGCTTGTTAAAATACGAGAAGTTTTGAAATGATGACGGTTTCGAAGGGATGTGTACATTGGGGAATGAATTGATAAGACTTGAGATTTCTCTTTCATCAAAGAAAGAGGCTTCAAGATTACGGTTGAATCAAAGAAAGAAAATTCAATTCCATGTGTTGATCAAGAAACTAGCATTTGAACAAGAAAAGAGCTCCAACTTGACTTGAAAAAAGACATTTCTTTCAAACATGTTAATGGGTGAATTTGATACAACTGGGTTATATTCTACTGTCATGTTTTCCCTGATAATTGACTTACATTGACGTGACATGTGGTTACATGGCAGATGGAATCAGAACAGGCAATTGTATTGGTATTTGCACCTTTTGATGATTAAGTCAACAGATGGAAGTTTTGATCATACAATAGCTGAAGATTCAACTTGTGTCTTCTCTAGCCTAACGATGGGTTTAATATGTGGCTAATGATTGATCAATGAGCCATGAAATGATTAGAAATCACTTACCGATGGGGTATTAGCTTGTTTTTTGAACATTTCTGTTCTGTTTCTGTGTCTCCGGTTCGTTTCTCTTAGCTGAAGACTTCTTGTCAAGCTTCGGTAAACTTCTGCCTGACAGATAGGTCGAAACGTTTCTAGTGAGAGCATCTTATGGCAGGGATTGAGCAGCACTAGAGATAGTATCCCAGAGAATTACAGAATTCCCAGAGAATTAAAGAATTCCCTGAGTACTACAAAGATCCCATCAAGGAAAACCAGGAGAAACCTGATCAGAGAAAGTTGTTCATTTATCTTGGCCAGAGATTTTTCATCATCAAGACATGATTGGTAGAAAGAAACTCTGTCATCATGCCTCAATTTAGTAGAGCAGTCAAATAGAGAATCTGAATCAACACCATAAGGAGTCAGGCAAGACTTCATAAAGAGTCAAACAAGACCATAAGAAAAAGGTTCTTCATTACGGCTTGGTCGAAGTAGGTAGCTCGATCTTAGTTTCAGAATCAGACCCAATCCATCTCCAAATATCAAACGTCCAATTCAAATCTCTTCTATCGCCAATAAAATGAGACAGCTCAACAGCTCCATCTTCGTTGGGCCATATATAGATAAGACGGCCCACTCTAGAATGAACTAAGGCCATAGCACACATAACACAAGGCTCATGAGTAGTATAGACAAGTAAGTTGTGGCAGAGATAGCCCAAATCTTTAGCATCACATCCTTTCACTTTCGTTAAACGTTCCAGCTCAGCATGGAGTTCAATGACGTTCATAATGCTGTGATGCAATGGATGATGAGCTCTGTTATCGGTAGCCTTATGAAGGATGTGGATTTGACCAGTGTTTTCATTTTTTTGGGCAAGAATGGTTGCTATTGGCAAATTTCTGGAAGCTCCACAACCTTCAGAACTCTTTGCCAAAGAAACTAACTCCCCAATAATCTCTTCCTCTCGAATAAGATCAAATTCGGCCAGAATAAGATCTTGATGGTTCGGATTACCCTTCCAGGAAAGAGGCCAGTACTCAGTACTCCACTTAACGGCCAACTCTTTTGTCATTGGACGTTCATTTGGAATTCCATGCTCTAATAATGCACTTTCATCAAAGTCTTCATTGAAGAATTCTCGTAGAAGGGCAACCACTTCTTGTTTTGCTCGAAAAGTGTCAATGGAACACAATAGGACACGGAGAAACACGCCGTTTTCGTCCGAGACCTTCATAAATCGTTTCACGTGCGTAAAATCAGTCGTTTCTATTCCCTTAATATGTTTTTCAAGAAATTCAACCATTTTCTTTGTCTCTTGTGGGGATATCTTGCACATCCAAACCAGGGTCATTTTCGGTACATGATCCACGCCAGTGAAGCTATTACTTTGACGGATTTGTTTGAGGACATTTCCTATTGTAGCATTGTCTAAGTTGACGTTTGCTGGTGTTTTGATTTTGCCCATTTTAGGCACAGAAGAGAAGAGAAGAGGTGAAGAGAAGGTGATGCGAAGAGGTGAAGACAGGTGAAGAAAACGGAGAAGAATTGAAATAATTGAAAAAAAGTTGCAAGCGGCAAAAGATTTCCATAAGGAATTAGAAAGAATTGGAGAGATCCATAGAGAATTAGAGGGAACTATTAAGAAGTATAGAAGAGACATAGAAAGAGGACTAAAGAGACTAAAGATGACCATCGGCAAAAGAATAAGTCTAATAAATCATCTCAAACTCAAATTTCCTCATATAATTGAGACAATTGTCGATGAGCCAAACGAATTAGATCCCTTTTCATCTGATTTCATTCACTTTCTTCAAGAAACACAAGTTCAACATGAATCAAATCTCAACTCAATAAATCTTCAATTATCTGAAACTCTATTCAAAGAAATGTCCCATCTGGAGTTCATTGACTATCTCATGAAAGGTTTTGAGTCCCTGAAAGATAACCCAACTGGTTTGGGTAAGTCTGTGATGTTTGACTTCAGAAGTAACCAGTTGAAAACAGTCATGTGGGCTAGACTTTCTCATCGAATGGGCCGAAAAGAATTTGCATCTCTTTTGAACGGTTTGGCCGCAATATACCTCCCACATCTGGGTCTAGTGAATGTCAAATGGAAGAGGTTTGGACGACACAACAACCAACAGAAACCAACTCTTGTGGAAAGAAGACGCATGTTTTATCAAACAAGACACGATTCTCCAGCTTATAAAGTGTTGCTGCGTCTGCCAGAAGTGGTATTGTCCCGAATTACCGCTATCAATGTCTCGCCAGGTAAAGTGCCGAAAAAGCTTCGAAAACTATACCATGTACTTGTAAATGCCAAAGAAAGAGAATCAACCATGAACTACAAGCACTTGCAACGAGGAATCATGACTCATAAGCCGCTTTCATCTCAAGTATTCGACAATTGTACCCATATTGGTGAGGTAACCAAGTTCATCATGACAAGCACTTACCGAATGTTCCCTGAAGAAGTATTTGGACCTCCGGGAAACCAGACCAAACTTTCGAATGCAATCGTAAGCTTCTTGACGTGTCCCAGGTATGAAAAATTCGATGTTGAAGCTCTAGTGACATCTCTTAACATCACAGGAATCACCTGGCTAGGCAAAACGTCCAAAATCACTTCGATTCAAGATTTACTACTGAGAAAAAGACTTTTAGGTGGCTTCTTGACGTTTTTGTTTGCTTTTGTCATATCAAACCTTGCTCGGACGTTCTGGTACATCACAGATAATCCATTGCCTCAGGGATCATGCAATCTCTTCTTTCCACGAAACAAATGGACAGCGTTAACGAAAAATTGGCTTGAAGATTACCAGAACCGATACTTGTGTCTAATTGAAGGTCCCAGTGTTGTGGATGATTCAGGTTTGAACGGGATATCCAATTTCGGAATCCTAAGACTTTTACCGAAAAAGTCAGATTTACGTCCACTTTGCATACCATCCAGAGAACCATTGAATCCGTATGCAAGTTTGGTGAACTCAAAGGATAGCCCAAAGAACCCAAAGGATAGCCCAAAGAACTCTAGATCCTTTCATGATCCGATAAGACCAATAAGGGACTTGATCAGGAACCAACAAGCCCGCTATAAACAAGCTTTCCCGAAATCTTCAGTAGGATACTTTTCTGCAGCAGATGTTGGTCGAGCAATCTTGCAGTTCCGAAAAGACTTGCTTGAATGCAATGCACTGATGCCACCAGTTTATGGTGTCCAGTTCGATATGAAACATTGCTACGATAACTTAAGCCAGATCAAAATCATATCTTGCCTTGAAAAGCTCTATTCCATAGATTCACCCCAGGAAGAGTACTTCTTGCGGAACGTTCTTGCGTTTTCTTCAGATGGAAAACGATATCGTCGGAATTTCAACTTGGTGACAAGACGACAGAACATCGAAGAGCTAGATTTGTTCCGCAATGCCAATTTAGCAAGCAAGAGCGGTGTATTTTCTGACAATTCCCGCCTGTTGAAATTTACCATGGGTGATATCTTGGACCTTGTCAGAACACAAGTAATAGATTCTTCTGTCCAGATCCCAGATAATGGTTACCGATTCTATAAGCGTACTCGAGGCGTCTTTCAAGGGTTTCCATTACTGGCAACACTTTGTGATATCGTGTACAATAGTTTGGTTGACGAAGTGATTCTTTCAAACCGGGCTCGCTTCAACCAAGAAAAGTCTATGTTTGCACGATTAGCAGATGACTTCATCTTCTTTTCCACTTCAAAACAAGACTGCGAGCAGCTTTTCCGCAATGCCAATTCGTCTTTGGCAAAGGAGTTCGGAGCATATGTGAACATGGAAAAACTCATCATCTTCGATCCGAATGACTCGAACTCACACACCAACTTTCTAGGCATCAGAATCAATACAAAGACATTGTTAACCGAGCAAGGAAATGTTTCCCGTGTTAAGATTCCCAAAGCAGCTCAAAGATCCTTACAGGCGTCTCTCAAGTACATTCTGGGCTATTTGGCTCAACATCTCCCTGATTACCTTCTCGATCTCGATCTATGTCCTATCGAGTCAGCTCTAGAAAACCTTCGATGCCTTATTCGTCCAGTACACGATGCAGTTATCACTGTTCGAAAGCAGTTCAAGACGGAACCACTTTTGTTGGAGATGTTAGAAAGATCACGGTGTGAGTTTTCGCTTTGCATTGCAGAGAAATGGCTCAAATTGAATGGAGGCAGTATCCATGATGACCAATTTTTCAACCATATGGATTCTTTGATGGATGATTTGTTTCACAAGATGGTTGTTTAGTTTGTATCCAATTAGAAGCATGTAATACATACTTATGTGATATTAAGGTTGAAACACCTTTTGTGAGGGATGATTTTGGATCATTCGGCACCCTTTGTCCTTTAGTACCGTAAACCCAATCCCTTCACATAACTCCATAAGAGCTTTTAAAGTTCTCAAGATCTCTTTCTTGACGCATTCTCTCAACCTCTTCGAATCCTCCAGACTTCTTGAACTTTTGGTCAGCAACGAAATCGCCAAGCTCTTCTTGGAATGGATTGAGATCAGGCACCTCTCTCTCCTTATTCCGAAGTCGTTCAGCTCGCTCAATAGCGTCTACACGACTCGCATGGTCCGGTACTAACAGAGATACTTCGTTTAGAATAGCATCCTTCACGCCATGAATACTATCACCCGGCTCCAACAACTCAATCTTACCTGTAAAAACATTCTTCTTCAGCACTTGCTTCTTTTGTTCAGTGGAACATCTTTCAATAAGTTCAAATGTCTCTTTAATCTTGTTGATGTCCTCGTCAAGGTCCCGAGTAAGATCATCTTGTAAATTGAAGAACTGTTGCTCCTCACAAACCTTATCAAGTTCAGACTCCCAGATCTTTTTCCATGAAGGTTTTCCTTCGCGTATGTAGTCCGTAAGAGACTTAAGAGATTCCTCAGCATCCAGAATTTCTTTAGCCGTGGTCTTCAATTGCTTGGGTCCCAAACGGACACCCCTTTGTGCCACATCTTTTCGCAAAGCTTCCATCATGTCCTGTAAATCATCGACTTTGGTCAAAAGGTAATCGGATTCTTCAGACAATTTCGTATAGCTGTGCTCCATGAATGTACGGTGAGTATTCTCACTTCCGGTTTCCAAACATGTCAGTTTGAGAGCAGCAATTTGTTCAGAGAATTCAATCAACATGGCCTTCATGTTGTCGCTTCTATTCTTGTTGATTTGCTTAAGAGCCTTGACTTCCTGTTGTAGGTCCGCAAAGGCTTTGAGTTGATCAGCATTTGAAGGTTTTTCGACGGGATTGCTGGTCGGAGCAGGAAGTAATTGGGGTTCAATGTTGATTTGGGAGATTTGAGTTCCAATTTCATTGATGATTTTGGATGAGATGGTCAGTAATTGTGTCTCCAAGCTTGCAATTTTCGTTTCAAGTGAGCTTATAGCAGCATCAGAGGTGTTTTCCGCCTTTAATTCGACCAAAGAGCCACTTCGAAGCTCCAAATTGATGGAAGACTCTTCTAATTCGTAAGAGATATTGGTCTTTGGGTCCATTATATACATCTCAGGAAAGGAAGACACACCAGGGGAATAAGCGAACTTCTCCACGAAAAGAAGCCGGAGTGAAGTCATTGTGATGGGTAGCAGTGTCGGACACTTCTTTGTAGAGTCCTTAAGACGAAGGAAAATATACTCCCCGGAAGAATGGGTGTCGTTAATAGGCTTTTCGTAGTTCTTGGGTTGACTTTCAGAAGAAATTTCAGCAGATTGTCCATTATTCCACTCTTTAGTAACTGATTCTCGGGTATGAGTTGACTCTGGGGAGATTTTAGGTAGCAGATTCCCCGAAAAATTAGCAAGTTTGGCAAATTGATAGGCACTGAAACGTTTCGAAGCTCGCCTCAGAATAACGTTCTCCTTCTGCAATTGTGCCAAAGCATAGTCAGCACCGGGATCAGAAACGTCTCGTTTAGAATAATTGTTTTTGTCAGCACGGTAGTCATAATTGTCTTCCTTGAAAGACTCGTTTGTGTAATCACTTAGTACTCTTTTGTGAGTTGTATCAGGTACAGACGGTTTCCGACTATGGGAGTTCACTGGAGATGCCAAATTCATTCTGTTACTATCTCTGACAGATGCCCGTGGCAGAAAAATACGACCCGATTCGCCCTGTTGAGACGAAACAACATTACTATCGGAGCTATGGACCATTTGCTGCTCAGCAAGGGCAACAGCCATACTCTGCTTCTGTTTCAAGCTTGAAAGTAGATTCACAATGATATTACGAATGTTTGGAAGGAAACGATCAAGGTTTTCTTGAGTTGGAGCTTCACTTAATGCTGATTCAAGCACGATTCGAAGGGCCCGAGGAACATCGCCCAAATCGGAGATATCAACACCCGCTACCGAAAATGCTCTTGTAGCGGCACGAAAATCATTTCCTAGTTTAACATAAGCGTCAGAAACAAACTTATCATCGGCTTCCTGTCGGGCCCATTGAGTTAACGATTCAAGAAGATGCTTGGTGGACACCAAGAGTCTGGTAACACTGCTTTCAATTGTACTCATTGAAGACCGTTTCCGTGATGCCAGTTTGGGCAATACTTGTGAATTTATTTGTTGCTTTGACATGACGAGTGCTGGATCAAGAGGACTTTCTTACCAGGGGATACTAACCAAAACCAAAATAATGCAAGGCAATGCAAGACGATGCAATATAAGCCAAGACACAGTAGCAGCGGAGGAGGGGAAGACGCAGAAGCGGTTAAAGTATGGATGCACGGAAAAAAACTATACGAAGCCTAATTCGCGGTTAAACTTCGTAAATGCAACTCAATTGGAATGGTTCACAAGTGTACTCTGCTGGATCACAAACATCACCCTCATGCACACTGATCCCAGAAGACCGTTTTGTGAAACAGACTGATCAAAAAAGGGAATTCTTCAACATTTATTTGTGTTAAATTCTTCTGTTTTTCTTTTCTATCTCGTCTTTGTCCTATTTATCGAGTTATTAGCTCTCTATTTCTTGTTTTAAGTATTGATTAGGTTGTGTTTCGCTTTTTGCAGCCTTCAGAGAAACACATTGAAAGTTTTATTGATTTCAAGGAATTCGACCAGATTTAACTTAAAAAAAGTTGTCAATTAAAAAAAATTCAGTTTTGGATCTTGTAACCTCTTTTATTGGTTTTCATAAAATATGATCAAAATAGAAAACACCGAAAGATATTACCAAAAAAGAAAAAGAGTCGTCCGAAACGATAAACTCACATTCATTTATTCATGAACTTTTGTATAACCAAATCTTTTGAATCACAATAGCTTCAAAGCTAGCCATGACAAGTGCCAAAACCTTACACATTGAAAGCCATCGAAATGAACAAATTGAGCCAATAAACTATAGTTCGAAATATGACATGTCAATTGACATCAGATGTTGACTTCAAAAATAGAAAAATCTGTATTACCGGTTAGTTAAACCCCCGAGAGTCTCGATTCTCTCATTAGATACCTACATCACAATTAGGCTTGTCCAGGAGAAATGAATCTCACCACAGCTTCCAGACTAGCGTAAGGTTGAATAATAGCCATAGCTGCATCTTGTGGTAACAGCTGAAGAAGAGAACGTGCGGCAGCGGCTGCTTGTTCTGCGTTAGGTCCAACAATGGCGTGTTCGTTCAAGGCCAAAATCACAGCTTCAACAACCTTGGCTTCATGTCCACTCAAAGCAGAGTGCTTGTTCTCGATCAAAGTACTCAAAAACGTGTACGTAGTAGCTGCTGCAGTAGCGTCTTGAGTAACTGGAAGAAGACCAATCCATTGTTTAAGAACCTCATCCAAACTTGGGACCTGGGATCCGAAACTTTGACAAATGAGTGCAATGGCCAGAACACAGCTTTCCGTGGAGGTTATGTTTTCCTCAGCACGTGCATCAGGGAACGTAGCAACCTTGAACAACGGCATAAGTGCGTCTATACAAAGCTTGGTGTACAACGATTCCCCATGTTGAGCAGCTAAACCGATAGCATAAGCTGATGCTTGACGGATGCTTGCCTGTGAAGATGTCAAACACTCGTTGACAATGTAGCTGAGGAAGTTGCTTTGGTCTATGGCCGAACCACAGTTCTCCAACACATCACAAATGATTGAAATTCCACAGAGCTTGATGTCCAAAACATCATCCAGAATGAATTTCAGTGAGAGCTCAGCCAATTGTGCATTAAATTCACCAGCAAACGAGGTCTTTGCATTGACGAAAATGGCAGTGACGGCCTTATTGATTTCGTCAAGTAGCTCCTCGTCCGTGTACTCATCCTCTGACTCATCTATCTCTTCCCGGTACTCGTCATCATCAAGATCTCTGGCCTTGATACGAGAGTAGATTCCACTCAAGTTGTCATTGATGGCGCCTGCCAAGCCCTGCAACTGACTAGGAGAGAGAGAGTTTGGTGCCAAAAGTCCAGTACATTCCACAATTGTGGTGTAGTATGCAACAATAAGTTCAGACACTGGGTCTTGGGTAACAGCCTCGGTCAAACGTTGGCAAATTAAATCCCATGTAGCCAAAGTTTCTTGAGATTCTCTTCCATTCACGGCGATGGTACATTTCAATAATGAGCCCAACATCAAAGCGGCGGAACCACGGACTCCATCATGTAAATAGAAGTCAAGAGCAGGAAGGGCAATGTCTTGCAAGATCTCTTTAACATATGGATAGAATGCGTCTCCAAGTTGGCTGGCATAGATACGAAGGAGATCCAAAGCGGAGGATTTTTCATCAAGAGATGCAGTGTGAACGGCAATCAATTTACCAGACAAGCTGATGATGTCCCATTCTTCATTGTTAGCAAAATCTTCGGCTTCATCTTCTTCCAACAAGGAAATGTCTTGGGCTGCTTTGGCAGCAGTTAACAAAGGAGGAAGAACAATTGGCAAGTATGTGACGAATTCTTTGCCGACGATTCTGCAGATTCTGCTCCATCCTTGTTCCAAATGAGGCTTGATTGGTCCTTCATCATCAACATTTTCTTGAAGACGACCCATGACGTTAATCAAGTCTTGACAATGAGTGCCCAAGTTGTCTCTGCCAACGGCAAGAGCAATCAATGTAGCACACTCCACACATTTAGCCATGAGCATGTCGTTTTCTGAACCCATATCAGAGCGCAAGAAATCCATAAGCATTGGGAGTAAAGTGTTGTGGTACTTGATGAATTTCTTTTCCGCAGCATCTGCAATGGTGGCAATTGTAGTCAAAGCCTGTTCCTGGACGTAACGCTTTGGAGACAGCAAAAGACCAACAAGGTTGTTTAATAAGTCATCCAAGTATGGTTCCAACACTTCTTTGGAAGCTGCTTCACAGAAATTAACCAAAGCAGCAGCTGCGTGGGCTTGAACACGTGGAACAGACTTATTGGTGAGCTTAGAGACAAGAGCGGGAACAATTCTGTCACCGGCAGTCTTTTGAATCTCATCGGCAAAGTCTGTAGAGATCTGACCCAACACATTACAGCAGGCGTACTGAACTCTAGAATGGGGATGGTTCAAAGTTGGCATGACCATATCCAACAATTTGGGGATTTCAGTGATAAGAACGTCGCAACATCCCTCAGCAGCCGAAGACAAAGCCATGAGGGCAGCAAAAGTCTCACGCCAATTTGGAGATTGAATCAATGCAGGTAAGTATTGGAACAAAGGAGCAGCCAAGTATTGGCCACCGAGCTTCAAAGCAACACGGTCCAATGAGTGTCTTCCAGCGTCATACTCTGGTTCCAGCTCATAGTCTTCGTCGTTTGTGTCATTGTTCCACTCAGCAGCTTCTTCATCATCTTCACTGACTTCTGTAAGCATAGACAATGTAATGAGGACCATGGTGGAAGTGTAAGAAGTAGTTTGTTTACACATTGTTGGAGATACTTCGGAGAAAGTGGTCAAAAGCTCCAAAGCTGCCAAACGGGTGGCAGAAGCCAAATCTCTATCCTTAGCCACAGTGGAGCAAAACTCGATGATGGTAGGAAACATTTCTTTGAACATCTTTGGAGCCAACTCTATAAGGTCAATCAAAGATTGCAAAACGTTTGCCAAAGCCTCATCCTGGCCATTTGAGAGGAATCTAGGAAGAGAGTTTAACAAGTTAGGCAAAATAGGAGTCAATGCTTGCCAGATGCTCTTTGGAAGCTCGCGGAAAAACGCAACAAAGGCAGTACATGCGGCGATTCTAACTTCATCGTTTTCGTCACTGAATCCAGCGTTAAAGACGGGCAAGATCTCCGAAACAAACTGACTATCGATGATGTCAGGCAGCGTCGAGAGAATACGGAACGCAGATTCACGAACACTCGCGTTAGAGTTGACTGCGGCCTGCAAAATAGCAGGAACTAGCTCGGGCCACAGACCCTTTGGCAGAGCATCTTCTTTAGCAACTTCAGAAACAGCATCTGCAATCTTTCTACGGACCTGAGGACTCTGATCAGATGAAAAGCCTTGAAGTAAAAGTGGACGAATCTCTCTTTTGAATTGCTCATCCAAAACCCCAATGGTTCTTTCACTGATGCTGTTGAACTCCTTAGGGCTCCGGATGGCTTGACGGCGGAAGAGAACGGCAGCAAACGACTTGGCACTATCGTCAGCGCCACACACAGCAGTATTAGCAAGATAAAGCAAAAGAGCTCCTACTTTATCACGACTTCTCCATTCATTGTCGAGCGTTTTCTCTGCGTTAGACCGTACCAGGTTGTCTGGGGACATCAAGCCCTGAAGAAGCGGATCCAACGCAGCAACCAAGTCTGTAGGGAACTGCATGTTGGAACAGGATATTGCAAATGTGTAAGCTTCTGTTTTGTTCCAGGTATCAAGGCCACTTGTGGATGGAGAAGAGGTTGGTTGGCTTTTGGAGGGGGGATGGTTGAAATAATCCAGGATATAGTACTGCAGATAAGCCACGTATCGATATTTTTTTGCAATTACCCAAACACCCGACAAAAGAAATTTGTTGCTAGTTTGGTTGTGTGGTTGTTTGGAATTTGCAAAAATTGCTCAGGTTGGTATGGGAATTTCTTTCGGATTTCCTGTTATGGCATTTTTGGAGTTCCCAGTGTTGTCCTTCTAATTCTACCAAAGAACTTGTAGAATTTGAAAAATAGTCGTCATTAAGAGTAAATCAGAGTCATTTGTCTGAGGGAGTAGATCTTCTCTTTGATCGAATGTGACATTCTTCTTCTGAGGAAGTAGATATTCCCTGTGACTGAATGTGACATTTATCATCTTTGAGGTATCTTTGGGGGTCATGGTCACCTCCGTCAACAAACATTTGATCAAAAATCATTCCCTTTCTGTACCTGGTCCATCAAAAGATACATACTAGATCCATTTAATCACTCAAATGATCAAACTCATCAAGAAGTTCTTTCTCAAGAGCATCAATATCTTGAACATCACCATTATCATCATTATCACCATCATCAATATCATCATCATCATCATCATGTTCATCACCGCCTTGTGTCAATTTAGTCTTCTTGCTCTGGCTTAATTTCTTCTCATGTCCATCGTCATCTGATTCATCATCTGACCTGACATCTTCAACCTTTCGCTTGCTAGAATACAAATTCTTGACAAAAGACATCCCGCTGCCGTTAGCCGCTCCATTGGAATCATTTTCTGAAGTTATTGATCCATCATCACTGTCGTCATCGTCACTTCCGTCATCATCACTAATCCCAGCCAAAAAGTCGTCCACTTCGTCGCTTGCATCGTTGAGATTGAAATCCTCTATGGAGCCAAGTGAGTCTGCTCTAGAAGATGAGATTGTTGACTGATGGTTGATCTTGCGTTGCAATTGCACATCCAAGACATTCTGGTACTTCTTGACATCTTTTTCCGAAACATACCAATCTTGTTCAGGGACATCAATCTCGTACTCATCAGCATTTACAGCTTTCCATTGGCTCAAGCAGGCAAAAAGCCAATCGGGACTCACAACCTTTACATTTGATAGCATCTTCTTGGCCACGCGAACCTTTAAGGTCAACCCTGGTTTCATGAACGACGAATTGGGGTCACGACAGACAACATGAGTCACATCGGGGTATACTTCTGTGACGACCTTGATACCGAATTGCCGACACCAGATCACGATATCTGCATCATCTATATTCATTCCCAAAGGTAGAATTCCAGAAAAGAGTACAACCAATCCTTGGAGACATTGTTTCTTGAGCTTTGGAATGATTGTTGTTAAATCTGGTCGATCCAAGCTTTTATCTTTTTGAGATAAATCAAGAAGTCGATAATACTCATTGTGGAATTTTTCAAGCGCAGACTCCAAATAAAGTAATTCCTTATCGTCATCATACAAGAGATGTTCGTTTTCCTCTTCATCCTTGCCATCGCTATCCAGAAGAGAAGCCTCATGATCGCTGTGAGTAGCTTTATCTAAGTCATGTTGTAACTTGGCAAGGGGTCTATCATGTTGTTGTTGTTCAACCAACCTACTGCGGATTTTCAGCTGTTCGGCTAGTAGATTCTGGCTATTTTCGCCGCCTCCAAGCAGAAGTATACGATCAACAGGGGAAGATGGAACAGAATCAGAAACATCATTTGGAGATGGAGATCTTGTTTGAGACTCGAAAGCATCGTTTTCTATCAGAGAATGTCCATTTCCTTTTGAGTCGTTGGCGTTTACATTATTTGTCAGGGTAGAATCAGAAGTGATTTCCATCGGCTCTGCCGTCTCGTCATCAACTTCGGACAGTGCCTCAGCCACTGCTTCAAGTCGTGCAATTGCTTTCCGTTTCTTACTTGGTCCAAGAAGCTGGCCATTCTTCTTAGGCAAGAAACTCAGGTTAATGTCTCCAATGCCAACGAAAAAGTCATAAGGAACCACCTTGATAAGGTTTGCTTCCCATTGCCAGACATCGCCTCTATCATCAATAATGGCGACCATGGATTGGTCAACTGGAAAAAGACGTTTCAAGTTCTTGTGGGTTAACAGTCCACTTTCGTCTCGACTCAAGATTCTGTCACCGAAGTACTGGCCTGTGGGATCGATAATCTTTGAAATCTCCAACGCATAACTTCGAGTAGCCATGGTATATATATGCAATTCATAGAGTTCAGAAACTTGTTTTAAGAAAGTTTCAAGGCCTGGGCGGAGTTTCACGTAATACCAACATTTTGAAGGGGCAGGGCGAGGACCGTTCCAGCCAGGCGGCACCGGCAGTTCTTCTTCAAGATAGAACGAGCGGACATCTCTTACAAAGGGATGATTTGGGTTTGTAGGGTCCTGTTGCCATTCACCAACGGTTGGATCTACTGTAGCGTGGATCACTGTCTGGTCAAGATCAACGACCAAGATTAACTTTCTAGCATCAGTAAGACGTTCAGTTGCTGTTTTCTCGATCAGTTTAGCTTCTTCAAGAGATATGCGAAGTCCCGTATTGTCATGAGACATTGCAATTGTGGCTCTGTCCTCATAGCTATAGCCAGTATAGTCCTTTTCGTCCTCAACAGCTTTGCCACAAAGGGCACAAAGGCCACCATATTGGACGGTGTGGGAGCATGGCTCTTCAATTTCAAAAAGGTCCATGCCACTATGGGCAACTTCGTCATTAACAGCAACATTGATTTTGACTATTTGGCCTTCTATTGGAGATTCAAGTGTACCAATTCGTTCGACTCTTATTTTCTGGGGAATAGCATCTTTGCTGTTTGGGTCCTCCTGATAGTCCCAATATTTGAATTTCACGAGAAGAGCGTGTTTTTTGATGACATCACCTGGATGATGGCCGATGTATGTAACAGTGACAGGGAACGGTACCGATTGGGGAAGCGATACTGGGGTCATTATATATTCTTGCAAGATTTTGACGAAATTTCAAATCTGAAAAAAAAGCCCAATTCTTGATGAAAATTATCTGTTTTGGTGAAAATTCAAGTCTTAATTAACAGACAGAGTGAAAAAGCAAAAGCCAACCAAACAAAAGGCACAGATTTTTGGGCGTCAACACGTTTTCTGCACTTCTTTAATACTTTGTTTTTCTGTTTGTGTTTACTAATTGACAACAGAGAAGACAAATGAACAAGTGAACAAATGCAATTGAAGGAAACCAAGTGCACAAAGAAACAATTGATCAATTAGGCAAAATTATGGAATTGTCAATTAGACGATCCTGTTTTGAAAAGTTTTATTTTGATTTCAACCAAAAGTCCGAAAACTGGCGTGTTTCAGTTTGGTTCAATTGGTGAAAAGCTCGGGGATTTCCGGGCACTTCGCTATATGAAGGTTCGGGAAGACGTCGTGTCGTAAATAAAGTTACTGTGCAGTTCGAGGGCGCCCGGAGGTAATAGGAAAATGGCTTTTTAGTTAGAAAATGGCGTGGAATTGTCTTGTTGTGTAACAGTTTGTAGTTGGTTCTTGTGGGGGTTGAGGATGTACAGGTGCAGACAAGACCGAAGAGGAAGACCAAAGGATAAGATAATTATGAAAATGGACAATTTTGAAAATTATAAAGAAAATTGTTGGTCTTTTGTATGTGTTTGGGAGGTTATGGTTTTCTGGTTTTGTTGAGTGTGTTTTGATGTTAATGATGAGATGAGCCGAAAGAAGAGAAGTGAAGGCAAGGGGAGAATGGAAAGAGAAATATAATAAGAAATAAAAAACAAAATTAGAAGAATATTTAATATTCTTTGTTTTTTCTACATTGTGATGAACTTCTGTCATACTGAAGTTTACTGTTTACAGTGGTATTCTCTTCTTCATTGTTTGGAGAACATTATCGAGGAAAATTCACTATATATAAGCTTCAAGCATTCCTTCTGTTAGATATTATTGGCGTGAAGTTATACTATTAGTCAAAACGGCTAAGTGAGAATTTATTGTCACAACATGTTGTTGCTTAGCAGTCTACTGGCTTTGAACAACACCATGTTTTAAAGCTTGCTAAACGAGCTTAATAACTGTTACTATTGATAATTATAGTCTAAATTTAAAAATAAATAGAGAAAAGAAGAAGATGTAGAGTTGAAGAGGAGGAGAAAGAGGAACTAATAAACCAATGAGGAAAAAAGAAAGAGAAAGAAAAAGAATGTATGTAACAAAAGGGAATTTCACCACTACTAAGGACAATTTAAATCTAATAAAAGAGTGTTTTCATTCTTTGATGTATCTTTTCCTATCAATATAAGACGGTTTCTTCTACTTTCAAGATATTTTTAACTGGGAAGTAACCTCACTAGGTAAACTCATTATCTTGGAAATTGTGCTTTTCATTTAGGATCTATCTTTCTTTTTCATCTTCATAATTTTGCCGCCGTGCATGATAACCTGCTTCCTTCGATCATTTCATCAAAGTAAACCAATTGCAACTTTGCACCCAAGAACTCAAGACCTCAAAAAATCAATGCATACCGAAAAGATTCAATAAATTTTATTACCAATGTGACAAAATATTTGCAAACTTAAGACTTGTGATAAATCCCCAGAGACTCGTTTGATCCTTGTTAGATCCCTTTGGTCTTTTCAACTTGGAGAATGTTCAAATAAAAAAGGAAAGAAGAGTCCGCATAACTGTTTGATGAATGTTTCATTTCTTGGTTTCTAAACTATCTAACTTTAACTGGTAAGAAGAGAGCGGGCTTTTATATGAACTAGAACGCAGTTTTCTAGCATTGCCCTTCGTTAGGTTGGACTTTAGATTCAAAGTTGTTAGCAGACGTTTTTCCAGGCTTGTTGGGACATTAGATTAATGGCTGCATGAAAGACACAGGGTAAGTCAAATATAAATTGAATTAGTGAGACATGGGCACAAAAGTCAGACGCATACCCATTAAGCACAAAACGTAGTGAAAGCGATGAATCAATTATAAATGGACATCCTTCCCCAAATTGTTATCGATATTCTTTCTGGACTACAAGACGCGGTAGGAGCTGGACCCGTGCTTCCTATTCTTAGCTACTCTGATCTCAACCAGGCTGTAAGAGAAGTAGTGAAACGCCACGACAAATATTGCCAATGATTCGGTCCTCCAATCCCTTCTGAGTGCACCTTTCGTCGGAACTGGTATGTTAGGACAAGAAGCTCACCGCGGCTATTAGTCACATCTTTCATTTTCAAATGAACGTACTACGATCGAGCTCTCTTGATGGACTTTTCATTGAAGGTCAAATACCCACCAGCATCAGAGAAGAAAGATGGTGTTGTGCTTACAGTACTGGTATCATACAACAGAGAAGTGTGATTTCCCGTTCGGAAATGTAGCCATCAGAGGTCGAAATACTTTGTGGTGTCTTTGGCATTCCTCTGTTGGTTTAGCAGGATTGGTGTACGAGGCAGTGCGAGCAATGTAGGGACACAGTAACGAACGTTAACTTTAAGAATTTTTTAGGAGAATTTATTTTCATGATAACTTCATTTGAATGTATTTTTTATGAATTTTATTCATTAGAGTGTCAAAAGACAAGCATGGGAAGGACAATAGATCAAGGACAACGGAAGTTTTAAAAAACACTCACAAATAGACAAAAATAAAAAAAAACTGACAAAATTAAAAAACTGACAGAAATAAAAAACTGAAAAAATTGAAAATAAAAAAGCACACGCAATCCTTTATGGGATCAGACTGGACTCTCTTCCGAATTTGGCTTATCTTTACCCTCCACATAATCCAACCACTGTCCAAAACCGTCGAAAAGCAACAAAAATGACCATTTCCCTTAAGATCAAATAGTCTTGATAGGCATATGATATAGAGATCAAAGGAAGCCGTTTCAAACAGCAATCACTATTTTTTCTTTTCTTGAAGAAACTTTAAAATTTCTAATTCCAGAACGACATTGTAGTATCACCCTATGTTGGATGTGGCAGATATGACACCAGAAAGGGATACGAATCCAGATCGTGTATGCGTTCATCTCAAAAGAATTAAAGTTGCGACGCCTTCTTCATCCTTTGCGAATAGGGTTCACTAGAAAATGGATAAGGTTTACCAATTTAGACTCTGATATGCAGGTATACTTCTATGCATTACTTGTTTATTGTCCCTTTTCGCTGACAGGACACTTGCAGAAGAAAGAAAATGATCAGGTGGAGATAACTAAGGTCCTCGCCATACCTAAATTTTTTTTTTACTATGGATTCACTCTAAAAATATCAGATCTTTTCTCGTTATTAAGTACTTTTTTTTAATCAATCAAAGATTGGTGTCTCTTTCTCATGCCTTGAGTGATAATTAGGGTCTCATTTTCCATATGTACTCCTGTATGAATGTTTAATTGGTTATTGTTCTTTCTTTCTTTAACAAACATAGCGTGTACAGAAAAAGACGCATGTCATTTCGCTTGCAGTCTTTTCCTGCAGTCGAAAGGCTACTAATCGTAAATTCTGCATGACTCTAACCCTTGCATAGTAGTGGCATCTTCTGATTATAGGGTGGAAGTGAGTCAAAATATACAATATCATATCTTAATTATGCTCCCAGAAACAAAATCAGCAAAGAATTCGGTTAGTTAATTAAGTGGGTGGTTCTAAGAATCGTAACCTTATTTGTTCAAGTACCATTGCCCTACATCTGCACTCCTAACCACATTGAGCCAAGAGAAGCGTGTTTTGGTAAATTCTTAATTAACAGAGATATCATTTGGGAGTGAACATGTTTAAACAGACAAATTTCCTTTTTTATTTCGGATATTCCATATCCTTGAACTCACCCATTAGTTTTCAAAATGCAGTTCTCTTTGACAGTATTAATATTACTGTTGGTGTCAACCACATTTGCAACCACAACCACAACCACTTTGACGGCAGATTCTATAGTTACTGGATTCGCAATTTGGCCTTCATCGCCAAATCTTGAAATTGAAAGGGGAGTAACATTAGCCTATGACAATTCTCCTTTATCACAAATAAATATGTGGTACAACGCTGTTTTGAACTACGGCCTTCTCTATGTTGGAGATACCAACGTCATCACTCCCAACTATGGAGGACAAGTTTATTTTACGGCAAACTTAACAAACTGTGGTCAACTTGTCCTTAATGGAGCAAACCAAACTTCTGCTGTAAGGTACTTCTTCTCGGGACCCGTCTTCGACAACAAAGGATCGATGATTTTGAATAGTAATGGACTTGATTCAACAATGCAAATGGGTCTTCAGGCTTCTTCACTTTACAATTCTGGTAATATTTCATTCTATCAGGACTTTGCAAATCCGGGAGGCACAATATTTCTCGGTACTCCGACAACACCAATGGCAAACTCCGGTACGATATTCTTGAAGAGGACAGGCATGTACGTTTCATCTCCAATTACTGGCACGGCGTGTTTTAGTGTTGGTGATGACTCTATGTTTTTCTTAAATTATGCAAATACTGCACCATTGTCTTCATCGCAAGTATTGTACTTGGAAGGCCCTACATCATACATATTGATTGGCGGTGAAAGTACGCCAAATCCTATAAACGTTGTGGGATTTGGTGGTGGTAATTCAATCGGTTTCGATTCTTCTGTGACACTGTTCACATATTCTGGATCAATATTAACAGCCATTGATGGCTCAAACACCTTCGAATTAGACATTGGACCCAATTTTAATTCTGCGGACTTTGAACTTGCCCAAACAACTCTAACTGTTGGGAGTATATCTGCAACATCACTGATAAAAAATAACGCCGCACCACTTTATCCGAATAGACCAGGCATCTGTGCCATTCCTCCTGATGTTCCAAAATTTGCTGAATCAATATCTTTCTCCAGTTCTAGTTCTTCTAGCTCATCAAGTTCTTCCGTTGACTCTTCTAGTTCTTCCGTTGACTCTTCTAGTTCTTCCGTAGACTCTTCTAGTTCTTCCGTAGACTCTTCTAGTTCTTCCGTAGACTCTTCTAGTTCTTCTGATGACCTCGAGCTCATCAAGTTCCTCTTTCTACTCTTCATCCAATTCTTCCGTGGAATCTTCAAGTTCTTCTCTTGACTCTTCCTCGAGCTCTACGATTTTATCATTGAGTTCTTCTTTTAGTCCTTCAGTTTCTAGCTCCGCTTCTGCGTCTGGGTCTTCTACCTCTTCATATTCTTCTATTACTCCCTCTTCTTTTACGGTCTCAACGTCTGCCACTTCCTCTGGTGCCCCTGGCTCAAGTGCTTCTAGTTCTGTCTTCAGCTCCACACCTGTGGTACCTTCCTCGAACTTCCCTTCTTCGAACTATCCTTCTTTGAGTCCTACTTCTTCCGGTCTTCCGAGCTTGTTCAGCTCTGCAAAATCCGATACCACTTTAGTGACCTCTTCTTTCACTTACTGGAACAGTTCCTCAATAACAACAGGCCTGTCCACAACTGTCCCAACCACTGGGTCTGCCACAACTGGCACGGCTACACAGACTTCTTCGGTGCCTGTGCAAACTTTCGCTGGTGTTGTTGCCTCAGATTTTGGTAACATTGAAGTTATTGACTCTATTGTTCTTGGAAATTTGGCAGGTCTGCTGCTTGACTCTAGTCCTGGTGATGCTTTTAGTATCACTGTTAATTTCAATTACTCGGGTAGAATCCCCTCAGGAAGCTACGCACGCTTTACTTTACCTGTTCCATTTGATGGTTTCAAGACATCCTTCAGTATTATGGATAACAAGAATAATGTTGTGGGAACTGTTTCTGGCGATGCATCGTTAAATGTGCTCACTATCGTTTTCGAAGACAATTGGACCGCCAACAATATTGGCGTAGGGGGAAGTTTTACGTTTTATGCACATGTACTTTACTCTAATTTGCCAATGGCTAAACGTGGAAGTGACCCTGTGGACTTGGCTTTGCGCCCTGCGTCAATTGACTTCATTTTCTATTCTCAAAAAGAAACTGCATTTTCTTTCACCTTGGTTTATCCAAGCAATAAAGCTGCAATATTTGTGTCCTTACCGGAACCAAAGTCGTCTCTCTTCGCTTTAATTACAGATGTGCCAATCTCTAGCTCAAGCTTCATTCTGACTGGTACGAGCAACGGTGGATCGTTCTCTACCATTGGTTCATCTATGAGCTCGAGCACAACTTTGGTGACCACTCCTGGATCTAGCGTCACTGGATCTGGTGTTGCTTCATCTGTAACTGCATCATCTGGAGTCGCTTCATCTGTTGCTGGATCGTCTGGAGCTGTTCCAGAAACCACATTAATCACCATAACTTCTTGTGGTTCTTTGAAATGTACCCCAACGGTCCAAGCACTTACAA
>JAJMJD010000046.1:0-96942 GCA_030568975.1 Australozyma robnettiae | reverse complement strand
CACTGAGTAATGCAGTGGGAGACCATGTGTGAAATTGTGGTGCTGCAATCTTTTTTTTCAGAGAAAGTCTTGCCACAAGAACGTAAATGCTTGGATTTGGATTGTTTTTTTTTTAATTTTTTTTTGCCTGTTCCTACCCATAAGACCTTCCTAACCTACTCCCAAAATGTCTACAAGAATCATCATTTTCTTTTTATTATATGAAACAACCGACAGTAGAAAACTGTCTCATGCAAATAAACAACGCAATGTCAAAGTAATAAGGTCCGGGGGTCAGCGAGACCCACACCTCTTCATCAGAACAAAAACCACCCTCTTATCTAGGGCCACCGTCTAATCGTCTTCCACTTCAATTGTCAACAAGGCCATCATCCAATTCTATAGGTTCCTTTCGTAGACTTTCCACCTTTCGTAGATTCCTTTTCTGAAATCCACTTCTCTTTTTCTTTTTCTTTTCTTTCTGTTCTTAAATTAAATCAGTTCTCCAATGGAGCAAAGTATCTGATTCTCTCTCTTCTAGGACCCAACTTGTCGGTCTTAATACCAGCACCAAACTGATCTCCAAATGGAGAATGTGTAGGAATCACAGTCTGTGCAATAACATCACTCCGACGGTTAATGAAACGTCTTTGTCCAATTCCTCCTTTGTCCTGGATGAAACTCTTCACAGCAGAAATCTTATACTTGTTCAAGTAATCCTCATCTCTGAGTTGACCACGTTCTTCAACAAACTTGTATGCGGCAGTCTTGACAACAGGTTCTTTGGAACTACGGTAGAAATACAAAGCTGCACCTCCCAATAAGGCAAACCCAATGACCTTGGTGAGGTCAATCTCTGTTTGTGGTGAAGGAGTTGGCTCAGGATGAGCAGCGTAGAATCTTTGAGCAGAAGCCCTGCTCAAACGGCTAGTGTTGCGTGCAGCACCACGGACAGCTGCAAACATTTTTGGATATGATTCTATGGACGTAAGTAACTTTGGAAGGAGACAAGGTTGTTGCTAGGTAGGAACGTTGTGTGTCCGTGAGGCAGGGAGGTCAGATGAGCCAATGAACGGTTGTGGTATTCTCACTCTATCACGTGACCTTTTCCCTTGGTTTCCCACTATTATGTATATGGTTGCAAATGAGGTATATGGATTTATTCTGAGAAACTGATTTGATTTTGTTTTTGATTTTTTAATCTGTTCTTGTTTTATTAGAGTCCTGATAATTTCTTAAAAGGAATTGATTTATATCTTTTTGAAATGGTGATTTATTTCCCAGCTGTTTGTTCTACTGTTACATTGCTCATACTCTTAGCACTTGACATAATGCGTTTGTAATTAATTCGTGGTAGTTGATGAGCATTTAGGGTCGTAAATAGGAAAGGAAAATCAATAGCGTTTCATGTTTCATAATACGTCGGGCTGGTGTATGGTCCCATGGTAAATAGGTAAGAATCCCCATAAGACTAATATGGATGGTCAGAGAGTCTTTGAACTTTTTGATGCTTTTTTGGGACTTTTTTTGGACTTTTCTTTTTGTCTCTTTCTGATATTTCTGACGTTTCTGATCTTTCCGATTTTTTTGATTTCTGGCATTCTTAGTCAAGAAGTCCAGTGGTACGGGAAGGACGGTTTTGTTGACGGGTTTTCATTACAAGACGAACAATCCACCCAGATAATACAAGCAACGCAAGCGCCATAAATCCTTTGGTGAAATTTACAATCCGCTTCCACCATCTTCTTACAAAAGTAGCGTCAGGGTCACCGTAGTCTCTCAAACGGCGAGCCCGATCTCTCTGGCGAACACGTTCCTCCGAAAGTTTCAACCGCTGGGAGGATTTTCTACGTCTATCATGTTTGCTCACCATGGATGGAGCATTGGTTTCACTCTCCTCGTTATCCTCATCAAGGAAATCGACTTGATCTAGTGTCTCGATAAACGTTTCACTATCAGGTTGATACAAACCATATACGTAATTAGAAAGCACCTCCACGTTTTCGGTCAATTCTCCGCTTTCTGCAGACATCCCAAGGTACTTTGTTTTTGGAAGTGCAACCGAGGAAATGGTGAAACAATTGTGCCAATCATCGGAGTTGTCTGGATCGTAATTGAAGTCTACTGAGAGGAAACCGCTTTTTGTGTAAATAATTCTCATTTTGGTCTTTCCGGAAGCTGGATTCAATAATGAATTTGAAACACATCCCGCAGATTGGGTGTGTAAGCCATCCTCAAATTTGTTATAGAAGTCAGAGCCATGGCCAACTTGAGCACTAACGAATGGAAATTGACCACTGGGTCCGTTCTTAAATGTATCAATAAAGATACCTAAGCCAACATAATCACCTCTTCCCCCAAAAACATCACCAATTCGAGAAGGTTTTTCAGTCAACCATACAGCCATTCCATCAGCACTAAGTTTAGTATGGCCATTGATGTGGAAAGTCAAATCTATCTCAAAAGATTCTGCATTGAGAGGATTCTTGTTACAGATCAATCCTGCTTGGTGCTTTTTATCACTGGTGAGAGCTACAAAGCGCTGATTATCAACCACCACGTCACCAGCGATGTTCCAATTGGGCGAACGGAAAGACACCGAATCCAAAAAGGGCATTTCAATTCGATGGTTCTCCAACTCTACTCTACGGTAATGTGGTTTTCCAGAATTAAAACTTCCATCCAGTGCAAAAAATGTGCTTTTGTTCCAGCCCAAGAGGATATCCAGAAGAACAAACCTCCAAGCAAGAAAGAGAAGACCCGCTACAGCCAACCCGATGAAGACGCGGGATCTTAATGCTGTGGCCATTATGTTCTCCTATGGAAGATGCCCTTAGTTGAAAACAGAGAAAAAAATGTGGTTAATGAAACCTGTCAGTTATGAACAGACTGTATTCTCTAGACAGGACAAACAGGTGTACGGGCAATAGGGTAGATATCTTTATGAGTTTAGATGAGTTTTTGAGAAGTTTGGAAAAATTGAGTAGTTTGGAAAGTTTGAAGTTATTGGAAAAGTTAGATAAGTGGGAGGTGGTAAGTTATTGTTGGAATGGATGCTGGAATGGCTGTTGGACTTGGAACAATGATCGTAACCACGCCAAAGTTGAAATTTGAGGCTCTATTCAACAAATAAATTTATTCAACATATGAATCAAAAATAGTACCTTGATGCCGTTTCATTATTATACCTAGAAATCTTCGATCTTGAACGGTAACCTTGTGCTGTAGTACTTTCCGACTAGTGCTCTTTAGCTGAGTTCTCTTTAACCGAGCACTTTTCAACTGTAGTAATCAACTCAAATGATCCTTCACTTATATTGGATCCTTGCCCTTGTGATCTATATACATACCAATCACTTTCCAAAAACAACCGTCCGCATAGCACTGATCCAGTTTTCCTTGCTTTCACCATTGATCTCCGCCATTATCCGCTCATAGTACTGTGGGTTACCCTTTGGCTTCAAAAGCTTATCATCCAACTTATAATAGTTTCTGTATTTATCGTTAACAAGGTCCCGAAGCGCAATATATTGAAGCTTAAGGTCTTTTTCGTCGGTCTTCCCGATAAATGCTGGGTCCAGGAACCGGGCAAGTTGGGTATCCTTGAACGATGCATAGTGTTTGATTCTATCTTTTGGGAGAGTCTTTAAGACTGAGAGGATCTTTTCGGCGATTTCTGCTTTGCTCATGTTTTGATGAGGTAGTATTCTCTCGATGTGGTGAATTGCCAATGAAGGTCTGGGGTATAGATGAGGCTGGCAAGAGGCAGGAAAGTACTTGAGATGGGAGAAGGAAGAAGAAGGAAGAAGAAAAGAAAAGAAGAAGAAAAAGGTAGTGAGGGGAAGGATCGATTTAGTGTTTTTTCTTCGGCATTCTTTTTTCTTGGATATTCTTTTAAACTCTGTTTTTTGAAACGTTTGAGTTATGGAGGAGATTATCAAGATACCGTTGACATTGTTACTTGGCAGGGATCTGTAAGACTATTGATCGATCTCTTTCTTGATTTATTTCTGTAATTGTTTTCTGTTGTTTTCTAAAGGAAGACGATGGACAAACTCCTCTATAGATTCAATTCGGAGATTCGTTTATCAGCTCGTAGTGGTTAATCCAGAAGAGGAAATTTCTCTGTGCTGACAACCATCGGATAATCCCTAAGAGAACACTTCTCAGATCTGATATGCAATGGAGAATTCAATACATCAAGGTTAGCGGATACATTTCCTACTATTTTAGTCTAAACAACAACACCGAACTGGTACTATGAAAGGACAAAGCCATCTAATGCCAATATGTAGCTACCTTTTCCTATTGTAGTAGAAGAGCCTACATTACCTGTTTAGGATTATTCCTGCGTTGGCTATTAGGCGGTTGCTTGACTATTGTCTACCTAACAAAGTCTATTCCTTTCAATTTTGCAGCCAAATATGCGGCTAAAAAGCCATATATTCTTGGTAAAGTTGTGCATTTTCAACAAGGATCCAACATATAAGCAACAGACCCCCCCCCTTTCAAATTTCTTTATCTTCATTCAAATTCAGTAAAATACTCTTACTTCTCTCCTTTTTGGGCCCCTCTTCGTCTCTCTCACCACTCATCCTCCACAAACGAATATTTCATCCCACGTGACTCAACATACCCTTTACAATTCCTTGAACGGTGGTTTCAAAAATTTAATCCTCTTCATCATGACTCAACATACCCCAAGACTCATATTTGTTCGTCATGGACAAACCGTTTGGTCCAAATCGGGTCAATACACTTCCGTTACTGACTTGGACTTGACCCCATTTGGTGTCTCTCAGATGAGAAACACTGGTAAACACTTAATTGGTAATTCTCCATTCCAATTGATCAAATCTGAAAACATTCAATTGATTATTACATCTCCACGTCTTAGAGCTACCCACACTGCAGAACTCCTTCTTGAAAGCATCAGCGATCTTCACAGGCTGAAGATTCCTGTTGTTGTCGACGAAGACTTGAGAGAGTGGGAGTACGGAGATTACGAGGGTCTTAAGACAAATGAAATCATCGAATTACGTAAATCAAGAGGTCATGAGAAAAATGGCGAAAAGTGGAACATCTGGCAATACGGTTGCGAGAATGGAGAGAACCATGAGCAAGTTACCGCCCGTCTCGACAGATTGATCGCCAGAATCAGAAAGATTCATGCCCAAGCCATGGAAGACAATGTAGAATGTGATGTGGTTATTGTTGCTCATGGCCATATTTTGCGTTGTTTTGCTGCAAGATGGGTCGGCAGACCCATTAATGTCAACCCCCAATTGCTTTTGGATGCCGGAGGAGTCGGTGTTTTGAGTTACCAGCACTGTGATATCAACGAGCCTGCATTCTACTTGTCCGGTGCTTTCGTTGTTCCTGTTGATGAGGAGGGTAGTGAACAGTAATTTTTCTGCTTATTCACAAAGAGATTATTGAGTAATAGCCAGGTTAGATGATAGAAATGAAACCCACAAATTCCTCATTGTGGTATTCAAAGGGCTTTTCTCCGTTTGTTTGTGTTTTTTAATCGAATAGAATTCTTCTCTTTCTTATTTGCAACCCTCTCTGTATCACCTTCCAAAAACGGTTCCCTTCATCTTGATTTGACTTTCGGCCTATATTCAAAGATGCCGCTTGTTTACACTCCAACGGTTAGTTGTGCCCCTCTGCAGTCAATGCATATTATGTGGGGTAGCTAATTTGACCCTGTCATGGTCAGGTACAGTCTCTTACATATAAAAGGCATGATCCGCTCAGTTATTTTTTGTTTTGGTCACTACTGTTGTTCTTCATATTGTTTGTTGTAAAAGTCTTTGTATGAACTTCTGTTTGGAAAGAGAACACACTTTGAAATATTCAATATTCATCACCACATTCTATGCCAACAGTTGAAAGAAACGAGTGTCAATTCATCCCAGAGGCAAATCCTTTTCCCCAAAAAATTCCAATATGGCTCGATTGTGACCCTGGTAATGACGATGCTTTTGCAATCTTACTCGCATCATGTCACCCAAGCTTCCGCTTGGTAGGAATATCTTCCGTGTATGGTAATGTCCTGTTAGAGAGAACAACCTTCAATTCATTAGCGATGCTTCAGATCTTGGGCTTTGATCAGGATGAAATCAAAGTTTATCCAGGTGAGAAATCTCCTTTGTTTGTTGATGCACCTGATGCTTCTAATGTACATGGAGAATCAGGAATGGGCAATGTCCTGCTACCGCTGACACTCGAAATAGCTGAAACACGAGATAAATGTTACCTCGAGGCCATGAAAGAGGCAATTGATTCATATAAGAACCAAATATGCTTTGTTTGCACGGGAACTCTCACGAATATGGCCAAGTTTGTAACTAAATATCCTTCCCTGGCTGCCAAAATTAGACTAGTCTCAATCATGGGTGGTGCATTTAATATGGGTAACATCACTCCCCATGCTGAGTTCAATGTGTTTTGTGACCCGCATGCGGCACAAATTGTATTTTCACACAATTCCCTCTGCAACAAGATTGTTTTGGCTCCTCTAAACATTACGCATACAGTGTTGGCAACTCCAAAAGTAATGAACCATATTTACAACCCTGAGGGGCAAAATAACTCCTCAATAAGGAAGTTTTTCTCTGTTTTAGTAATGTCTTATGCCCACAGTTACAAAACAGCCTACCCAGACTCTCCAGGTCCCCCAATCCATGATCCCCTTGCATTATTCGCAGTGTTACCTTTTCTTGCCGAGTCAAACGTTGGCCTAGAAGAATACGTTGAAAAATGCAGCTTTCGGTACATTCGTAGGTTGGTAAATGTAATTGTTGAAGGCGAACGAAGAGGGGAGACTCAATTTATCCATAATGATATGGACCCACTAAAAGTAGAAGAAGGGGGATTGTTGGTTGCTCAGAGCATCAATGCTGCAATTTTTTGGAAACATATTTATTTTGCGTTGGAGATAGCCGATAAAAGAACAGATGGTGTTTCTGTGGGGCCCTAATCAAGCATCTATAGTCTGATTTTCGGTAATTAACTTGATCTTAGCATCAATGGGCATTCCAATCTCACCAATACAGTTCAGCGCCCAAATAACGTCTAAATGATTGTAGCCCGGGATTTCCTTTAATTCAAGATTGCCTCCCTCTTTGAAGTAATGACGTTCATAATGTCTCATGTGAGTAAGGAATCTCTTTCCGTCAACCAAAAAGTCTTCACCACCAACAAATGCCATCATTGGGATGATTTCATCCATGTTTGTGGACGTGAACCATTCTTGCTTATATGGGAAAAAAGTCTTGGAGTCATCAATATGGGCAAGTTCTGTAGATGGTGGTTCAACAGCTGATAATTCAGCTTTGTCCAGGCCGTTTGGCGACGTGGCCTTTTCAGGATTATCGTTGGCCTTTTCAGGGATTTCTTCCTTCTCTATGATAGAAGCAGCTGGCGTGAAAGCTGCATTTGTGCCGTCAGTATACGCATGTTTGGGTTGCAACTGGTTCAGGAAACCCTCTTCAACGGGCTCAGATAACCACCACGACATAAGTCTAGATGATATATAGCTAATATTGAACAAGAACTGGATGTGGATTACTTTTGAGTCGTTGTAAGAGTTTTTGATGCTCCAACCAAATAGGTACTTAAACATGATGTATGAGAGTGTCTTGAACATTCTGGTGGTTCCGATAAGGTTTCTGGCCGTGCCTAATACTTTAAGGTAGCAACAGCTTCCAAAAACAAAGCGGAAACCTTTTAACGAGCGATTATGCATGAATTTAATAAATGAGCGTTCATAGAACATTGAACCTGGAAACGCAGCGGGGGCCAATGCAAAGAAATACTCGATTTTTTTGTGAGTCTCAGAATATTCACCATTTCTCAATAATAAAAGCGACTGGGTGCAGCCTTGCAGGTGACCAACCAAGAAGAGCTTTGAGTGTTGTGGTTTGTGCAGCAATACGTTTTCAATAATACAAGGCAAGTCATAGAACGCGAGCCATCTCACATCCCAATCCCAAAACTTCTCATTATGGAACAAGTTTCCGGAGTAGTCCGTATGTTTAGGCTCAAACCCACACCTATTGTTGCCCATCCATACATCGTATCCCATCTCCATGAAATAGTAAGCTAACGAGTTACGACCTGGAGTAAGCCAGGCACCGGAACACAGCAACAAACCATGTTGAAGAAGAATTGGCTTTTTTTTGTCTCTTTCGTCGGTGCTCTCGTTGGGAAATATGAGCCGGTGTAACGTCAATGCATACCCATCCTTAGTTGTGATAACATACTCTTCAAGATCCAAGTCTAATAGCTGAGCATAGTACCGCAAATCAGTGGTGACTTTAATTTTATCAATTTTTGGGTATGGTTCTCTAACTTTGTAGCTTTCAGTATCATTATTCTCTTTGGGGCGGTTATTTTTCTCCCGACCGGTTATGTTATCAACGATATGATGGTAAATTGCACCCAAGCAGAGAACGAAAACAAAAAGAAAGGAATTGATAGATGATGAGAAAATCAAGAAATATTTCACAAAAGTGGAGTGAAACTTGCTCTTTGGCTCAGGATCAAGAGCAGCCATTGTTTTCGGCTTTCGAGAAGTTGTTGATGGTTTTGCTAACCAATTTCCCAAAACAATATCGGTCACGTGACTATTCGATGTTGTCCCAAATAGGAAATTTACAAAATTCCTCTTCTAAAGCGCAAGATTACGCGAAAATCAAAAAATACTTGAAATTACACGCAATGAAATAGCTTAAATTTGTGTTTCTATTTGCTGCAGTATGACAAACTATGACTCGGAAATTCACAAGAACGACTCCGTGGCCAAGCTGGTTAAGGCGTAAGACTGTTAATCTTGAGATCGTGAGTTCGATCCTCACCGGGGTCGGTCGTTTCTTTTTGCCTATTTGTACATCCAAAAGAGTTCCTATGTGATTGGCTTATAGAATTTTTCGCAATTGGGACCTCACCCGACTGTCTGATGGTATAAGTCTTGTTGTTGGAGTGCACGTTAGGATTTTTTATATGTATGCCCAAGTAATGTACCTAACTATATCTTGATGGCATTGATAAAATTTCAAAAATTCAAAATACGTTCAGGCGGATCTGGAATAGTCCCTTGTAGGACTATCTTCAAGGCATAACCGGAACGGTAATGTCATGAGATATCATTTCCTGCGTGATAACAATAGCTCTATTTGACAATCTTAAAGCGCTGTCAGGAGAAATGCCCGGAGGCATCCGGACACTTCCTATTTAGGTAAGTGTATTTACTGATGCAGGACTATTTGGAATTTAAATAGAGCTCGGAATCACTATTAGTAGAGAGAGGGGAGACTCTTTATATAGTTTAATGTATTAAATAGCCAATAGCGTTTTACATCCTAACAGCGCACAACAAAGACTCCGTGGCCAAGCTGGTTAAGGCGTAAGACTGTTAATCTTGAGATCGTGAGTTCGATCCTCACCGGGGTCGATTTTTTTTTTGCGTTGATATGAGCAAAAACCCCCCCCCCCCCGAAAGCTCTTGGATTTTTTTCATGCTTGACAATATATATATACATATTGATTGGAAAAAAAGAAATTGCTGCGCCATGGCACAGTGGTTTACCTCTCTCATGGCATGCCGCAAATACCCGCTAACATAAGCTCTGGTTCGAATCAGACTCGAGATGTTTTCTCAAGGCGGGTGGGAAATTCGGTGGTTCTCCATCCCTACTCTTGATTCGTCAAAAGTCGAACTATTCCTCTTGAGAGGTTCCTGAGCGTAGAAATTTACGCTGGACGTGTCCATCAGAAAACAGCTTTCCGGAGCATGGGAGGATACGTGGATGGTTGGTCTTTCAATATGTGGAAAGGCTGTTGAGTGCAATTTGCGGCCATGGCACCCGATACCGATCATTGTCATGAGTCAGGACTTTTTTTTGGCTTGTGAACAATTTTGCAAATTTGTCAGATTTGCCAGATTTGCTAGATTTGCCAGCTTTAAACATACAAGTTGTTTTTTTAACACATAGGGGATCTATGACCATGATTTAATTTCTCTTTATATTTTTTACTGTTTATCTCCTTCTCAATTTCTTAATTTGTTTTTAATTTCTTTTTTGACTTGAAATTGTTTTTATGGTTTTGTATTTTGGCTCCTTATCTGATTTGCACCCAAAATGTACAAGCTGATAATTATTGGAGATGAGAAGTCAACAACACGTTTAAAAGAAAACAGAAAAAAGAAAAAAGAATGAGACAAAAATAAAAGTATATAGGAGATAAATTATTTTTTCTTTAATTGAAACTATCCAAACAATTCCCATCTCCCGACTCTTCAGTTTGACAATAAGGTGGAACTAACCCGAGACTAAGACTAATACAAAACAAGGAACCCATTTACCGACCATCGGGTTGACTTTTTTAGGGAAATTTCAACCTTAAACCCGTACACCACCCGGAAACACGCATGTGATTTTCAATCTAGTACTTTTTTCTCATTTTCTTCTCGTTCCTCTTTATTTCTCTCTCCCTCCCCCTCCACAGATACCTCATCAAGTAGTAGTACTCTCCAACAACACTTCATTCACCATTATTGCTCTACAAAAGAAGAAAATACCAAATAAAACAAAAAGAGAGAAAAAAAAAGAGAAGAGAAAGATAATAAATCCCCTTAATTCACCCCAAATCTCTTGTAGTTCCAATACTGAGCATGATGTCTGCTTCAAGCTTGTCCCCACAACGAAATCCCAAAAGTGACAACAGATTCAGAAGCAATCAGCTTTCAAGTGGGAATACACCTTCACAACTGCCTAGTCCAGTTCCAATGATCTCTTATTCGAAAAAATCCCGTAATAATGCCCCCAAAGATACCAAATCAATACTGTCTCCGACACCGACTGGGACCAGACAGGTTCTGTCCCACCGTAAGAAGCTCCAAGAGTTTTATAAATTGCATCCTGAACACCCAGAACACTCCGATAGCGCAGGAAATCCCCACATTGACTCTGACTCAAAAAATCAACTACCCGAACCGGCATCAGAAGCTGGAACAGCGACTGGAGTTTCCACTGACGTCCCACCTACCAAGATAGAACAATTGAAGGACCCAAGAGAACTAGAGAAGTTTGTCAAAGAGACAAGCGCCCATAAAATGTTAAAGTTAAGAAATGAAATTGCCCTGAAGCTCAATCTCCATGATCTGGAGAAAAAAACCATTATCTACGATAATTACTCTGAGCTCATCAAGCTAGATCATACATTAGGCAGCGTGAAGAATGGCACCTTGGATAAAATCGAGGAAGACCGGTTTCTGGTTGTTCCTAAAGGAGGAAAAAAGGACTTTAAAAAAGTTCTTGCCGATGTCCGTTCTGACGTCGAAAGAGATAGTGCTATATTCAACCAAGACTTCCGATGTGTTGTCAATAGCCTTCTAACTGGGCCTGAACCCAACGAGACATAAGTTCAAGAATTTGGTAAATTTTGTCCAAGATTGTGGATTTAGGACGAGATTAGTCACATTGGCCAAATCTGAAAACTTCAATTTGGGATGATATTTTTTCAAGTTGGCCCATTTTATCATTTTGGTATAGGAATCGCGGGGTTCTGTGGTTCACACCTCCAACATAGATCAAGGACCATGATTGTGGCCAGCATTCGGCGGATTTTTTCCCTGTTTCGTACCGAAGAGGAAGAGAAGTCATACTCCAGAAGTGCTTTTTTCAATCTTTTAGGGTTCCTAGGAAGCTGTGTGATCTTCTCCTTTGTGGCTCAGAAGCTCTCCAAACAGCCACATCTGATTATGTGATAAGCCAACTCCACAAGATTCCGAGATCCAGAAATTGAGAAGTGGTAAAAAGATCGATGATACTTTGCAAAAGAGTTGGATCATTAACTTCTGTATGCTTCAAGCGATGCTTCTGAAGCAAGTTGTAAGGATCGCTGCAGGGTCCAGATATTTGGCATTGAAGAAGCTTGTTTAAAATTCAGCATACCTACCAAGGTACTGCTTAATATCGCTTCGAAGTATCGCTTAAAGATATCATTTCAAGATATTCATCAATATCGTCTTTACAATCGATGCAATTCTGCAGCCAACATTACCGGCAATGAAAATACACAAAATGTTTATTATTGCCTTACATCAACCTCCAAACCCTAGGCAAAAATGATACTATATGCAAACAGTTCTAGTCCCTCAACAATACCTCCTTGGCCATTTCGTAAGCAGTCCAAGATATAGCAGTACTTGGCACATTAAAAATGATTCTGGGCTTCCAACCTCTCATAAAAGCAGACAAGCCTCCTTGACGATACAACACCTTGGCGGCGCTGAAAAAACCGTCAACATTCCTTAGGGACTCGTTAGCAGAGACACCTCTAGTCTGCAAGGCAGTCTTAACACAATCGAAAGGATTGGTCAAAGCAGCGGCGATACCACCAGCAATACCACCAGAAAGACAATGGTAGTAAGGATTGTAAGTGTTTGTTGGGTTCAAGACCGAAGAACAATATTCGTAAAAACCAAAGTTCAATGCAGCAAACGGAATGTTGGTGAACAACGTGGTGGGATAGGAAATGAAAAATGCAGAGACACCCTCTGCTTTATATATATCGACGGCCGTTCTCATAAGCTTCAGGCCCGAAGCTTTCGACTGAGCAACTTGCATTCTTTGCTTCAACATGTCGAAGGGAGTCATTAAAGCATCAGAGGCAACAGTACCGGTGATACCGGCAGCAGAGGCAATCAAAGGGTGGGTTTCATCGGTGACCCATTTATTATGAGATTTTGTAGTCAACTGATTGACCAAGAAAGTTTTGGTGGCCTCAAAGACTGAGAAGTACACGGCATGAGCAGGACCAGCACCAAGGACCACCAGCGACACACCACGCCACAAAGCGTATGCGCCTTCACTGGAGGAGATTTTACTTATGGAAGAGATAACGGATCTGTTAACACTTCCACCGGATGCCAACACTTGCATCCGTGTCTTTAACGAGTCCACAGGGTACATCACTGTGTGTTCCATGATTCCAGCAAAGGCACCGGCAGAGAGATGAGCAGCTATACTGGCATCATCGGGAAGGGCTTCGTAATCAACTTCCAAGGTACCAGCACCAAGTGAATGTGGATGGTCTGACATTTTGACGATTTTTGATTGGTTTTTGATGGAGAGATATGTAGCAGACTACTAATAATTAAGCAAGACACGGCGAAACACTATAATACAAGAGCCGCAATTGCCAGAAATACCTTTTTATCAACGGATTAAACTTCGTTGAAGGGCCAAAGTTATTAGAAAACCAAAATTCACAGGACTAAACGGAAGAGTTCTCTATTATGGGAGCACCTGGATGAACAAGTGAACAAATGAACAGAATGAACAAAAGGAACGACGCAATAACACCGATTGAAGCAGGAGAGCAGTAAGTATTTTCACGGCCAACAATCGTTCAGGAGGAAAAAAAAAAGCAAGACAAATGCCTATTTCGGTGTAGATGACTGGGTTATTCAAAGTGTGTAAATGCTACCTGGAGAAAATTTCATTGCGACCTATGTCGGGGCGGCTGGGTGCAGAGCGTGTGAAGTATGTCCGAAGCGGTGATGTATAATACAGACAATAAGGAAGAGATGAGGGTGAAAAAGACGAGCGCGAAGAGATGGATAAGGGCGAGAACCGTTTCTTTTCCAAATCGGGTAATCGAATTGCCTATTTGGGTATTTCCTCATTTGTATCCGCACTTCTATTTGTATTATTTTCGAAGTTGAGAAATTTGCAGCCATTGAACGTGCAAGTATTGGAAAGAAGACTTGGATCAGGGCTTAATACATCAACGTAATAAGATTTCAACAACATGATACTTTAATAATCCAATAACTCAAAATTTCAATTACTTAACATATCAAAAGCTTAGTAGCTCAATAATAAGGTCTCAAGGGCAGTTTCTAGAGCGAGATATTTCCTAGCCTAGAAGGCCAGGGATTAGTAATTACTTACATTCATGATGTGGGAAATTTCTCCGACTTGTAGGAAAAAAAAAGAAATAAATAATGTACTTGAATTGATCAATTTCAATGTTGTAGTTTGTTTCAGTCGCCATTTACAATTGTATGATCCTTCTCTCAAGTTTGTGAGGTTTATTGTTACCTTCATAATCACAGGATACTCTGCCCTATTTATACCCCAGGGTCTTGTCTTCTCGAGTCAATCCTCAACATTGAAGAGATCTACTAAATGATCTTGTAAGTAATTTTCAAGGATTCCGAAGGATCTACAATTAATAAGTCAAGTTGAGTAGTCCTATTAAGGTGCAACAGCGAGACAATCTTAGGAGAATAGTAATGGATTTTTGGAGAAAAACTGATTCAATGGTTTGATTTTTATGGTAATGGATTGATTATTACAGCAATGAATTGATTATTTTTGCAACTAATTGATTGGCAGAGTATTGTTCTCTACAACAGTGATGGTCATTCCAAATTGTCAAATTAAACCAGTAATCAGTAGTTATCTATAAAATATTATTTTGTGACCCCCTAAGCTAGCAAGGCTGGGTGTCCAAAGTCCTTGCCTGATTGCTCAGGAACAACCGTCATGACCTTTCCAGTCTTCAAAAGACTCTCAACATTCTCAATTACAAAGGCCTCCATGTTACCCGTAGCTTGAACGGTGAATGTACCCATATGAGGCAAGGAAACAACATTTGGCAAGCTACTCAACTCTGGAGATACCTTTGGTTCAAATTCAAAGACATCAGATCCAAATGCTCCGATCTTACCCTTCTTCAAAGCCTCAGTGAGAGCAGCCTCATCAATAACTGCACCACGAGCAGTATTGATAATAACAACACCATCCTTCATCTTTTCGATGGTCTCTGCATTCAATAAGTGATGCGTCTTCGCGTTCAATGGCACACTGACCATAATTACGTCACTCTCAGTGATCAATGTGTCATAAGACACATATTCAGCAGAACCTTCCAACTCTGGCGACAATTGGCTTCTGTTATAGTAAATGGTTTTACCGAAACCAAAAGGTTGCAAGCGGTCACGGATGGCACGGCCAATACCGCCCATACCCAAGATTCCAAGAGTTTTCCCCTCTGGGTCGCATCCGATAGGAACGTTGGCACATTTGGTACCGGGCAACCATTTGCCCTCGACCAACGAGTCATGACCCCATTGGAAGTTTCTCATGGCCGCAAGAGTCAAATAGACAGCAGTCAAGGCGGTGGGGGCCTCAACAGGCGTTGTGACGTTGGACACTTGAATGTTACGGTCAGTAAGAGGTTGGACATCGATTTGATCATAACCAGCACCATTATGACAAACACCCAAAAGTGATTTGGGAAGATGTTGCGCCAATTCAGCATCAAAACGGCCAGTGACCAGGATCGAACCGAATGTACGAACAATACTAGTGATGTCGCTGTACTTACCCTTCAAGTCCTTAATGAATTCCTCTCTGTTTGAAGATTCACAGTCAATGACATCAGCAATGGTGGCGAATTCACTCCATTTCTTTTCACTGGCCTTCCAAGATCCGAGTCTGAGAACTTTAGGTCTGATAACGGTCATTGTTGAAACAGTTTGCTGATAAGGGAATTGGTTTGAGAATAGAACCTGTAGATCTCGTTACGGTGTCGTCTTTGTAAACAAAAACAAAGGTACTGCGTATGGCTAATGGAGTAATTGAAAAGCTTTTGCTTAGAGTTGTTGGTGAATATGAAATTATACACTTGGAGGTGTAAACGGGGAATCAGAGTGCTTTTTATATGTGTCCACTGGAATGTGTATACTGCAGATGATTGATCCTCCACGCTGCGTCTCTGTTGATTTCCCCCACGGAACCGTGCCCCCACTAATAACGGATGGTGCCCCCACTCCCCCACGGCCACTCCTCCCCCAGGCAATTATATAGTTCAGCCAATTATGGACAATTGTTGAAGGAAATATATTTCAATAGGCTGAAAAGATTTTGGAAAAGTGGGCGTCTCGAGTATTCGTCGTAGCACCGCTGATTCATCTTTGCATCTACTGATAGGCGCTTATAGAAGAGCCGCATATTTATGCCCGATAAGGTCATAATCTCCTGTTAACGTCTTGTGTCCATGGTAAGAGTCAAAAACGTCGTAATCCGAGTCAACTAAAAAAGATAATGACGTCAATTTTATCATGTTAAGTAATTAAGTAACTACCGGAGTTTGAAACAATGTGTTCAGCTGGAGAACATAGCTCTATCTGGAAAGGGTAGAGTTATCTGGATTCCAAGCTAAATCTGGATAGTTTTGCTAGATCCGGAAATAATTATTTTTATTGTTTTCTCTAGATAGATATATTTGGACACAAATGTTTTTTGTTTCATTATAACAAAGCTAGATCTGGATACCTTACCTAGATATGGTTATTAGAACCAGAGATCATCGAAAAAGGCAACTACATTGTTGTAAAGAAAACAAAAAGACCGAAAGTACCACAACCAGTCAAACTAAGTTTTCTGTAAACTATAATTATCGTCAGAAGCATGTATTTGGTGAAAATGACTGACGTATGCTCTACTCTTGACTGTTACCATTTCTACAACACTTCTCTTTTCTCTTTCATGTTGTGAGAGAATTATACCTGTTCAATAATTATTTATAATTAAAGTAGACAGAGCAATAAAAAACTTGGAAAGAACTGGATATCACAGTAAACAGGAACACAGGCGAGCATTACAGCATCTAGTCAAAGACAGATGTCATCATTTCAATCGATGTCAATCGATATCTCAATCGACTAAAGCTAATTGAAACCACTAATAGTGCATTTACATGATGGTCTTGGAACCGCGGAACTTAAGCCCGTCGCTGAACTTCTCAGTAGAAAGACCTTCAAACTCTTTAGTGTCTCTCAATGGGAAGTCGGCAAAGCTCTTAGCATAAGTTGCCACAGAGTGAGCAATCAACTTAGTGTTGATGACCCAGGCGTTGTAGTCTGGGTTGGACAAGTCATCACAAAGCTGGTGGTAACATGGGTCAAACCATTTACCAGCCTCACCACCGAAACTCTCTTGACCCTTCTTGGTCTTGACACCCTCGGCACCAGTAGCAATACCACCAGCAGGAATACCAACATCAATGAATCCAACATAGTCGGATCTACCATCAAATGGAACCAAAGTGTAGTTCAAACCTTGTTGTTTGTACCAGTCAATGTAAAGTTGCTTCAAGTCACCAGATCCATTAGGATGGTCAACATTGTTAGCATCGTAAACCTGGTATTCGTAGTTTGGAGAAGCCATCATGTCATAGTCCATGAAAAGACGGATCTTGGCGTTTTCGACTGGAGTAAGGGCATTGGCATAAGCATAAGATCCCAAAAGTCCCTCCTCCTCAGCAGCCCACCACGCAAAACGAACGGCGTTGTTAACCTTGTATTGAGTTAATTGCTTGGCAACTTCAAGCAAAGAGATAGTACCAGAACCATCATCATTGATGCCTGGACCCTCTGCAACAGAGTCGGAGTGAGCACCCAAGGAAACAACGTTGTTGTGGTCACCACCGATAGTCTCAGCAATAACGTTCAAAGTTGGAATCAACTTGACGTATGAGTCAACGTACAAGGTAGCTTCAAAAACGTTGAGTGGGTTCTTCTTAAGGGCATCGATGTACTTCTTAGCATCTTTAGTACTGATACTGACGGTAGCAACCTCATCACCAGTTGGAGATCCCAAAGTACCGTGCAAAGGAGCATCATCATCGTAGATGATAACACCGGCAGCACCGGACTTACCAGCATTTACCAGCTTGTCTCCAAAAGGACAGACACCTCTAGCAACCAAGACAATGTTACCGATAGTGCTGTTAGCAGGGAAGTCGGACAATTCGCAACCAAAGTTCTCAGCTAATACCAATTTACCATGGACTGGCTTTCCATCTGGAGTTGGAGGGGTCAAAGAGAGGGCCAGCAACAGCTTTGGCTTAACACCATCAATCAAGAGAGAAAATGAGTTGACACGACCATCGAGTGCCTTAAATCTTTGAACTTCTATATTATAATAAGGACTCAACATGCGCAATTCCTTCATAATGTAATCAATTGTCTTCCAGTGACCCTTGGAGCCGATGACTCTTGTTGGATGACCAAATTCTTTCACAGAATCTTGAGAGATATTGAAAAGAGCCTCAGCTCTAATCTTCAAAGCCTCAGCAGTGATAGAGCTTTGCAATTTCTCGGAGTCTACAACTGGTTTGAACCATGGAGGCCAGTTCCATCCCGAAGCACGAATGTTATCTGAAGCAATTTCAAGAGAGCCATCCAAAAACGATTGTAATTTGTGAGAAGGAACAGTAGGGAATGCATTGACAGCTGCCAAACAAGCGAGCGCAGAGGCGACAGTCAATTTCATGGCCAATTACTGAGAATGTTATGAGCGGTTGACCAAAATTCTTCTTGATTTTAGGGGAGAAGATAAGCGCTTTTATAGCTGGGAACTTCACACCCGTACATTTCCCAATTAAGTATGGCTTTATAACTTTCGGCCAGTGTTCATGCAGGGTAAAGCTGGTTTCGGGGGACGCCGAGATCACTCAATGCCATTAGGCCAAACCCAGTCATTATCTCCTCGGATCAGCAGCGGGCAATCGGAATGACACGTAAGCGTTTGTGAAAATTCCAATTTTTTGTTTTCGGATTGTGGTTTAAATTCACCGCATCACATGATTCTGGACAAACAAATTATGCTGCTAAAGCCGTGTGGCTCAACGGTTTCAGGGCTGAGCAGAGTTAAGCGAACACATTAAAAAACACTCCAGCAGAGTTTTCTATTAGTGATTTTTGCAGCCAATTTTCGATGGAAAATTTCCCCACATAGAAGGAATCTTTTCTAGTTAGGAGGATGAACCGTATCAAATTAGTTGAGTGATCCAATTTTAGGGGGGTCCATATCATTGTATGGCTGCAAATTGTCAGATTAAAAATGGAATTGGAATCCACCCTGATGAAATCGTTTTGCAAAGTCATCGGCATTAAATTGAAATTGCATTCCACCTCCACCATAATGATGTTGCTGGTGGAATCCTCCTTGTTGTTCATGAGGCCCATTATCGTAGTCTTGCTTAGCTTGAGGATTTGACAAAACCTCGTAAGCCTCGTTGATTTCTTGCATTTTGTTTTCAATTTCTTGCTCGGAAAGGTCTGATCCTTTATACTTGTCGGGATGGAATTTCAATGTTTGAGACCGGTATGCTTTACGAATAGTCTTGTCATCAGCATCCTTGCTGATGCCAAGAACTTTATAGTAATCTTTGGATCTGTCCATGTGTGACTGTTGTTGCTGTTGTTGTTTTTGACGCTGTTGTTGCTGGAAAAACTCTTGTTGTTGCTGTTGTTGACGCTGTTGTTGTTGGATTCTCTCCCTTTCTTCCTCACGTTGAATTGGTTCCCATCTTTTTTGAAAAATGTCTGTTTTTTGGACATTTTGATTGAATTGTGAAAGAATCTGGCGAGCTTCGTGAAGGTTACCCTTTTTAAGGTATGAGTCAACAATATTTACATGTTTGGGGAAGAATTTCTCCTTTGACTCATCGATATCACCACAAGAACTCTTCACATCACCCCTGGTATTTACACTGGACTCGCAGTAGAGCTTATTGAGGCTTTGTACAAATGGAAGCTCTCTAGCCGCCTTTTTGTTTCCGAGTTCGATTTCGGCAAATTCTTGGGCTTGCCAAGTCAAATATTGATAATTATTGGTCACGAAAGAAGGAAGGCTCTTCAATTCACGCTTTGGAACCTTCAATTCGCCTGAAAGTGACTTTTGGATGGCAACCCAGTCAAACTCGAATGAGTCCAATTTCTCTTTCAGGATATCGACCTGATCGCCCCCCGCATGGTAGAGATACTCGTCCCGAATGAAGTAATCTTCTGCCGCTTTGAGAATACTTTGCATTCGGGAGTAAAATTTGGAAAGCGTAGCACAGGGCTTATAATCATGGTCCATTCGCAAGCAAGTCTTGACTACCGAAAAGCTATCCTGATAATTTCCCCGGGTGTACAAGAGATATTGAGCAAGTTCAGCGTAGTAGGCGAGGTTACGTTGTGGCAGGTATTTAACAAGCCTTGAGTAGTCGGTCACAATGGCACTATAAATATCGCCTCTGGCGTCAATGGCACTGTGCTGGAGCTTAGTTTTCAAGCACCTCAAGTGTAATTCATAAGCCTGCACCAGCTCAGGAGTATATTTGAAGATGACATCATCAAAGTACTGGAAAACTTCATCAGAAATTGTCTTTTGACCCGTAATCGACTTGTTTATCGTTTCCCATGCCTGCTCCCAGAGACCCATGTCCAGGTAGGTTTCAGGATAGGTCGATTGATCGAAACGAGCACGAATCTCATCAAATTGTCCACGAGACATAAAAACATCAATCAATTTCGTCGCCGCTGGTCTAAAAGTTGGGTCTAAATCCAATGCATGACCGAGATCAGTTACAGATGCTGATGCCTTGTTCAAACTGATCTCTACGAGAGCTTTCTGGTAAAAAACCTGAGCAGCGGACGCCGGAGCCATCGTTTCAGATCTGAGTTCAATAACCAACAGTTCATAGTCTGAAAGAAGATCAAAACTTGGTCCATTTGATATAAGGGCCTTCTGAGCTTCTTGAACACGTCGAGTGAAGGAGTCCGATGCAGATACAGCGGTTGCGAGGAGGAGGGGAAGAAGAAACAATTTTCTCATTGAGTGTTTTCAGTAGGGGGAATTCGGGGGGTATTTATAGGAAATGAAGAAGGAGGGGAGTGATGGTGAAGGACGATACTAGAGAGGTTGTAGGGAAGAATATTGCAGCCTTATTAGTTACGTGGTGCATGTACTATCTGCAGGAACAAAACAATTTTAGTGTAAATAAAACATGAGAAGGAAAGCAGGAAAAACGGATCCATTGATTTGAAAAAATTGGATGCCAGTTTAAAATTTCGTATTATATTTTCGTTTTTGGATATTTCATTTTCGATGATGAACGGTTTCAAGTGAAATGACATGTTCAAATTGAGATGATGACAGGGTCCAATTGAGGCTATTGGGATGATGAAAGACTGTGACGATGGAAATTTCATTTTGTAGCTCTTGTCTCATGGGTTTTCCATTCACCAGAATTCATCAGAATTCATCATTAGGGCAAGAGTTTCTGTTGCAAAGCCGAAAAACTGACAATCGGTAAAGATCTGGCAACAAAATTTGAAACACAATTGGAAAACAATTAGAGCACGTTTGGCTGCAAACATTCCAATTAACATTCATTTCAATGACCCCAACCTTACTGGCTTCATTCGGACCAAAAGATTACTTGATGAGTTTAGCCAAGGAAACACCACCATCATCATTCTTGGACATCACCTTAGCAACAGCTAACTCGAAATCCTCCTGTGTAACGTGGATTCTTCTCTCTCTCAAGGCATACATTCCAGCTTCCGTACATACACCCTTGACGTCAGCACCAGAACAGCCATTCATTTTCTCTGCAATCTTACGCAAGTTGATACCTCGGGTTAAGTTCATCGAACGCGAGTGAATCTTCAAAATGTCTGTACGTGCAGCTACCGTGGGCGCAGGAAATTCAATCTTACGGTCAATACGTCCTGGTCTCAACAAAGCAGGATCTAAAATATCCAATCTGTTGGTAGCCATGATGATTTTAATATCTTTGGAGCTCTCAAAACCATCCAATTGATTGAGCAACTCCAACATGGTTCTTTGCACTTCTGAGTCTCCTCCCGAGGAGCCCTCAACTCTTGAAGAACCAATGGAATCAATCTCATCCATGAAAATGATAGAAGGTGCATGCTCTCTAGCCATGACGAAAAGCTCACGGACCATTCGGGAGCCTTCTCCAATGTACTTTTGCACCAATTCCGAACCAGAGACACGAATGAATTTACAGTCAGTATGATGGGCCACGGAACGGGCCAAAAGGGTCTTACCGGTACCAGGAGGACCATAAAGAATGACACCCTTTGGCTGTGCAATACCCAAACTCTCAAAGAGTTCAGGATGTTTAACAGGCAATTCGATAACCTCTTTGATTTCCTTGATTTGCTTGTCCAAACCACCTACCATGTCATAAGTGGAATCAGGGACTTTCTCCACCATCATCAATGAGACAAGGGGATCAATCTTATTGGGCAAGATCTTATGAAGATCGTAGGAGTCAGACTTGAGGCAAACTCTCAATGAAGGTGTCAATTTCTTGATGTCGATATCTTTAGTCACATTGACAATGTACTTTCCCTCAGGATGGATTTTGACAAGAACCTTCTTCAAACCCATAACCTTCACCACTTCACCCACATAAGAACCAGGTTCTTGAAGCAAGCGGAGTTCATCTTTCAATTGACGAACCTTGGAGTTGAGTTTGTTTCTTTGTGCCTCTAACCGCCGTAAGTTCTGCGTGGTTGTCTGGATCCTGATTTCTGCATCTTGGATTTGTTGTTCGAAATAGGGTTTAATTCCACCTTCATGGACGTAAGGGGTATCAACTGCGGCCATTCTGTATTAGACGCAGGAAAATGTATTGTTTGGCAAGTTGGGTGTATACCAGAGTGTTGAAGTGTTGTGTTTTTTTGATGGAAAAAGTCGTTGGCGTTTGCCGTTGGAGCTTGAGGTTTTGAGGTGGGAGGTGGGGTGTACAGGATATGATCAAAGATGGGGGTTAAGAGAGAAGAGATGGCGAAAGTGGACGGAAAAGAATTGATTTTTATAGTGTAATGTGGTTTCAATGATCTATTTCTTTTATTAATCCAAACTTTTGGAGTTTTTTGGAGTTTTCTGTGTGTTGTAGTGGTGATAATGGAGGTACGGCAGTACAATAGTAGTATAATCACCACAAAACTTTGGGCGAATTTTGGGCGAATTTTGTTCAGATTTTGTTAAATTTATTAAAGTTCAGTCTGGTGATTATTTCAAACATGACTATACTCAAAGAAATGTCGCTCATAGGTGTTTTCTTGTGTACTTCTGTGCTTCTGTGCTTCTGTTATGCGCTTAAATCTTACATCAAGACTTCGTATTATTATTTATATCTTCCCGGAACATTTCCGTAATTCTTTTGAGATTGCTTTCGTCCAGAAAATCCCGTCGTCCCGGAGTATTGAAGTATGCTTAGGGTATACAAATACTATGACTTTGAAATTACAACCTGTTAATTCTACTCAATTTCATGACTTCTAGTGAATTGTAATAACTTCTAATGAGTTGTGATAAATACCAATCTAATTCCAATCAGCTTTTATTAATTGTATTACATTTCAATCTGTTTCAGTCCAATATAACTCTACTCAGAGTCTTCATAGGGAAACACCAATAGACTGTAAAGAAACCCAAAGCTTTATTACGTGAGTGTTTGTGTTGGAACGAGTTTAGCGGAGATGCTTTGCAAATGTTTTTTTGTAAACAATCACCAAGGATACTTGGGTATTTTCTTGTATACTGTTACAAGAGACATTGGGTACACAGCCGATAAACACAGCCGAAAAACTCAAGGTGATAAACACAAAGGCGTACTACCGTCTTATTGATGGAAAATCTTCATGATGTTTCTAGTAGGTAATAGAGTAGTCAATCACTACTCTAATAGTAACAGCAGAATTACAATAGAAAGACTGGAAACATAGGTTAAAGCGATATTGCACCACAATCAATTAGTTAACGTAACAAGTATTAATAAATAATATTCTTATTTGTTCTAAGTAAATCTCAGTTAATCTAAGTTTGTAAATTTTGTAATTGGTTGTCTATTTGACCTCTTTTGGTGTATTTTGCAACCACAAACCTAAATGGTAACCCAAATATCGAAGAAATCAATAATAAAAGTTCCTTCAAACAAATAATTCACAAGATTTTCAAAATTTCTTTCTTTTAATTGTCTGCATTTTCTTCCCAATTCTTGAAACCAGCTCCTCTGATAGTGAAACCTGGAGTATATTGATCCTATTGATCCACTATCAACTTATTACTCCCATCAAAACTGATAAAACGGGAACAAAGAGACAATACAAAGCCGTTTATTTGGAATTACGGATATAAATCACCAAGAAATCGATTTTTTATCCATTAAGGGACATTTTCTACTTCGTTCCAAGTAGTTTTCACCCACTAAGTGATGCCAACTCTTGAAGTGATATAAACTGCCAACAATTCAAGCGAATCCAAGATTTTTAACTAAGCCTTTTAACTTAAAATTCTATTTCAAAGTCATTCTTAAGTTTTACTATTAAGTTTACTTAAGTTCTACTATCAGGCTCACTTAAGTTTATTAGTTGCTGATTTACTTCCTATAATGAACCCAGTTCTTCTTCTAGTTTGGCTACCTTTTGCCGTTGGATACCAGAAATACTGCAAATGCAGCTGTTCAGAAAAAACTGTTGTTGCAGAAATAGATCTGTGTATTCTGTGTACTAATGATTGGTGTCTTGGTCAGAACGCAGACCTTTGTGAAAAAACAAAGGAAGTATTGAATATTAGTTGTTTTCAGCGGGAGTCCGGGAAAGAGTTTACAATTGTACTGATGTTTGTGATTTTGGTTCTTTGTTTGTTGGGATATAAGATTATCAGAGCGATAAAGCGCTGAAGATAGGAGAGAAGACAGGGAAAAAAGGGAAGAAAGGGAAGAAAGGGAAAAAGTTAGAAGGGATTGCAAGGGAAAAGGAAGAAGAGGAGAAGAGACTAAGGGGTTATTGACTCAAAGATTTCCCTATTGAAGGAAGAATGGGTTGCACGAGATATCTTGAGATGGGGTTGGTGTTAATGGTACTTACACAGAATGGTTATTGAACGGGACTTGAATTCACAGTCTGCTATTTTGTTTTCCCTAGATCAATTAGGAGGATTTGACAAAACAGCCATGAACAACACCGTTCGAATTCAAGGCAATGCCGACTTTTCTGCAAGAAATGGCTCAAATCTTGCAATATTTCAAGAAAAACTATCGTCTTTTTAGTGACTACACTCTGGGGAAAAATTCACCAATCACAAGGAAATTTTTATTCATCATTAAAAGAGTGAAGATGAACACAATTGGCAACTAATTTCAACCTCCAAAGACAGAGTCCAAGTCCTATCATTGACAACATTGGTTCATTCAGAATGAAAGTACTTCAGTCAAACTAAAAAGAACTAAACCGAAAAGTTCTTTGCGAATATGAACAAGTGCTCAACTCATCTTGAGCCGTCTATTCTTGGTCAAGCGAAGGAACTTCTTCTTTTCTGGGAACAGAAAACGAATTCCCTCACATCTACAAACCATAAAAACAAAACGTGAAAGGACCACATTCAAATTTTGTTTCCATAACCTCTTTTTACAACGTCTGGCACTTATGACCCTCCGTCCCTATAGTCCCTAGCCACACAGACAACATGACCAACATGATCAACGTCAACACAAGAACACAAAATTGAAGATAATTTTCGAAGGCCAAGAAAATTCTAATTTCGAAAAATTGCTATTGACGGAAAAAAAAACTTCAACTCATTTGTGTCCACCTATTCCCTTCTGACACCCTCCTCGAGTCGTGCTTGCCCCAACCTGGACAAAAAAATTTTCGGCCTGAGATCGTTAATCTTTTCACTCACCAATCCGTCCTCACCAAAGACTCGGAGCGCTCATACTTAATAGCGCCACACGGACCCAATTTTCTCCTTTCCACGTCTTGCGGCATCAATTATTCACTTAATTGTTTGCTCTTGTCGTTGCTGCACCTATTGCTTTCAGGAGATAACCCCGTCCCTCATCGATAGTTCCTCATCACTAGAAAGGAAACTCGGAATCGTTTTGAACCAATAGAATTCGAAACCTCAAGGCACAAAAAGTCGCTTTGAAAACTTTACCCGTTTGTGGTTTTTTTATTTCAAATTTCTTCTTAATAGCGGAAATCCATCATGTCTGAACAACCTCAGGCTGAAGTGGTGGCCTCCAACGCCTCCAACGCGTCCAACGCCTCAAAAGCCACCGATGCGCCATCCCATGCAGAAGGTTCCGCTCCAATAGCTTCGGATTCTCAATGGCAATCTCAACTGCTGCACCAGGCACCACAATCTCACTCCCTGACCCACAGCGGAAAGCCTTACAAACACCATGGTGGCCTGAATCAAGGCGCACCCGGTTCCGGCGATAACACTTCTCAAAATAGACATAACTACCAAGGTAGCGGAAACAGTAATAACAAGTACCACAACAAGCGGAACTACAACCAGAAGTCTGGTGCACACTCCAAACAGTATCCACAAGGTTACACCTACGCTGCTCCAGTCTACTATTACTCTTATCCATACGCTCAAGGTATGATACCTGCTATGGGCCAAATGCCTGGTTACATGCCTCAACTGCCTTCGCAAGCTCATGCATCTATGCCGCCATACCAAGCTACCCCGGCCGCAGGTAAGATCAAGATCACCGATAAGGAAGGTCGCCAAATAGATTTGGAAGAGAAAACAAAAAGCTCTGCATCTTCATCTGTATCATCTACTCCAACCCCTGCACGTGCACAGATCGTTTCTTCCGAGGGTGCTCCAAGCCCCGTTGCTGGTACCGCCACTGTCGTAGAGAACGTCTCTCCATCCACCCCACCTTCATCAAATGACGCTCCTGTGGCGTCTGCTCCAAAGCTGTCTGCTGCCGAGGAGTTTAGAAAGAAAATTTTGGAGAAGGCTAAGCTTGCCCAGCAAAAGAAGGACGAAGAAAAGGCTAAGGCCGAGGCTGAAGCAAAGGAAAAGAAAGAGAAAGAAGATCTCGCCAAGCAAGAAACTGAATCTGCTGCTGCCGCCGCCGCTGAAAAAGCCGCCGCCGAGGAAAAGGCTGCTTCTGAAAAAGCTGCTGCTGAGAAGGCTGCTGCTGACCAGAAGGTCGCTTCCGAAGCTGCTGTTGAAGCCTCTGCTGTTACCGAGGAGAAGACTGAAGAGACTCCAAGCACTGAAGCTGCTTCTGAACTTGTTTCGATCACTACCGATGCTCCTTTGGATACTACTGCCTCTTCATCTGAGGCTGCACCTGTTTCGGTTAAAGTGGCTGAGCCACAAGAGTCGGAGACTTCTAACACTGACGAAACTGTCAACGATGGAGCTGACAACACCAATGAGAACATTGAAGAAGAAGAAGATGAAGAAGAAGAAACTGATGCCACCCCGGTTTTCGACCTCACACAATTCTTCAACCGTTTGGAGACCGTCAAGTTCATTGAAGACCCATTCTCATTTTCTTATCCATACCCATTGACAGGTGTCGACGCAAGATGGAAGGCTGGTACCAAGCAATTTAGATATGATCCTCAATTCTTGCTTCAATTCCGTGATTTCGTTCAATACCCTGTTGATGACGCTTGGAAGGACAAACTTGAAAGCTTGGGTATTAGTGCCTTCAAGAAGTTGCCTCCTGGTGGTCAACGTATGAATTCGAACAGTAAGTTCGGCAATCAAATGCAAGGTGGCCGTTTCAACGGCTCCATACAAAGCAGATTGGGTTCTTTCGATGGAAGACAAAACTCTCGTAGTGGATCTAAGAGAAGAGGAGCTTCTAATACTGGGTCTTCTAAGGACAAATCCATCAGAAACAGAAACCAAAGCAAGCGTGGAAGAGAATCGAGAGAGAAAGACGAAGAGCCATCTAAGCCAGCTGTTGAAGTTGCTCCACTCGTACCTTCTGCCAATAGATGGGTCCCTAGATCAAGACAAAAGGCAGAGGAAGTTAAGCTTGCTCCTGATGGAAGTGTTATGCTTACTACTGAAGATATCGAGAGAAAGGTTAAGTCTGCTTTGAACAAGTTGACCTTGGAGATGTTCGAGCCAATTACCGAGGAGTTAATGACGATTGCTAAGCAATCAGTGTGGGAAGAAAATGCTCAAACCGTTAAGCAAGTGATTTCCCTCACTTTTGCCAAGGCTTGTGACGAGCCATTCTGGTCTTCCGTATACGCTCAATTCTGTGCTAAGTTGTTGAAGGAGATTCCCGATGAAGTAAAGGACACCGGCATTCTCTCCAAGAGTGGAGACCCAGCCACTGGAGGTGACATGGCTAGAAGAATTTTATTGGCTACATGTCAAAGTGAATACGAAAAGGGTTGGGTGGACAAGCTTCCGACAAACCCAGATGGTACCCCATTGGAGCCAGAGATGATGTCGGATGAATACTACGCCATGGCAGCTGCCAAGAGAAGAGGTTTGGGTCTTGTGAAGTTCATTGGTAACTTGTACATTTTGAATATGTTGAACGACCAAGTTATTTTGCATTGTTTGAGAGATCAATCCAAGAACGTCATTGACCCATCAGAAGACTCATTGGAGAACTTGGCACAATTAATCAAGACTGTTGGACCTAGATTCGAGGCGCTGGAACGTAACAGAGCTGCATTGAACCTTGTGTACGACAACATTCAACAAATCTTGGACAAATGCAAGCTTTCTTCAAGAATCAAGTTTATGTTGATGGACTTGCAAGACTTAAGAAAGAGCAAGTGGAGTTCAAGCAAGCAAGATGCTGGCCCTAAAACAATCAAGGAGATCCACAACGATGCTGAATTGAAGAGAATTGAGGAGAGCAGAGCTCAAGCTGAAAAGAGAAGACAAAATAAGGGAGGCTACAACAGCGGAGGTTACGCTGGGGGTAGCGATTCCAGATCCAACTCTACAAGAAACAACTCGTCTTGGGGAAACAAAAAAGAGGCTCGTTACGGCCAGAAAGATGGCAGAGGGTTCACTTCTGTGTCTAGATCGCAATCTAACAGACCAACCCAAGAGAGCACTAGTCTGATTAGCGCCCCCCGTGAAAACTCCAAGAGAACAGACCTGGTGGCATCAAACATGTTTGCCGCTTTAGGGGGTGATGACGATGACGACGCTGACCTGGCTGCAAACTAATGCAGCCGCTTTTTCTTATCTTGCATATTTCTTCTCTGCCCATCTTGTATCATAGCCTAAAAAGGCAGTGTATCAAAATCAGTTCATATCTTTGTCATAGAAAACAGTTAATGTTGTTTTTGTAGAGGATTGAAATCAATACTGATTGATTTATTTAGGAGATTCTATTTTGATATTATTCTTTAGTTGATTACCTCGGTGTCAGTTGCCATTTTAGGCCACATCAAAAGTTTGAATAAGACCAAAATAATTTAATGCAAAAAATGCAAACATTGTCAAATTAATCACTATAAATAATGAAATTTCAATCAAGAATCTATGTTTTAATCTACTGGTCATTGATTGAATATTCATGGATCCAATAGTCATCAATTAAATGGTCATTGACATTTAATGTTCAACATCAACTTTTTCCTTACGATTTACTACAGGACTTCAGAACATTCATTTATTAGATAAGTAAAACCCCCAATTTAAAATTTTTATGTAACAGTTGCCAAACATGTAAAACTGTACGTTTATTGATGACAGTCACAGTTGGAACACTTACAAGAAGTGCTCTGGGTTGCAGAGCATTTGCACTCAGTACAAGAGCATTTAGCGCATTGGCAGGTGTGACATTTGCAGACGGAACAGGTACAGGCCATTTTTGGTAGTTGTAATAGAGAAGAATAAAGTGTTGATGAGGAGAGCGATGGAGGGCGGGATCGCTCCCCTTTTATAGTTTTGCGTTGTATCTGCGGTGCGCCCTTTTTGCGACCTTTAGTACATATGGAGATCATGTACAGGGGCGTCACTAGAACAGTGACCATGTACAGGGACGTCACTGAATAATGACCATGTACAGGAGCGTCACTAATACCAGCTACGATCTGTAGGCAGAAGATCCCCATGTTCCATAGTTGGTTCTGTTGTCTGCTTGCAAACTGTACATCATTTTGGTGCATGTGTTCACCATCTCAAGTTGTTCTCCGCAATTCTTGCCAAGTCAAATTTCGTGAAAAGAATGACTTTATGCGGTTTGTTGAGATAGCATTGTGACGTAACACTGCTGCTGAATCTGGTACTATGTAAAGGAACATGTGATACCAGCAGACTTGACAGATTTGTGATAACTTCAGCTTTGTTAATACTTGAGCCAGCTTCGTTCGTAAAAGCTTGATAAAAAACCAAAACAGAACATCATATCAACTGGTTGAATATGAATATAGCACAAAACTTTCCTCTTGACCGCCTCCTTGAGTGTATTTTCTAATCATCAATCTCTTCACATAATGAAGACGTAATGCCGTAAGGATATTCTGATAAAAAGTCAGTACCCAAGACGTCCAAAGATGAGACAAGATCGACCTGAAGCAAGTTGATAAATTGTAAATGGGCGTCATTTTTGATCGAGGGAAGCGGAGTTAATAGATCCCGAACCATTTGATCATCATAAACCACCTTAAACGATGACCAATCTGCTTCAGAAGCTCCAACAGTCCTGCTATCGGGCTCAAGACTACTTTTGATATCAGAAATCTGCTTGGCCAACAGAGTTTTGGCCTTTTCACAAAACAACAAGTATTCAATACAATCGCTTAATGCTCGTAAGGGATCTACCGACGCTCTATCCAAAGCTTTGACTGTTGAGTTGACAACTCGAAGCTCATCATGATCTCCGCTTGTAAACAAACATGTAAATAATAAAAGATATTTCATAATTGAGAGTTCAGACTCTCCCTTTTGTACGAGATTCTGCATGGTGTGAATGGCAGATACAAGCCGGAAACGGTCAGAAAATGGCTTAGTATCCTGAGGCAAAAAGCCCCTTTGCGTAACATGTGATTCAAGATCTTCATCACTATCATCAGAAATGGCCATCTGCGTAATCCATTCATTCTGAGTCTCTGTATAGTTCGAATTCGGAATGGAAGGATATGGTTCCACGCATTCTGTTTCCATTATTGATAAAGTTACTGGAGATAATGAGATTTTCACGAGAAAAGAGTCGGGTTCTTGTTCTATTGAAACCTTTGGAGTTGAATCAACCTCGTTGGAGTTATGATCACAATTTGAACTTTCCTCCCCGCTGAGGTAGAAAAGAAGTTGTTCCATCAACGGGAGATTCTTCTCATTCTTGAAACCCAAGCGAGTTTTGGTGAGAGAAGAAAGTGTATTTTTGACATATTCCTCGCTCAACATTTGGAAATCTCCACATACAGCCAGCGTATGTTGTTCGCTACTATATCTTGTGCTTATGAGCTCAATACAATTAACACCTGCGCGCATATCACCTTGAGCATAGCGTGAGATGTAGTTTAGGGAAGTATCGGAATATTGAAGAAAACAAAGGCTTTTGGTTCGTTTTCGCCGAATGTTCTCATGAAGGACAGCTCTTCTGAGGATCAGAATAGAGTCCTGCTCATCCAAACCACGAAGACAGAATAATTGGCATCGAGAGAGAATCGCCTTACGGATTCGTTTATGAGGTTCGATCGTCGTGGCACCCATAAATACAAAATCACCATTTTCAACAAACGGAAGAAGGAAGTCCTGCTGGATCTTAGAGAACCGATGAATCTCATCAATAAACACAGCAACTCGGAGTCTACCACATGCATGAGCTGACAACAGTAATCGTTTTTTGTTTTCCTCTCGTATGACTAACAGAAGTTCCTTTAACTGAGCCACAGTAGCATCAGTAGCGGAGAGTTCAAGAAACACGTAATTGGCCCGTGAAGCCAATATGCTGGCAATTGTGGTTTTCCCGACTCCCGGGGGCCCGGAAAATATCATCGAGGGAAGATACCCCAACCGTAGAAACCCAGACGCTAGGCCCTTATCGGGGTGAACAAGATGTCTTTGGCCGATGAAATCGTCAAGACTTTTTGGCCGGATAAGTTCCGAAAGCGGAGCAGAATATTCATCGAGCGGAATTTGAACATTCATTGAAGCCTCATTTCCTGTGTTGTAGATTCTGTAACTGCTTTCTTGAGTAGCTGGAGATTAAGAACAGTAGATGAGTTGTGGACGCGAGAAACTGTGGTCTTCAGGTGATGTGGGGCCAAAAAAACAAAACAAAAAAAAAGAAAGCCGAGGCAAGTGATACTGCCAAAAAAAAGGTAAGCAAATATCAACAAAATTAACTTCGTCGCGCCGTGGTTGGTGCTTGTTGAAGATATGGATCAGACCCTTTCTCTCATTCAGTGTCAATATTGCAAGAGGGACCCATTGAGAAGTACTCGCGTTTCCACTTCTGTAAGCTATTATTTATACTTCTCAAGGAGTCGTGGAGAATCCCAGAAAGTTATTACTGTATCGATACACCCTGCAAGATAACCACCATGGTGTGTCATTAGTAAGTATGTCAGAGCCAATTGATTATTATCCTTTTTCTCAACAATTGTGATGGTAGGCAAATTGGAAAATATCGCAGAATTGAAAGTACTTTTGTCATTTCACCAATAGCACAGTCTAACGAGTTCTTTCATGAATCATTCACTCTTCCATGAAAAGAGAAGTCACCTGTAGAATGTAAGTACCGAACCCAGTTCTAAGAACAGGTAAATAAAATGAAAATTGTATGCATGCTCAGCAAAAAGGAAATTCCCCAAGAGCTTAATTATCGACTTTCTGGGTTGACAGAATTATCAATGGATGACGAGAGCCTTCTTTTCTTCAACTGGCTTTTAGCATCATTAGCCATATTTCGATTAATGGGCGGACTAGCAGCAGCAGTAACATTTGAATTGGAAGTTGCAAAATGTGAATTGGGAAGATTCATGTTCACATAAGACTCAAGTGCCTTGATAGGAGAACTGATTTGATTTGCAGTAGTAAAGGCCATCAAGGGCCGAAGTTGGCTCATAACATCACTGATTTGAAGGATATGAATAGCGTTTTCATCGAAGCCACAATCCTTTGCGGTCGTTTTCAGTATTGTATCACTAAAAACTCGCTTCATGAAGTCCTTTTCTGTGCCATCATTCTTACAACTAGCTAGCCACATCTTCTCCAAGTGAAGCAACGAAATCTGACTTGAGTGATTCGTGACATGACAGTCAATCGAATCAATCCTGAAATCTCGACTGAGAATTATTCGACAAACTCCCGTAGCATGTGCACTTGAACCATCTATGTAGGTGTAAATAATAGAGAGTCTTGAGGCCATGAATACAGACCCAGAATTCAAGACATGGAATCGTATTCCAGGCAAGAACACCTGTTGTTTGACGATATTAGTTGCAAGCACATTCGCAAGAAAATACCGAGGCGCAGTATTGACATTAAGCGTATACAGCCTTGTGTTCCTTGTTTCATGCTCATCTTCGAATTTGATTTGGTCTTTAGGCAACGTAATACGAAGAGCCGCCTGAGGTGTTGCATAGTTTTGGCAGAGGTGTTGCCAGAAATCGTATGTGGCGAGTGTTTTGCTGGGCTCACTCAATACCAAGTCAATGAGATCCAAAACACGAGAGACAGCCGCATTACCTAGATTCCGTTTAAAAATCTTGATATTCAGCTCTAAATTGGCTGCCTGCCCAGCTGCTTGCCCGAGAGCCGCATTATTTGGTTCGGGTTTAGTATTTGTACCCGCAGCTACACCTGGAGCTCCAACTTGAGCTGCCAGCCCAGAGACAGACTTTTCGGGGGAGGATCCAGATGATGGGGGAATCATATGCTGATTCAGAGTTGTCGAGTTTTGTTGCATTTGTAGATACTGCTTTTGCCGCATCTGCTGCTGCTGCTGCTGAAGTTGTTGTTGGTTTTGTTGTTGCAATTGAAGATGTTGTTGTGGCTGTTGATGCTGCTGCTGTTGAGCTTGTTGTTGCACCTGTACTTGTTGCTGTATTTGTTGCTGTACTTGTTGTTGAGCTTGTTGCTGAGCTTGTTGCTGTACTTGTTGTACTTGTTGTTGCATTTGTTGCGCTTGTTGCTGCAGTTGTTGTACTTGTGGCTGCAGTTGTTGTTGCATTTGTTGTACTTGTTGTTGCATTTGTTGCTGCTGCATTTGAGGTCGTTGCTGCTGCAGTTGTGCTTGTGCTTGTTGTAGTTGTTGTAGTTGTTGTAGTTGTTGTAGTTGTTGTAGTTGTTGTAGTTGTTGTTGCTGGTACTGCTGTTGCTGATGCTGTACTTGTGGCTGTTGTTGTTGCTGTAATTGTTGTAATTGGTGTTGCTGTTGCAGTGGCTGTTGAAGCTGTTGCTGCTGCTGTTGAAGTTGTTGTCGTGGCTGTTGAAGTTGTGGTTGTGGTTGTTGCTGCTGTCGGAGAAAGAGCTGTTGCTCTAACTGTTGCTGTTCTTGCTGTTGAATATTTTGCTGCTGTTGCTGTTGATGAAACGTTTGCGACAGCAGATTGTTTGGATTATTCGGAGCATGGTTATGCAGTTGGGATTGATGAAGCATTTGTTGTTGCAGATTTTGAAACTGGGATTGCTGCAGAAACCCACGTTGCATGTCTCTGAAACCAGAGTCTTGCGAGTCAACAGTTAGGTTCTGTAATTGAGGACTTTGCTGGATAAGCAATTCGTTTTGTGGAGGCAGCATGTTTACCATTGCACCCAGCTGCTGTTGCAACTGAAGTTGGTTGGGATTTTGAATTACCCTAGGCATGGCCTTGAATTGAGGTTGAATTTTCCGATCAACAAAACCATTCTTGGTTGTTCCAGCACCCATATCACCGATGTTTGCCTGAGCTTGCTGTGGTGTTCCTTGTTGAAGATGTCGATTAAGCTGTTGTTGTTGTTGTTGCTGTTGTTGTTGTTGCTGTTGTTGTTGTTGTTGCTGTTGCTGTTGTTGTTGTTGTTGTTGTTGTGGGCCCAGATTACCAGAAGGAAATGACTGTGGGTCTGATCTTTGATCAAACAGGCTATTGGAGAGCATTCTTGCTTGGACAGGTTGTGGCCCCGAGTTACCACCATCAGCACCCCCAAAAAAGCTTTGCATTATGTCGGATTATTCTAAACGGAAGTAATTAATAGTTTTTGTCGAAGCACAGAGGAATATCAATTGAAAACCCCCCTCACGAGTTGAATGATTGGAGGATCCGGACGAATAGTAACAGAATAGTAAACAGAAGAGTAAACAAATAAGAGGTTGTGACTCTGAACTTCCGAGATTTCTTCTCAATTTTTTTGCTTTTTGACTAGATTTTGCGGAGAAGTATGACAAAAGCTCAACTGGAGTGGTGTTTGAAGCAATGATACAATGAAAAGCCAAACAATGAATGGAAAAACACAAAAAACAAAACAAGGAGGAAGTTGAAACCCCTTTGAATATATCAGATGTTCGTAGTTTCCAACCAAATTGGCAATTAAGTTAAAAAAACCCGCCCTGTTCTGTGTTCTGTTCACCAGATAGCCAATAATACAAAAAGTCTCTGGAAAAGATGCCCAGTGAAGCTATTTTTGGCAAAGATTCAGGGAAAGAGATGGTCACGAGATTTCTAGGATTCCTATTGGCTGACGAGGAATGGACTCTCGAGATAATGTTCTGTTCCCGACAGTTTTTAGAAGGGAGACGTGGTTGACCTTGTCAGTAGGACATTTAAGGACCCTTGTGCAGAACCAGGTCCAGACATCCATGTTGTAAAATTGCCTTAACGGAAAATTTAGTCCCCAAGCAATAAAAAAGAAGGAAAATAGATTCCTTGAGATTTGACATTAGGAATTTGCAAATTGAAAATTGAAAATTGGAATCTAAAATCCCGATTTCTAGATTCAAAAGTGTCGTATCTGAAAACTCAGGTCTTATCTCTTTCATCTTGATTTGCAGCCATGCTCAAGACGTTTGGTGGTATTCAGGGCAAAAAAGAGCCCTTAGTTTCTGGGAAAAGCTCTTAGACAAGTTCGAATGAGAATAGTGTCCTTTTCAAACAGAATTGAAAACAGCATAATTCCCAAACAGGACCGAAAACAGTATATTTCCCAAACAGAACTAAAAGTAAGACTCTTTTCAAACCCAAGCCCAATAGAAACCGAGATCATTCTCAAACAGAACCAGAGTTGAAAATAGACCCGTCTGAAACTGCAAATACACATCCCTCAGGCCGACTAACCCATCTGAACAAAGAAGGATGTCCAACCACAGGACGTCGAGGTTTTAGGGTCTGTTTTTCATCCGAAAGATCATCTGCTTCATTTTCCTTGGTCTTTGTTGCTCTCCTTTTCAACAACTTATTAAGAGTATCTCTCTTTGCATCCTCTAGCTGCTTCACCTTATAATGAGCTCTCTTTCTAGCATTCTCTGCTCTACGAAGAGCCACTTGTTCGGCAGTTTCTATACGTTTAGCAGTTTTCCTATTCAACGCTAGAAGCTGTTGATCCATTCTAGCAAACATCAGCTCTTCGTATCGTTCGTTGGGATCTTCCTCCAACTTGGCCCGCTGTCTCTCGGTGAGTTTCTGTGGATTGGGCCGGTATTCCTGTTCATATTCTGTAAAGTCATCGAGATCCTTCTTTGGCGCTCGCAGAGTGACTCTTGAAGAAGTTCTTTTTGGTGTTTTGGCCTTAGCTTTGGCCTGTCTCTTCTTTGGAGTTCTTTCACCTTCGTCGCTTTCAAGTAGATCGTCTTCTTCATAAAATGTCAACAGTCTTTTTTTCGACTCTCTAATTGGTCGAGCTGAACGTTTTGGAGCTACTGGAATAGACGCTTCATCACTTTCTTCTGACTCCATATCAACCAAATCATATTGACTTTCAAGTTCTATTTCATCGTTGTCGTCGTTTTCTACGTAATCTTCTGCATCTTCAGGGTCTTCAGGGTCCTCATCTTCTTCATTTTCTTCCTCTTCAAGGGCCTGGTTCTCGTCTTCGTCAAGATCTTGGTTCTCATCTATGTTCTCATCTTCGAAATCCAACTCTTCATCATCTCCAATGTCAACATCACTTAACTCATTGGAATCGGATGTATCTGCAAAATCCCTCTTTTGGGTGACTTCTGGTCGAGTTGACATGGTGGGGGTTGCAGATTGTTCTTCGTGGTTTGGAAAATGTGGGGGATCTGATCTGTGGTAATAAACAGGGGTTTTATTAGGACCCAAATTTGAAACGATAGGAGTTGTTTACAATTTTTGAATGTTTCAGGTTTGGGCTTGCTGCGTTTAATATCTTTTTTCTTATCTTTTGTTTCGTTTGTTTGGTACACCAGGAATAGCTATATACTGAAGATAAGCTGAGATAGTAGTGACAATAGTGACAATAGTGACAATAGTGACAATAGACAAATCGTTGGTATCCTCGAGATTTGATCAAGATAGACGGGAAAACAGGGTCAAAGGGTGTTGAGAGAGTCTTAAACCAGTCAATCAATACTCAAAGAACCAAACACCCATACATACAACAACTTTCATTCCTCACACTTGTCCGCTCATAAACATACCTTTAATACCACGGATGTTATTCTTAACGTCCAGCGCTACATTGGCAGTCTTTTTCCGAGCTGTCGCAGGTGAAGCAAAAAGCTCATGCTGATTAAAGTATACCAAGTCTGACTTCTGACGCAAGTCCTTGATTGTGAAATCAACAACATTATAATAAGGAATGTTCCGACTCAGGTAAGCAGAAACTCGACTCAAACTATCACGGAGCAAAGAAAGCTTATCGGCCACCATATCTTGTCCAAGGCAGTCTGTTGGATGCTCTGCCTCCAGCGCAGCACTCAAATCATCGGTCTGACAGATTGAATCGACATAAATCTTTCCTGGCGACGAAGAGCTGCGTTCAAATGCCACAATGGGAATGGTCTTGACTCTGGTGATGGAGTTCAAATACAAGTCTCGAAGCTTTTCACGACAAGACTCAAGAAAGTCCAATCTTTGCAGAGTAGCGGTAGCCATTAGCGGCCTGATGGCTAGAATTCCTCCCACATATGCAACAATGAGAGCGACGGCTGAACCTCTTGTGAGCCGAAGAAGAAACTGAAGAGTACCAGCTTTGCGGCGCCCGTTGCTCTGAAGATTATATGAGGATGGGTCAAATGCCGACTCTGGAATTGTAATTCGGGCAATAGACATTAAATTGTTCTTTCCTTCTTTGTAGTTTTCTCTGTTGCTAAAACCTTTTTGGGTTTTTGGAAATATCTTTAGATCTCAGCAATTGCTTTCGATCTTTGGAATTTATCTAAGAAATTGTTTTACAGCCCAGTAATTTCTTTAGTTCCTGGATCTTTTGGGTCGCAAGATCTTTTTACTTCTTATCTTTGAAGATTTCACACTTCTCCAACGATTCGGCTAATTCAAGCGGTTGAACGGAAAATACTGCACACAGAAAATATGGTGCTCAATGAAGCAAAAGTGTAGAAGTCGCCTGAAAAATTAACAGAATCTCGACACCAGTCGGTAAATTAAGTGTGATCCCGTAGTATGTACAAGTTGGGAGGGATCAACTGGGGTAGATGGAGTCAGAGCCGAGGGTGTACGGGTTTTGGTGGCCATTGGCAAAGCCGAACAGAACCAAACTAACAGAAACTATGAAAAATTCACCGAAACCAACCAAACCAAAAAAAAAAAATGAAACGAAGAACGAAATTAATCAATTAAATCTCCTGCAGATTGGGTGTAAGGCAAGAAAGACTTTGCAGATCTCTTGTGTTTATCATTAGTGGGGCCTTGATTCCTGTGTTTCTGCCAGGGTTTATTGACATGTGGTTTGCCTGGTCTACCATTTTGCAAGCCTGATTTAAAGGAGGCGTCAAGTGGAGAGTTGGCGTTGATAATCTTTTTTGATTTTTTGTTTGATGAATTTTTGGTGTTCGTGTTCGTGTTCGTGTTCGTGTTCTTGTTCGTGTCCATGATTTTGGTGTTTGTGTTAGTGCAGGGGTCCTTTGTGGCGTTAGTGGCGTTAGTAGCATCCAGAATTCTTTTCAATCGACTGTTCTGTTTCCTTTTTTCCGCACGTTGCTGTATACTCAGAAGTTCCTTTTCACTGGGAGTCCATTTGGACTTGAGAATCCGTCGAATACTCTCAGGATTGACATTGAAATGGTCAGCTATTTGGATGGTTTTAAGATGTGGAACTGTTCTCTTGAGTTCTCTGATGTCTGTCATTTGTTGCCTAGAAAGCTTGTGTGTTGGGTTCCATTGGCCATATCTCTTTCGTAGACTATTGTCTCTTTTATCCCACAAATGCATGCGGTTTTCGATAGCTTTGTCAGCTTCCTGCAATCTCATTTTGAATACGGCATCGCCGGTCGGTTTCGAACTATTCCATCTTTTAAGTATAGTTCCGACGCTCTGTCGAAGCTGTGAAATCATGATGTATTGTTACCTTGGAGATGGCGATGCTGATGGAGATGGCGGTCACGTGACAATTGTGGATTATTTGCAGCCATTTCAATACCATGGGATATTAAGGAATGGGATTGAGGAGTTTAAAATAAAGGAAAGTCTTAAAATTTTTAAAGGAAGGAGTGAACCTCTCTATGTGAAGGTAGGGTGCTTCAAAAATGGAATATGGTAAGAGGAAACATGGACGTTAGATGGAGTCTGTTTCAAAGACATAAACGTTGAGTGAACCAGATTTGATTAATTTTGAAATGACGTCTAAACCACGAAAACAAGCGAAAATTCAGCAAAGATAAAACGTAAACAAAGTGTAAACAAGGTGTTAACAAGACAACAAGGGTTAAACATTCTAACGTCCGGGACTATTTGTGACAATTAGCCACATCAATCTGTTTATATTTGATTAGCCACATCAATCTGTTTAATTTTAATTAGCCACATCAGTTCATTTAGTTTTAAATTAGCCTCATCAATCAATTGGGGGTCATAACTAGCTTCAACAAGCCACAGAGACTCAATGCGCCCCAGAGACTCGATGGGCGCCAGACAATTAGCCACAGTCCACCAAGTCCAGCAGAAACAACCCAATAAAACATCAAAAAAGAAATAACAAATAACAAAAATAACAAAAAACAATCATTGGTTTCATAATTTTCCATCACAATTACGCCTTTATTGTTCCCTCCAATCCTTACCCTCCCCTCATCTCCACCATCTCCCCCCATCTCCACCATCTCTGCCACATCTCATATCCTTTATCTCCTGTACTAAGTGCCATCTGGCATCTGATATGAACCACAATCATGAACTTCATTCGAAAATTCATCCTGGCGCCACCTTCTGGGGAAGTGGCAAGTATTCCTTCCGGTAAACTCTTTCTTTCACGATCATTGCTGTCGCCCAAAGGTGCTCTTGAATGTCTCTACAACGACTCAGTTCTTATCATCAAACAAAGCTCGGCCCCATTCTGTTACCAGCTATGTGTGATCCGGGCGTACCAAGAGGGTGAAGCCAGTGCCACTTTTTCCGACGGAGATGAAGAGGATGATGGTGGCGATACTCTTGAAGATGAACAGCACAATACTGATGAACGGATGTTCTTTCTTGCTTCTGACCTCAATGTACGGTTATATCTGAAAAACGACGGGACACAGGTGATTCGTTGGGATGATGTCAGTGGAGATACTGGTGACTGCTATGAGTTTATTGTTGATGAGGAAATCAAAAACCACGAGGTTGACAACTTCATGTTATCTTTGTACCGATGCTTGTATGAGCAGCTCAACGAGAAAAGTGCTGCCAATGTTCCTGAAAGTGAGTTGAAAATGCAATTCGCTCAACCGTTTTCTCCAGTCTTGAGCTCTCAACAAGCTTCATTTGAATTGTTGCGTAGTTATACTCTGAAAAGACCTTCTGCTGCTAATCTTCATCTGGCTGCTAATCTTCAACCCGATCAATTCAATTCGTCTCCCCAAAGACAGAAAAAACGCCCTGACTATCCCGTTCTTTTTTCAAAAACTTTGCTGGTTTCAGGAATTGCATTATGTACATATGTCACAGAATTGCGTATATTTGACTCGGACTCAGAAGCATTTATGTTATTGACATCTGACGCAGAAATTTTACTTGTGGAAGACGATTCCGGTTTCAAAAGTCTCGTTTCCAACACCCCAAATTTCTGTTTCTCGCTACGGCTTCTGAAAAACGAAAAACCGGCCTTTTTCCTGGACTACTTGGGCCTCGTTTTTAATTACACACCCAGAACCGCTAAAGATGTTCAAGAAGTTAAACTATTCATCAAATTCAATACGTCAGAAGATTTCGACTCTTTCAAACATGAATATTTGTCGGCGTTGTACAGCAACGTGGCACTCGAAGAGGATCGTGACCCCATCAAGAATGTTTCCAATGATCTTCGGTCTCTCAAGCTTAGCAGCTCGGACTCTAGGCTAAGAGAACAAAACCACGCTTCTTTTAGGAATTCTTCTACTGAACATCCAACTGTTTCAGACCAGGACTTCCGAAAGGTGATGTCGTTGAATGAGCTACAATCACACAAAACCACATCCCATCCAGAGAACTCAAAGGTTAAAGGGTTGCAGCAGGTTGTACAAGGTGTGCAGGCAAAGCAAAGTTCAGACCTATTTTTGGGTGCCTTCCGTAAAACCGAAAATGGTATAGTTTTTGTCACCGAGCTCAATTGCGCTGAAGATTCAAACGGGACAATGTACAGCACCATAATAGGCACAGACGAGCTTTGCGGTAAAAAGCTTTACTTAAGAGAATTACCTCCATGAGGTTGCAACCCTTATGAGTCCTCACAAAAGAGTTCCCCGTCAATTCAAGGAAGAGCATACTCCATCAATTAGAACCAGAGAACATTCCCTGGATTCAATCATAGGAGCCTTCTATGAATTTTTTTTCAATATCCTTTTACAAATTCGGGATTTTTGTTCTGTGACACAGAAGAAGGTGAACAAAAACCGCTCTTTGCACTTTGTAACCAGAGTTGTTACATAAGAGGACTAAGAACTTAATCTTTTAACAAACGGGACCTCAGCGAAACGTGAAAGCCTTTTTCAACTCATCGGCGAAAATTATGCGAAAAGCGTTGACTTTATGCCAAGTCGATGGTTGATAATCGTTAATGTCTACAATCTTGCTAGCAGTGAAGTTCTGTTCCTCCAACGGAATCCTGTTGATTCGCGCATGAATTCTTCTGACCCATGCATTAAACGCAGGCGACAGGACGAGTTTCTGAAATAAGATCTCTTCTAGAGGCTGGCGCATCGACCAATATTGGGAGTAAGTCGTTAGATGTTGGATGGATTGTATTGAGGGGAAATGAGAATGAGAATCGAAGAGCCGATTAGATTAACTAAACAAAAATAATTGGGGTGATTCTTTTCGGCAGGAAATTTTGGAGAAAATTATTCTGAGCGACGGTGCAGAAAATATTGAATTCCAATTTCTGTTCACCTGTGTTTGTCTATCCCTCTGTCAATAATCCGATGGCTTACTCGTGAACCATTGATCATCAGGTCCAAACCATAACAGATTTACCTTCGCCACGGGAATTCGCCATAAATTTGTCAAAGAATGAATTCGCCGCAAAATTTCTTTCGGAATTTGCCAATCATCAGAATTTTACTCGCAATTTCCCCCAGTACCTACCTTAGGTCCTGCACCCAATGGCGTGGACATAATGACACGAACCCAAGCTACTCCACGGTAACTAATTACTGTGATGATCTCCGACGACGACTTGAACACAGTTGTGTTGACCTTTGGGTTTGTGTCTGTGGCCTTAATTTTATTGTACCAGGCCATTTCCGTCAACTACAAAAGATCCGACTAAGTAGCAAATAAATGTGAAACCTAGTCCCTTGTAGGTTGAATGGAACTGCCATAATTCTTCAATGACGGGGCCTATGAACAAGATGGCATGTTTTTGGTGGTTGGAATTGATTTTTTGGTGATGTTTTTGGTGATGTTTTGTTTTGGTTTGGTTATATTTAGAGTTGGTGATGTTTTTGGTGATGCTTTCTTGGGAGTTGGCTTTTCATTGGTTTGTCAAGTGAAACTGGAGTCAATGGGTAGTAGTCATTGAACTCGCTTTAGGAGACAATACAATGTTTTGATTGGGTATGATGGATTGGCCAATTGGGTGGCTAAGTTAAGTGGCTAAGTTAAGTGGCTAAGTTAAGTGGCTGGATTAAGTGGCTGAATTAAGTATCTCGGTGAATCAACTGAATAGGTGAACGGGTGCTTTATCATCAAGTGGTTGTCAACCAAGTACAGAGAACCAACTCAAAAGCTTATTGACTTCTTGGTACTTTCGACTGACGTCATTGATTTCTTTCACTTGGTCCTTTTGACGGAGCTTAATGTGAAACTTCATGTCACACTAACCGGGCATTTTTTTGCCTTTTGTGGCTGTTCAACAACCCGGCAAAATATGTTCGTCTAGGCTTTGATACCGCCATGCATTGGACCACCAATAACAGATCCATATCATGAATTTGTTAATGCCACTTTTCAGTTTCCGTCTTTTTCTTTGGTTAATTTCTTTAATTGGGTCTTTTTTCATTGCTCTCCTTATCGTCAGTTTCAAAGTGCTCTTAACCAAAACGGCAACCTTAATCATGATTGTGTTTTAGATGTTTCCATCAACTTGGAAACTCAAACGTATTCTGAATTTCAAGCCACTTCGATTCATCCAGCCTCCCGCCAGACTCGGAATTTCATGTTTCCTCAACAAGTTTCGTTGTATTGAGACATTTCATTTCTTTTTGGACCGGTGTATTTTACGAAATTAACGGAATTGTTTCATTCGGCGGAATAGCCAGAATCGGCAGTTTGAACCAGTTCGAACTGGTTCAAAACCACTACCCTTTGCAGTAATCTTATGTTCTCAAAGTTCAGCTCCGAGAGGGGAACCTATACTTGTGATTTTTTCTCAATCCGCAACACCCACTTCTTTTGAAAAATGATTTGAATAATTCTTCGGGAAAGCTCATGACGTTTTTATGTTTGATTTTGGGCGATCTTACATTTGATAAGTACCAGGGAGGAGGTAACGGGTTACAGCGTTCAAAACATTTTAATCCAATTTAATTAAATGAAAAAGTTTTTGCTTCATTCAATGTCTGTCCTTTCCCATTTCTTTTCGTATGAGTTTAGCTTTATTAGTGTACTTCGGTACTTAGATGTTTGGATATATTAGTATCGATCATATTAGTACAATGCTACGATATTATTGGTCACATTAGTGTTGGACATGATTCTTCAGTTACATATTTCTGTTTATATTTTTTAGGAAGGATTTTTTCCTCATCCACGTTCGTTATGTATCTGATCAATCTTGATCAAGTCCAATTCTAAATCCACATTCAATCCAAACTTGGCTTCTACCACGATGCTTGCTTAAAAATAAAACTATCGATCAAAATTTCGTTATTTTTTTCCTTGATTTAAAAAAGAAAAAAGCGCAAGTTCAGGTGGCAGTTACCGGTGTTGGCTACATTGTCCCAAAAGGCAACCATAACTGCAGGCCTCAAGCTAGACCATATTTTCATAAAGAAATGGGAAGAGAAATACGAGTTTAAAGTTATCATCTTTCGTTTTTCTTGTCCGCTTTTGTCTCTTCTGTTCCCCTTTGTATGGTTCAGAGTTACTCCCTTCCGTGATTGTAAAATTTGCAACCACAGGGGTTATTCAAGATAGACACCATGCATCACAATCAACAACTTCTTTATTTTATTTTCCTGTTCTTAATCAACTCCAAGAGTTATTCAATGGAGCCGCCAACGTCTGGGCAGAAACTAAACTTTGATGAAAGCCCGAAGCCAATATGACAGTAGCGAAAGGAATCAAGACGAAACTAAAGGTTATGGTAAACGCATTCCGAGTTAAGAAAAGATAAGTGGAAAAAGACTTCGTTTCAAAGGACAATGGTATGTATTTGCAAATCCCAATTTACGATTTCTGACTGTATCTTTCTTTTGGGACTAAGTAAGGAGTAATTGATGTTCTGCAGAGATCAAACGTTCGGAAACGTTGGGTTTCCAAATTCCGATGATTAGGGAAATATTTATTTGATTTGGTTTTCTTTCTTTCACCTTTCGAGCAATCTAAAGAGAAATATGTTGCTGGATCAGCCAGAATCATTTCCCCTCTCGACACAACATTAAGTTAGTGAAAAGAGATTCACTAGAAAACCAAAGTCGTTTTTTTTCTTTTTCTTTTTCTTTTTCTTTTTGTTTGTAGATTTCTATTTCAAATTGAATTCAAATGTGACAGGTTAGGAATTCCCACTTCAAAAGCATCTATTAGCAAAAGTCGATCCTCTCGTTGTGACTCAGGAAGCTCTGCTAATTTGAAAATAAACCAACATCATATTTATATCCTTAGACTTATCCTTATAGAGTTTTGGAGCTATACTTCAAGTTATTTGATGTTGGATTCACACCCTTCCCAAGAGAAACTAGCACTTTGTATCTCCATTGGACATTGCATTAGCCGCTTGCTTCGTTGGGTCCCGTTTCCATTCGCCCCCAACATTACCAAGAGCTCCAGTAGATTTCCCTTCGTCTAACCTATACATATTCATTGAGATCTGTCTATTAACCTACATATGATCGTTAATATTCTTCTACTAACCTATTCATGCAAATTCTCATGCTTCTCCTCGCCATATCTATTGACCTAAGTCTACTACCGGTTGAGTGCGTTTCTCTTTAACACAACACTTAACATCACCAGACATTTGGGAACCCGTCGTCAATTCAAAATAAATATTCTGGGCATTACCGTTGACAGTTGACCGTTACAACTTAATTACTATTAGGGATACCGTTTTACTAAGCTCTTGGCTGGGGTGCCAACGTTTTACCAGAAAACGGTTTTCAGCGCCACATACGTACAATGGTAATAATAGCAACGGCTGTGTAACTACAGCAAATTAGCTACTACAGATTTGGCAACAAATCCGATTTAGTGCGTCAAGCACCATGATCTATTTCGCATACAGGGGCACATGAACCTGTAGGTTTTACTCGCATGTTAGGTTTTGAATTAGGTATTATTTATTGGTTTTGTTTTTTTACAGATATGCTTTGGTTCAACTTGAGTTCTTTCTTTTGGTTCTGCTTTTGGCTCTGCTTTTGGCTCTGCTTTTGATTCTTCGTTTGGCTAAGGCTATGACTAAGGTCTCGGGAGACCCATATTTATCTTTCCATTATATGTGTCTAAGTACACAGAACAATTAACGGCCAATGATAAGAGACAAGTCAAAGGTTTCAATAAAGCTATTATCGCAAATTTCAAGATGCACTTTTCTTTTTTCCATTTTTATCTTTCATTTCTTCTTCTTTCTATTCTTCTTCTTCTTTCCATTCTTGTTTTTCTTTTCTTATTCTTTCTTTCTTTCTTGTCTTCTTCCTTCTTTTCTTTCCTTCTTTCTTTTTTTCTTTTTTCTTTTCTCCATTATAATATTCGTTGTGACTATATCTTGTGTTGATCACTTCTTCTGATAGGGGGACTCCCGCGGGATCCCGCCCTTCACTGTATTGGCTGCAAAATTAGCATATTCCATAAACGGATCCCATTCCGTAATAGAATGCACAAGGTAAAGCTTTTGCTTCTAATTTCCGGGTTCTTCATTTATTTAAGCGCTGCTCAAATCGTCACAGCTTTGGGTTTTGCTTAGTACTTCAGAGTAGTTTCGTTTCATCAACAAAAACAGGACTTAGTAAAGTTCTATGAATCTAAGTATTGGTTTCTTCCATATTTTCAAACTCTGAACCCTTTAATTCCCAAAATCTGTTTCATGAACATCCTTCTTGTTCGTCTTTCATTCGACGCTAACATGACTATTCATGCGACTAGGCGACCCCCAAATGAGTGTATATTACCTATTGACTATTAGCTATGAAAATTACCGCAATTTTTCGCTGGCCGCTGCAATCAACTGTTATAAAGTGATAATGAGTGATTAATGAGTGATTAATTAGTGATTATTAATGATTCATTAGTGATTATTTAGTGATTAATCAATGTTAAATGTAATCAATTGTCGTTTTAAACCGTCGCCTGGGTCTCAGTCTGCTTATCTCTTCTACACACTTCACCTTGATCATTCATTTCTCTCACTACCTGGCTTATCTGAAGGTTCGTTCAACGCTCCCATTTAAGGTTCCGCCTCCTATTCGATTGTCTGCAGTATGTATGTTATATACAGGTGAGTACCATGTCCTTGTTGGCTTAATGTCTTGCATTAATAACCTCTAATGCTTCTCGTGCTAATTATGCATCCTTTGTAAGCGTGGCTCTCCGGATTATTACTGTTTTAGTACAACACTTGTGAGCCCTGGCCTGTCACTCATGGGGACATGTCCCGGTCCGGCTCATAAATGGTCGCAGTTCCCCCCCATGATCTAGTTAAAAATAAACCTTTTTTGGAGTTTGAGTCAAACATTTGTTACTGTCGGTGTTCTGGTTTCTCCTCTCTATTATTTTCTTCTCCGACTTCTTTTCTTTTGAACATTGTGGTGGCTTATCACTGTGGCATCTCAGCTAGGAGTGCTCCACCACTTTATTTCAAAGTCGATCCATTTCTTAGAAGTTGCACTCAATACCAAAGCTGTACACTCTTAGTTTATAGCAGTAACGCATACTCTAATTCCTTTAATACTCGACTGACTTGTGAATCCCTCCTTCCACTGTCACTCTGGTGAATCACACTGTCACTCTGGTGAATCAATCACACCGACGTTGGAGGCTCGCTTAATTTGCTCGTACATCTGGTTTTTTGTTCCCCTATATCCATTGGCTCCTCCTAAGTTTTGATTGGTTCCGGTGGAAGATAAGAAAAACAATTGTGTTAATTCCCAAAGCCTTTGTGATCCCTGGTCCAAGAACTGTTGGTACTGTCATCCACGGAGCTTTCCACAGAGCTGACCTAGCCTAAGCCTTATGACTGAGATAAAATTACCTCCATGTTACACAATCCCAACTCTTGATGAAGTTATCAACGATAAGCATCTTCGAGACTGTGGTCCTTACAACCGCAGTTCTTTTCTACTGTTCTTAAAGACAGCTCATTGCATGGAGAACCTTGAGTTTTTTGTGGAGATTGATCGCTTACTTCAAAATCTGAATGTCAAAGATGACCCAGCATTTTTCTCTGATATTTCCACTCGGAATGTGCATGAATTAAGAAAGCATTGGCTGCTACTATATCGTATTTTCCTAGCCAAGGACTCAGCAAAGGAAGTCAATTTACCACATAAAGTGGCTTTAAAATTTCTGCCTCATATTTTGCCCTCCTTGTCAGATTTATCTGTCATTCGCAAATTGGGATATGAACTTCTAATGGACACATATGACGACTTTATTTCTCATACAAGAGAAACCACAAACGACAGGACAACTCGACGGAGATGTCTGGATATACTTGCTGCGGAAGTAAGATCCCCTGATCTCGACGATTTAATACCCCACCTGAATGTATCTTGCATCAATGAGAACTCACTTGATCTTGGCGACGAGTGGGAAAAAGCTTTGAGAGTATGTGAACAGTCTCGCGAAACCGGAAGCGTGTGTAGCAATTGCGGCTCTGGTCCTCGTCCTGGTCGCTCAAGCGACTCCTCTTCTCTGCTTATTCCCCTGTGTTCCACCAGAAACTATTCCATCGGAACGTTTGTCGATAATCTCAAAGGACATTCGGTGTGGAACAAGACCAAAAAGAGGCTTCGGTTGCGTCGCTCGTCTCAGGAAAAACCCGAACCTTTTCCCCAAACTTCTTGATGGTGAACCCGATTTGTAATATGTAACTTAAACAAATCTTATAGACGATTCAAACAACTCCAAACTCATTGTAGCGTACTTTCTATTCTTACAATTTAACCATCTATTATGTTTTCGAAATGTAGTTTTGTTCGACAAATTTCATTACACCCAAATAATTGTAAGTGCCAAGTTCCTGGTCTTATTTTCATCAATAATTAAAATCAAAATTGAATGTCATCCAGCTCGGTTCTTTTCTTGGCACGTTCCTTAAGTCGTTTGAGCTCTTCATCGGAATCTTGATTCCCCTTTTCTATAATGAGATTCTTAAGAAGTCTATTCTCCAACTCCAATTCGTCGATCTTTAGTTCAAAGTTGCGGACCATGTCACTTAGTTGGGTAATTTGATCCTCCAACTCCTTTTCTTTCATTTTCTTTTTTATCCGAAACCGTGAGCTTGCCGCCAAACTTCTTCTTCTTTTATCAAGGTCCACTAGAGCTGTGGTTGATGAGTTCAGCGCCGGTTGACCTCCGGAAACAGATCCACTGCTATATTCAGACCCACTAACATATGCGGAGCTCTCGACTTTAACAGAACTTGAATTGAATGTATCCTCGCCATCTTTAGCAATGTTTGCAGCATTGGGATTAACAAATCGACTGTCGGTCGCAATTGGTTGCATCAAAGAAGAAAGATGATTTGCACTGTTATGAGGCGAAAGAACATTCTCTTGATCTGAACTCTTCTTTTCATTGTAAGGTAGACGGGATGTCTGGATGGTCTTTTGATGCTGGGCTATAAGTGCTGATAAGAGATCTATCTGGTTCAGAGAAAGCCCAGCTTGCATTAGAGACATCTCGGCGCCAGGTGGTACTGGGAATTTGGGAACGTTAGTTAGATCGGGGATGGAAGCACCAGTCTGTTCGTTTTTGGCCGGTGTCGAGTCGGGGTTAGGGCTATTGAAAGCTTCTGGGCTTACATGTCTTGGGAGCTTGGTCACTTTAGCACTTCTGCCCTTCTCAGCCACATTATAGGCATTGAAATGATTTTCAGGGCTCCTGTTCTTATCTAGCCATGAATTAGATAGCTTGTTGAGGTTGTAAGAAGGTCTATCAATACCTTCAGGTGTGTTGGATCTGTTGGTTCTATCAGTTCGATCAGCCCTATCTCTATCAATTCGATCAAATCTATCAGCGCCAATAATTCGATCCGTTAGATGGTTTCTATCGGATCGATTGGTCCCCTCTATACCATCGGCATCTAAATGTTTGAAATCATTGTCGTGGCCACCAGGGCCGTCATTACCATGGTCAGAAACCATTTTTTTCGCATCGGAAAGATTCCCAGGAATGAATTGATTGCGATGTAGCCAACTTGGGCCTTCTTCTAAATCTCTGTGGCTATTTTGGGCGTCGTCACCATCTTCATCTGAGAAAGGCTGGTTGGGTTTGTCCTCATCGGCAAAGATAAAGGAATCGTCGGCGAAAGCAGCCAAATCAAGTGATAGTTGAGTATCAGCATCCAAGTTCAGAGGTTCTGGATTGGCCAAGAAATTATCAATGTAGACCAATTGGTCAAGAAGGGCGGCCAGTGTCTCTTGCATTCGGCTGCAAAATACAGAGTAAGATGATGCAGAAGTTGATGTTGACGGTGTAAACCAGAACAAACGGTGGAAATTAAAGGTTATTTCAAAACAAAGTCAGACTGAAGAAGACAGATCAATTGGCCATAGTTATGTGTTGCTGACCAATATTGCTTTCCGATCGTTGATAATTTCACCAAACAGCCATAGTTAGAGGCTTTTGCACGTGACCTGTGAAGCGTTGTGTCTTTTATTGTGCGATATCACGAGATTGGGGTCAATGTGACGAAAATCTTCCTAGTCATGTCATGTGATGTGCTTTTAATTAATCCGGAGTTTAGATGGGATACAGCTGATTGACGAGAGGTTTTGTTTTTGAATATTTTCTGCCGTTTGATGCCGATTAATGCCGATTAATGCCGTTTGTTACTGTCTGCTACTGTCTCTCCGTCTGTTACCGTCTGTTACCGTCTGTTACCGTCTGTTACCGCTTGTTCCCGAATGCGCCTGTTGACAGTCGAATGATCAGCAGCCTTTAGACCGAAAGCGTAGATCATTTTCTCAAGTCGTGCATCTGGTTTTGTCTTTGCTAAATATGTCAACAAACAAGAGAAAGATCAGCAGTTAAGTCAATATGCCCAACAAAATGTTGGTGTGGTTGTGTGGTGGATCAGAACTATTCACAGGAAGAGACCCAAAATGTGGTCTTCACTGTTTTAGAATCGAGATTTTTGGGATTATTCTGTTTTCTTTTAACTTTCAGTTTTTTCTTTTTTCTTTTTTCTGTTTTCTCTTTTTCTGTAAAAAGTGTTGTCAATAAACCAATTTACATGAAGCATTTTGATTTTCGAGTGATTTCTGATGTCATCGAACATAACGTAGCACAAGCAAACAAAGTGGAAAAAAGCAGAAATCAAAGAGAAAGAAGAAAAAGAAAAAAGCGAATTTCAAAAAGCTGTCAAAATGAAACTGAAAAATTTGGATTTGGATAGAGTTGAAACAAAGGAAAAACAGTCTAACCATAGGACATCTCTGTTCAATGGACCTTACCAGAATGTTCATTGTTTTAAAAACAAACAATCAAAAACAATCAAAACAATCAAAACAACCAAAACAAACAAAAACAAACAAACAATCGAACACATGAAACTTTAGAAAATAGTCACACATGATCTACGGACATCACCAGACATTCCAAATGAAAGTTACATTTATAGTACTAGTCAAAACAAGGAACCATTCAAAAAGGAAGAATTCAGGAAGAAATCAAATTTGAAAGTACAATTTCCATCAAATCTCTATCAAATCTCTCCCAAGTCATAATCTGCTTCAAATCACCATCTTTATCTAATTCTCATCTACTTTCATCTACATCATGTCAAAAACTAGGCAAAAAAATTAAACGTACATTAGAATTAAATCAGTCAAGATTCCAGATCTTAGACCCCCTTTTTTGTGGTTCTGATCACCAATGGCAGTTGATTAACAGCCTTCAATCTGTATTCAGCAAAAGATCTGAAGGAGTTGCCGGTGGTTGGTTGCCACTTCTTGGGGACGGCCAGCGCCTTAACCAAGTTGTTAAATTTAGTGACGGATTCCTTCTTAAATGTGGCGGTAGCAGTGGTCGAGAGTCTTCTAATCATTAAAATCAACGATGTGTGAAGAAAAAAGATTTTGCAGCCACTGCTCTTCTTATATATCAGACCGACCAGGAGGGGAACAGGTGCCGGAACTGTACTTCCATGTAAAAGGTGGCCATATTTCCTTTATCGGCCAATTGTAATTGTGGATTTTCCGAACCTGCGCATTGTCCGAAGATTGATAGAGCACGTATATGCGATTTCGGATCTCTACCAAGTGGTTATTGACTTAAAGGAGTTAAGGTTTTAGGGTTTAGGAAGGAGGGCCTAGAGGCAAGGTTGAGTTTTTAGGGGAATTTTGGGGAATTTTGGATCTAGATCTAGATCTAGATCTTGAAAAATTATACGGTTGGGGGTGAAAATTTCGAAAAACAGAGAAAAAAATGGACAAGCTCTGGCCAAGTATCCTTTGCATTCTTGATTGCGAGACATGCTTACAAAAGTTCGCTGATGCATGGAGGGGCGGCTAGGTGAAAATTTGCACCCATGGTGCCGGACAAACCGAGCCTCCAAGCGCATCATCGCAATAATTACCAGACATATCGGCGCAGCAATGATAGGGGTTATCTTTTATGCTGATGAGATATGAATTTTTTTGGAACGGTCATTTCTGGAGAATCAGTGAGTCATTTTTCTCTGTTTTCATTAAGAGTAGGTTGAGAGGTTGAGAGGTAGGTTGAGAGGTAAGTTGAGAAGTAAAAGGTTCAGAAGTAGAGGTAATAAGTTGAGAGGTAAAGCAAGAGAGATCGGAAATAGAGAAAAAGAGATTGGAAATGGAGAAATAAAAAAGATTGAAAATAGAGAAAAAAGAGATTCAAACGTCTTTCTCCTAAATGCCTGAGTTTGGTTGCAAATACCTGCGGGTTCATACCCTGTGTGGCACGTTGTGTGTCGTGTGTTCAAACGACTTCAAATAACAATGGTAAGGTACTTCTCCACATTCATATGCATCATCTGCATCGTCTGCATGCATAATATGTGCTTTTTTGATGGTTGTTTCAAATTCTGCAGTAATCTTGTGAGTATTGCCATAACAATAGTTTATAACCTGTAAATACACCCTTAAGAAGCGTCCAATCAAAATGTCGATATTTTGCAACATTGAAACTTTTTGAAATAGACAGCTTGTCGTTCTGTTCCAAAATACTTACTGTATTCTCTTCGCTCATCTAGTTGTGTTTCTCCCAAATACACCCTTAACACCGACCAAGAAAGAAATTGATCGAGTAACCCACCTTTGTTCAAAGTCATTCATTACTTCACTTGTGACAAAACATTTCAATTTTCAACAAAAAAACCACTAGTTGAATTACTCTGTTACTTTCATATTGTATTTTGACCACGAAAGATGAATTAAAGAGAAGAAGCACCACAACAGTTGAAGCTACTTAATTTTTAAAACCACATGGTTTACTCTGTAGATATATGTACCTAACAAGTTATTTATATGTTTCTTGTACCTAACCAATTAGTCACCAAAACCCAATCAGAAGTTTTCAACAATTAGTGTCGTCACTAAATGGATCTGTCGTTGTTCAAAGACCGAACATAATCTCGGCAGGTCCAAGATACCAAGTCCGATTATCTTGGACCAATAGTCAGCAAGGATTATTCAGTTCTGCAGTAATAAGCCATTATGTACAGGTGCGTATACGTCGGATTATCTTTTACGCACTTGTCTGCCGACAAGTTCCAACGAACATCAGCAATTTGGGTGCAAATATTAAACAATGGGAGGGTACTGAAAAGAAATCAAACAAAAGAACGAAAAGTAAAGAATGTGGCTTCAATTAAAAGAATTCCGAAAGTATCTTCATGTAGCGCCGGCTCCAAAGGTTCCGTTTGTCTTGAATTTCTTCTAATTAAAACGTCGGCGTTTAATGGCATTCTTGACAGAACAATCCTACAGTAAGAATGTAATCTGAGAACGTTAATATGAGAAGCTCACTGCGACGTCATGTCAATAAAACAACAAGAAATGACGAAAGAGAAACGACGTTAGGGAAATAATAACAAACAAGAAAAATGAAAATGCATGGGTTTCTGATTGGCTCGTGGGCCAGTGATGAGTCTTGCGACAGCTTCCTAAGCTTCTATGACGCAATTAATAATACAAAAAAGGGCCAGCGAGGTCCGAATACAATCAAACCCCGAATACTCCGAACACCCCGAACAAATACTTGGGGTTTCAGGGACAGGTTGAAGACCCAAGAGTTTAGAGGTGTTTATCCAAGTATATGACTTAGTTGATGGTAAGATATCAATAGTAATGATAAAACCACTAATACTATTACCAGCCACCAACTCTATTACCAGTACCATACACCAGTACCATATACCAGTACCACTAAAACACCAGTACTAATACTATAACTATTACTCTCATTACTTTCATTCATTTTCCACTAATATTCGTATTACTACTAATGGTCTGACTATCACTGAAAATCATAAACTTCCAATCAAATGTTTAACTCATAAAATTTTCAACTTATACACAGGCTCCGCCCAAATCAAAGATTATTTCGTCCTTTACGCTGCACTTCTTGACATGCTTTCAGCCAATCATATAATTTATCAATGAAGTCATCGCCCATGGTTCCTTCCCCAGTGCCTCTCCATACCTTAGTGCCTGTACAATCCCATCTGACTCAGTGCTCGGCTTCGGAGTTCAACCTCCCTCAGACTTTCTGCAGGTAAGCGTCTGAACAACCGGCCATGAATATTTAAATGGCCATTCGCCCCACGACTTTACAAGAATTTTTTTCCTCAAAGACCAATTGCTAGTCGCAAACGCCCAACAGCTACGCTACAGAGCTTCATCCAACTTTCGTCCGTCTCTTCTAGCCAATACCCTGAGCAAGCAAAGTCGCCTTTTGACGACCCACCTGCACCCGTATCCGCTCTTATCTCACCATATATAAAAGCTATAAAGTCCGTGGACGACGTGCTCCCGAACAGTCTTTTTTTTCAGGAAACTTTTAGTTACGCCGATTTTTTTTCTGTTGTGAGAAGTAAATTTTCACATCTAGTCGACGTTTCCTGTATCAATTGCCACTTTTTTTTGCCTCATAAGAATCGTGGTTTTCCCTCAAGTATTGGTAACTTTGTCACTTTACTGAATTCTCTCTACTCCTTCAATTGAACCGCCAATTGACCAATTGAAATTCAGTTCTTTTTTGTTTTCACTCCTTGAGAAGAAAAAAGATAAATCACATACCAAATCCCTTTTTATCCTCTAATAATACAAAATGGCTTCGGTATCTCTGCCTGTTCAAGACACTGGCAAGCTCCAACAGATGAGAACAGACCTGACGGTCTTGGGCCCCATGAACAAGATCTTGGTGGCTAACCGTGGTGAAATTCCCATCCGTATCTTTAGAACCGCACATGAGTTGTCCATGCAAACTGTGGCCATCTACGCCCATGAGGACAGATTGTCGATGCACAGATTGAAGGCTGATGAGTCGTATGTCATTGGCAAGAAGGGCCAATACTCTCCAGTTCAAGCCTATTTGCAAATTGACGAGATCATCAAGATTGCAAAAAAACACAATGTTAACATGATCCACCCTGGTTATGGTTTCCTTTCCGAAAACTCCACTTTTGCTCGCAAGGTTGAAGAAGCTGGTATTGCTTGGATTGGTCCAACTCACCAAACCATTGACGCTGTCGGAGACAAGGTTTCTGCCAGAAACTTGGCTTTGGCAAACGACGTCCCTGTTGTTCCTGGTACTCCCGGTCCAATTGACACCACTGAGGAAGCTGAGGCCTTTGTTGCCAAGTACGGTTTCCCAGTTATCATCAAGGCTGCCTTCGGTGGAGGTGGTCGTGGTATGAGAGTCGTCAGAGAAGGTGACTCCATCTCTGATGCCTTCAACAGAGCCAAGTCCGAGGCTTTGACTGCTTTCGGTAACGGCACTTGTTTCATTGAGAGATTTTTGGACAAACCAAAGCACATTGAGGTTCAATTGCTTGCCGATGGTTACGGAAATGTCGTTCACTTGTTTGAAAGAGACTGTTCCGTCCAAAGAAGACACCAGAAGGTCGTTGAAATTGCCCCTGCCAAGAACTTACCAAAAGAAGTCCGTGACGCTATTTTGACTGATGCTGTCAAGTTGGCTAAATCTTCCAACTACAGAAATGCTGGTACTGCCGAGTTCCTTGTTGATGAACAAAACAGACACTACTTTATTGAAATCAACCCAAGAATTCAAGTCGAGCACACTATCACCGAAGAGATCACTGGTGTGGATATTGTCGCTGCTCAAATCCAAATTGCTGCTGGTGCTTCTTTGCAACAATTGGGTCTTCTTCAAGACAAGATCACCACTCGTGGATTCGCCATCCAATGTAGAATCACCACTGAGGACCCTGCCAAGGGTTTCCAACCTGATACCGGTAAAATCGAAGTCTACCGTTCCTCTGGTGGTAATGGTGTCAGATTAGATGGTGGAAACGGATTCGTCGGTTCAGTGATTTCTCCTCACTACGACTCTATGTTGGTAAAGTGTTCTTGTTCCGGTTCTACTTATGAAATCGCCAGAAGAAAGATGTTGCGTGCTTTGATTGAATTCAGAATCAGAGGTGTGAAGACCAACATTCCTTTCCTCTTGGCCCTTCTCACCAACGAGACTTTCATTACCGGTAACTGTTGGACCACCTTCATCGATGACACTCCTTCCCTTTTCCAGATGGTCTCTTCTCAAAACAGAGCTACCAAGTTGTTGAACTATTTGGGTGATCTCGCTGTGAATGGATCCTCCATTAAGGGTCAAGTTGGTTTGCCAAAACTTATGACCGATGCTACTATCCCAGTCTTGCATGACTCTATTACCGGTGTTGCTATCGATTTGGATACTCCACAACCACCTCATGGTTGGAGACAAGTACTTTTGGAGGTTGGACCAGAACAATTTGCTCGTAAGGTCCGTGAATTCAGAGGTACTTTGATCACCGACACAACTTGGAGAGATGCCCACCAGTCATTGTTGGCAACTCGTGTTAGAACTGTCGATTTGTTGAACATTGCCCCAGTCACATCCTTTGCTCTCAATGGTGCGTTCTCTTTGGAATGTTGGGGTGGTGCTACCTTCGATGTCAGTATGAGATTCTTGCATGAAGATCCATGGGCTCGTTTGCGTAAATTGCGTGCTTTAGTTCCAAATATTCCATTCCAAATGTTGTTGAGAGGTGCCAATGGTGTCGCTTACTCCTCTTTACCTGACAACGCTATCGACCAATTCGTCTTGCAAGCCAAGGAGAACGGTGTTGATATCTTCCGTGTTTTCGATGCTCTTAATGACTTGGACCAATTGAAGGTCGGAGTTGAGGCTGTCAAGAAGGCTGGTGGTGTTGTTGAAGCCACCGTCTGTTACTCTGGTGACATGTTGAAGCCAGGTAAGAAGTACAACTTGGAGTACTATTTGGATGTCGTCGACAAGATTGTTGCCATGGGTACCCACTTTTTGGGTATTAAGGATATGGCTGGTACTATGAAGCCAAAAGCTGCTTCCTTGTTGGTTAGCTCAATCAGAGCCAAGTACCCTGACTTGCCAATCCATGTGCACACTCACGATTCCGCTGGTACTGGTGTAGCCAGTATGGATGCTGCTGCCAAGGCTGGTGCCGATGTTGTTGACGCTGCTTCCAACGCTATGTCTGGTATGACCTCTCAGCCATCCATCAGTGCTTTGATCGCTTCCTTCGAAGGTGAAGTTGACCATGGTTTGAATGAGGACTGGGTCCGTGAATTGGACGGATACTGGGCTCAAATGCGTTTGTTGTACTCTTGTTTCGAGGCCGACTTGAAGGGTCCAGATCCAGAAGTTTACCAACACGAAATTCCTGGTGGACAATTGACCAACTTAATTTTCCAGGCTCAACAATTAGGTTTGGGAGAGAAATGGTTGCTCACTAAAGAAAACTATAAGATCGCCAACAACCTTTTGGGTGATTTGGTCAAGGTCACTCCAACCTCTAAAGTGGTTGGAGACTTGGCTCAATTCATGGTTTCCAACAAATTAACCGAGCAAGATGTTATTAAGTTGGCTCCTGAATTGGATTTCCCAGACTCTGTTTTGGACTTCATGGAGGGTTTGATGGGTACTCCTTACGGAGGTTTCCCAGAGCCTTTAAGATCCAACATGTTAGGCAACAAGAGACCAAAGTTGGACAAGAGACCAGGATTGTTCTTGAAGCCTGTTGATTTCACGGCTGTCCGCGAGGAGTTGGCTTCCCGTTACGGTAACACCATCACCGAGTGTGATGTTGCTTCCTACATCATGTACCCTAAGGTGTATGAGGAGTACCGTAAGATTGTTGACAAATACAGTGATTTGTCAGTCTTGCCAACCCGTTACTTCTTGAAAGCTTTGGACATCGGCGAGGAGATGGTTGTTGACATTGAGCAAGGTAAGACCTTGATTATCAAGTTGTTGGCTATCGGTGAAATTTCCAAGAAGACCGGTACTAGAGAGGTTTTCTTTGAGTTGAACGGTGAAATGAGATCTGTCACTGTCGATGACAAGACCATTTCCATCGAGAACACCGCCAGACCAAAGGCTACTCAACCTAATGATGTTGGCGCCCCAATGGCCGGTGTTGTCATTGAGACCAGAGTCAGCAAGGGTACTGAGGTCAAGAAAGGTGACCCAATTGCCGTCTTGAGTGCCATGAAGATGGAGATGATCATCAGTTCTCCGGTCAGCGGTTTTGTTGGAGAGGTTTTGGTTAAGGAGGGTGACTCTGTTGATAGCGGAGATTTGATCACCAGCGTGTTGAAATAGACTTAGAATGTAATGAAATGTATATGAAGATTAATTATTGATTCAATTCTCTCATTGCTCTTAGGAGTATAATAGATGTATCTAGAGATGGTATTCTTCCTTTTGGTTTTATATATTCAACCCGGGCTCGGAATAGTAGTGGTGTTCATCTATATATATCTCGAGGAATATTATGACGTGTGCGCAGACAAACAGAGGCTTCACAACTCCGAGATTCCAAATTAGTCAATTGGACAGGCCCTATGTCTATGTAGCCATAGTTGAGACAACAATCAACGATGACAAGTAAGGCAAAAAAGGGGTTTTCGGAGTAAAGAGAAAGAGATCGGGATCATTGGATTCATCATACTCTAATCTCGGGTCTCGGTAGAAATACCAGAAGTAACAGAGGTTGTAGAAGCAGAAGTGGAAGAAAGGGACCAAAGACTGTCTATGGACAGATTAATCCATTCGAGAAAGGAAATTCAGAAATTTAATTTCTAATCACCAAAGATTAACCCGATAACTCCACGAAAGATAAGATTATCTTCGTTTCAATTGATCCTCAGTGCTTTGAAGCGAGTTCAAGTTCGAAACCAAGCGTTCGTTCTCAGCCTCTATTTCATGGAGTTCTGCTTGTAAATCAGCCTCCCGTTGGTTATAAGCTTCTGAGTCGACATTTTCTTCTTCTGGGCCCGTCCATTGGGGATCCTTCAAAACAGAAGATGTGAACTTTGTTTGATTTAAGATCCGGATCCAATCTTCAAGCAACACGCCTGTACTATCTGTAGCACTTTTTACAGTATGAATTTTGGTCAGCACATCTTTAACTGTGTCCAGTAGTAAATCCATTGTTGAATTTAGAGCAGTGATTTGTTGTAGTTCTGCTTCAAGTGATTCTTGGGACATTGTAGGACAGTAAGAGATGCAAGAAGAAATAAAGAAAAAACAGTTGTAGGGAAGAAAAGTGTTTGGATAAAAGAAAATATTTTCTATCAAACGATGGAATCTTCAAATAGTACGTTGTTATCAAAAGATCCGTTCTTGTTGGGAGTGCTCTTGTTAGAAGTAGTTTTTGTTGTTAGACTTGTCAGTAGCTCTTTATTGGCAGCTCTTTATTGGTAGCTCTTAAAACCCTATTGAAGAAATATGGAGTTCCTAGATAGAAATAGAATTTCCCGTTCAAGTGAAAATATCTCGTGGGTTCCAATAAGGATTGTTTGTTATTAAGGTCTGAATTGTGGAGTATCTACTTCGGGCCCAAGAGAACATCTTCATCTAAGGAAAGATATATTGTCTTTGTGAGGAAAAACCTGGCATTTTCACGTGAAGGAATTTAACTGTTTATTTTTGGTTTTCGTCTAGTCTCGGTAATTCTTCTAATTTCGGTAATTGTTCCAGTTTCCCTGTTCCAGTTTCCGTCCTCTTCCCAATCCACCAGACTATCCAACTAATCTGATCAACCAACTTGATATTGTATAACCTGATCTTTACTTTTCTGTACTGATCTTTTCCATCAGATCTTCTGTACCTGATCTTTCTCTTCTGTACCCAATCTTCTGTACCCAATCTTCTGTACCCAATCTTCTGTACCCAATCTTCTACACCTAACTTCTCCATATATCATTATAATGGAAGAAATGGGAGATCTACCCACAAGATGGGAAGTTGAACTCGAGTTTGTCCAATCACTTGCCAATATTCCTTATGTCAACTATCTAGCTCAAAGCGACTACTTTTCTGATCCCTCATTTATAGCATATCTTGAGTATTTGATGTACTGGAAAAATGAAAAGTACTCACGATATTTGGTGTATCCAAACTGTCTTCACATTCTAACACTACTTCAGAACGAAGAGTTTCGAAAGAATGTGGTGAACCCTGAATTCATGAATGCTTTAATGAACGATATGGTGAAGAGATGGCAACAGCCAGAGGAGAGTATTGCCGACGGAGAAACCGCCCAAGAGAAGCCTGGTTCATCGAATGGTTTGGATCTGAAAATTTTTAATCCTGAAGATGAAAATGGCGGTCATGTTTCTGTGTAATTGTTATGATTGTACGTGAATTATGATTACTATGACGATTTCATGTTTAGGAAATCATAATTACAGTGTTTTCATTATCTGACCATGGTCACAATGTTGTCACAATGTTGTCGCAATGTTGTCACAATGTTGTCTTGATTATGGGCCGCTTATCCCTAATATTGAACCAATCTAATTCACGAAAGAACTCAGATTGGTCATTCCAGCTCTTTCTTTGATTGGTTCATTTCCACTAGGGTCTCCCAATACTACTTACTACCCCGACTGATCATTACGGATTTCAAATACAAATTATCAATTGTAATTGATTCCAACATTCCCGTATTTCTCAAACTACCATCCAGCTCTCCAATTATTCATGCCAAAGGGAATTATTTCGTTGCTGAATTGTTCAGTTGTCAATTTTGTCAATTGTTCAATCGTTCCGTTATTTAGTTATTCAGGTTTGCGATTGTTCAGTTGTTCAGAAACTGAAATGGACAAAAGTCCTATGGACTATGGCTCAACAAAATCAACTAGAACGAAAAAAAACTCCAGTCATGAGCAAAGAATTGAACCTGAAAATTTCGTCAATTTCTCTCGGAATTGTATCATTTACCCCCAAAAATATGGACATTACCTCAATCTCCCATCTCAAATTACTTCTCCCAGATTCCCCCACCTATTGATCTGCTCTCCATGCTGCCCACTCAAACAAAATATCACCATGTCGGTCGAATAATGGACTTCATGAGAAATCTTCTGCATCACAGAATTACTACCGCTGAGTTCTTCTACTTTCTATCCTTCATCTTGAACTTTGCAACTGCAAAATTGCTCCATTTGTTCTCTCAAAAGGAGGAGGTCTACAACTACTACAACAACAAAGGCAATGTGTTTAATCAGTATTTTGTGAAAAAAGGTTGGGGATGGACTACTATTTTGATTCTTTTTTTCTATCTCATGAAAGCTAGTTCATTATCTTCCACACTTACTGGCACTACTCCTACTAGTGCCACTTGTGTCAGTTCCTTATCTTCCACTACCACCTACAGTGGCAAAAGCAAGAACGGCGTGGCTAAACCCCAAGTGACCATATCTCATTTACTCAAAGCGGTTTTAAGATATATATGTGCTACGTTTTGGTGGGTTTTGTTTACTCAATGGTGCTTTGGAGTACCTATTATGGATAAAGTGTTTCTCTTGACTGGTGGTAGATGTACAGGCATCAGCGAAGAAAAAATCGCCACATTTCTAAAAGGTCAAATAATAGATTCAAAAATATTTCGCAAGTTGGGCGTTACATACGAGTCCTCTGTTCTCTCTTCGATGAGTTGCCGTAGACTACGTGGCTCATGGGAAGGAGGACATGATCCCCTGGGCCATGTATTTCTATTGGTTCATTCATCTCTTTATATATTTTTTGAGATCAAGGAGCATTGGCGAGGTTTTGGTATTCTTGTTTCCGATTTTAAGCATCTCTTTTCGTCAAAAGACAGACGTATGAGTGTATGGACATTCATTAAACGTAATCCAGACTTTCCCCTTGTCTGTCTAGTGTCTTTGTGGTGGTATATGCTTCTAATGACGAATATGTATTTCCATCTGATAGCGGAAAAGTTGGTGGGACTTGCTTTTGGATACTTCGGTGTGATTGTTATCTATCTTGCTCCTCGCTGGTTGAAGTGAAGAACCCCGAACAATGATATGTCAAGTGGCTTATGATCAACAGAGGATACTGACAAGAGTATTCTGGCTTTGAGCCATGCTTAGCAAAAAAGAAACTATGATGAGCTAATGTTACAAATCCAGATCCATTATCCAGACCAAGAGACAAAGTCCAGTTGATTGGTAATACCAGGCATTTGCATTTCCTTTTGTTTTTTGTTTCGTTTTGTTTCGATGTTTCCTGTAACTTTTGAAGGGACTTGTTACATTTGGCTTGAATTCAGTCTCTTATCAGTTCACTCAACAGTTTTGGTAATTGTTCATAATTTCCACAAAGAGGTAGGAAATTGCAAACCAGAGGACAAAGCCAAATTCACCAAGCTAAAATTTTAAATTTTATTGATCACTATATGTTTGAAAAGTGATCATAATTGTTTTAAAAATTCGACACAACGTTGAATTACTGAAGTTCACGGAACACTGAACACTGAACACTGAACACCGAACACCGAACATGGAACACGGAAGTATGAACTGATACTTATCCCAAAAGGAAGCAAATTGCTAATTTACCAAACTTGGCAAAATACCAAACAAAAAAACTTGGCCATTTTTCCAAACTTGGCAAACTAAACCAAAACCAAACCAAACCGAGCTTATATTAAAGCCGATAATAGTGCTTAAACCAAGAAAGGCAATTTCGTTTCCCAATACAGAAAACAGGTTGTCCTGCCCTTTGTGGTACTGAGATATCTTTACCGCGATCAGGCACTCACAACAAATAAACACAAGGGATGAATGTGCAGATGCACAATGTGCATGAAACAGATAATGCCATCAGAAAAGATAACGATGGCGGATTCCAACAATAACAAAAAAAGGAACGAAGAAAACCTTTGAACTTTGATATTCTTTGCACCTTTTAATTTTGTTTCATGATAGCCGATTTTGGGTATCAGATTTCGGGAGTTTGGGAGACAAAGAGCGGGGCGGACTGGATGATTGGATTTTCATTGTTACTATTGTAACAATGCTGGCCACCTTTAATTACCAAATGGGATAAATTGTCCCAGAAAAATTGTTCGACACGGCTCTAATGGGCTCCTAAAAGGTCAAATTGGCTTAAATTGCCTCTGATTGGCTCTCAATAGAGCTTAAATGATTACACAACGGAGTGTCCCGACAAAGGTAAAATATTGCTTTGGAAGCCTTCATTGGCTACTTATGAAAAATTGGAGGGCCCTTCAATTTCACTTTTCTTTACCCCTAGTACATGTTCTTTTGGCAGTGAGGTCTAAGCTTATAACTTCCCTTCTCTACCGTTGCATCCATTGAACCCCCTTGCATGTATTTTCATGTATTTTCATGCAGCTATTAGTATCTACTGCAGCGAACAATTCTGGATGCAGGCAAATATACTTTAAATTGAAGATAAGTGCTCAAGCATATCTTGCAACAAAAAAGGTGTTATATTAGGCCGAAATGACAAAGATTCACTTATTTTTTCTCCGAAAAAAAGTAAAATGCGACCATTATCAATTGAAGAAAGCGTCGTACTAAACAAGACCCATTTAACCACTCACATTGCTGTCTTCTTTTGACCCTTTTACAGTCACCTCGCTTAACGTTTCATGTTTCTGCAGGATAACGGCACCGCGTCCCATGCTGCACCGAAGCTGAAACACGCTTGGCCCCAAAAGGAGCTCTTCTCCATTTAACACAAACATGAAAACTACGCCGTGACACGTTTGGATACAACGTACTACCCTGGTTCCTGCAACGCACTTGCTCTTCTTTTTGCCTAACGTCTTTTTCTAGATTGGCAACCCATACCCTCCTTGTTTTGTTCAAGTTCCTTTCTCAGTTCCAGTAAACCATTCCATCTTTCGTCTCCCAGTGTCCATTTGCAGCCACAATTGAACTCAAATGCTCTTGTGGGTGTTGATGGTGGCGACCACCGCCGCTATGTACGTTGGCTGGCCCATGAACGAACAAATTCCAAACGTTGCTATTGTGGATAGGTTCTATCTGTTCACCTTAGCTGCTGAAACGTATAAGTCTTCTACCAACGAAACCATTGTCTATTCTGCGTCGGGGCTTCCCTCATGGCTCCAATTCAATGGTGATTCTCGAACTTTTTCGGGGACTCCCTCTTCGAAAGACGCTGGCTCGTTTGAAATCACTCTTTCAGGAACAGACCCAGCTGATAACTCAAACATCTCGAACACCTATCTGATGATGGTAGCTACCACTACACCACTTGAGCTCTCCTCATCGGACGTGATGATCACCACAATTGCTAAATATGGACGAACGAATGGCGTGGATGGGCTTGTGGTGACCCCTGGACAACAGTTCTCTATCCAATTTGCCAAGTCCGTGTTCACTCCTCAAGATGGCCTTAAAGCTTTCTATGGTCGCTCGCAAGATCGAACCCCGCTCCCCAATTGGGTGGACTTTGATAGCGATTCTCTTACTTTTTCGGGAACAGTTCCACAAGTAGTCTCCGAGATTGCTCCTTCTTTCTCTTATAATTTCTGCTTCATTGGAACCGATTATCCTGGCTATGCGGGTGCTGTGGGTCTGTTCAATCTTGTTGTGGGCGCCCATCTGTTGAGTACATCTTTCAATGCTTCCGTTAAATTAAATGGCACATTTGGCTCTTCAATCGACGAGCCTGTTCCTGTGTTTTCTACCGTGTTCTTGGACCAAACTCCAATAGTTGCACAAAACATCTCCTCGGTAAAATTGCAGGATGCTCCCTCTTTTATTACTTTAAACAGCGACTATGTTTTGGTTGGAACATTTCCAAGTACCACCACGGCATCCAACTTCACCGTTGTAGTCTCTGACATCTACGGTAATAGCGTTTCTTTGCCTTACCAAATCTCATCAATAGGCTCTCTCTTCACGGTGTCTGATATCCCTAATGCTAATGCCACAAGAGGTCAGTTTTTCTCTCTCCAATTGATGAGATCTTATTTCACGGATATTAATTCCACTTCCATTTCCGTGTCAACTAATTCCTCCTGGTTGAGTTATGAAAGCTCGAATATGACCATCTTGGGAGATACTCCTCTTGACTTTCAACAAGCATCAGTGAAGATTATAGCTTCGAAGGGTTCTTCAAGCGATGAACTCTCATTTGAGATATTCGGTGTGGATCGGAGTGTCTCATCATCATCTTCTTCCTCGACGTTGTCTTCTACTTCAAAAACCACTTCTAGCTCAATGACTCTGCAAACGCCTTCAACAACAAGTTCTAATAATACCCCTGACGTGACTTCGACGTCTTCATCCGAGCCTGAAACTGGTCTTTCACCCCAAAAGAGAAACCTCATCATTGGTCTCTGTCTCGGTCTAGGAGGAGGCGCCCTCTTTGCATGTTTAGCCATTCTCTTACTTTGCTGCTACAGAAGAAAAGATACTGATAACAGCGAGGACCAAGAAAACAAATCTGTTTCTCCTCCTGAACCAGAGTTAACAGGTCCTGGATTCGGGACCACCTTTGACATTGATGATCATGGTGAAACAGCCCACCAACTTGGAGCACTTAACGCCATGAAACTTGACGAAGATAACGATTCTGTAGCTCTGTGCGTTACACACGTTGACTCCAGTGAAGAAGATTGCGTGTACGTGGATGAATCAGGTAAACCTACCAAGTCCTGGCGGGCCGATGACAACTATGACTCGAGCGCAGTAAAGAAGATGCTTCTAGAACAGCAACGTCGGTCTGACATCTCCCTCAACACAATCAACACTGAACAGCTCTTTTCCGTCCGTATTGTGGACGACGTTAATTCAAACAGAGTCTCTAGACAGTCTCTCTTGGCTGACATTTCCAAAGACACTTCGTCAGCCAATATCCAGAGACTCGATAGTGATGGTAATATCTCCGAGATCAACAACGTGCAATCCAATAACGCTTTGACATCAGAAAGACTAGTCAACATTGCCGAAGAGAAATCTGAATTTGATCGTGAAAATACTCAGGTTTCTTCTCTTTACACTCTCATGGCTAAATTAGATCCAGATGTACTAATGCGAGACGCTAGTTTCGACCGAGTGTCACAAGTTTCATCGGATAAGAGTCCATTGACGAATTCTAATGACGAGACCACAAACCGGCAATCCCACGCTGAAGCACCAATAGTTTCACAAACAGGAAAGCTAGATCCACTGAGTCCCAAGAAGCCCTTGTTATTTAAAAACCAGCTCAACTCCCCTTTAAACAACATAAGTTTTGGAGAGGACAGTTTGGATCATAAAGCCAAGTTGGTTGACTTCACGAGGAAAGGAAGCTTAAAAGATGCTGCATTCCAGCCAAAACTTAATCACTCTGCTGCTCAAGTTCAGATCTTTGACGACGACGAGTCTATCTAGTCGATCCAGAGTTTCAAGATGTAATTAATTCTATAATGTATTTAATATAATGATAATAATTAATGTGAGCAGATCAAGAAATAAGAAAGGCAAAAATTTCAACACAAGGAAAAAATCAAAGCCAACATTTCATCCACAAACTATTTTCATTTTTGATTTTGAAAATTTTGTGCGCAAGACCTATTTCAGAATACTCTTCACGAAATTGGCCGTGTCTAAAGCTCTTCTTCTTCCTTCAACGTAATCCATCATCTCTGAGTAAGTTTGTGGAATGACAGAGGAACAATGTTCTTCAGCATCAGAATGAGAACTGTGAGGAACAAAGAATGAGTAAATGAAACAACCAGACTCCTTGGAGACAGGGGAGTCCAATTTCTTGATGGTAGTATCAACTTTGACCTGAACTAACGTACCATCTTCCAGCATGAAAGCATCAGGCTTCGAAGAAAGCTTGTTGGTAGGTGGTAAATCGAAAGGATTCTTGAAACTGGTACTCTCTCCCAAGTGTTCAGTGTAACAGACAGTAGCGGTCATTGACAAAACCGATCCCACTGGAACAGGAGCTTTGAATGTGGTTGAGTCCAAGGAAACAAAACGGGGACCTGCAGAAGTGAAGGCAGCTGCAGTCAAATAGGCCAACTCAAAGGCATTTCTCAAAAGGTAACCTCCAAAGATCATGTAAGAGTGTCTGTTTCTGTACTGAGGCTGCATGAATAAAGTCGAAGTGAAAGTAGTATCGTTCATGAACTGAACATTGCTGTTAACACCAGGTTGAACGGCCTTTGATGCTTTCCACATGTCGTGAACGAGTCTATTCTCCTCATCAGTGGGCTCTATGATTGATTTGTTCTTAGCAGCAAGTTTCTTCTTTGCGTTGAAAGACTCTGCGCGCCGGTAATCGAGCCACTCTTTCTCATCGACGGGAAGAAGCCTGTTGATAGCAAAAGACTTGTGAGTAAGCGGGTTTCTAGCCACGAAAGTGAAGTTGGCGGTCAAAAAGACATTCTCATTGGGCAATTCCTTTTCAACAATGGTTTCAGGCACAGAATCCGTGAATGAGTAGCCCTTGACAGTGATTTCCATAGAAGATCTGCCGGTCCAGGTCACGGAACCGGCCAAGACGAAGTTATAATTTTGGATCTCGTCGACTTTCTTCAACATCAAGATTCTATCGACAGAAGCAGTAACATTCACTGGCTCAGCAGGAGCACAGTGCTTGTAAGCGATTCTACCAGCCAAAGCATCTAAGTCCTGGAACAATTGGCCCATTCTCAAACGAGAAAAGGCATTAATGTAAGAGTCACAGAGCCACTTATCATCCTTGAAAGGCAAAATTAAGTAAGAAAAGGAGTCAGCACGTGTTCTCTCGGTGACATCAGTAGTTTTTGGGTCAATGTAACTGTAAGAGTCCAAAGTCTTACCATCTTTCAATTGCTTGTCTCTTTCAGTCATGGCTTCCAACCACGTTGCCAGGTGAGTCAAGTTCTTGATGTCTCGTTGATCAGCAACCACAGTGGCGGTGGCGTCGGCAGCAGCAGCAGGATCTTCGGAATCTTTTTCATGTTTCGAACTGAAAAACCTTGAGCTAGAGGACGTATGGAGAGTATACGAGTTATAAGAGCATTTGATAGGTTGCCTACTGAAAAGCTTATAGGGGCGTGTAGTTGACACGGTAAGGCGACGAATAGGAGTGAATTTGAGCATTGAAAGAATTTACTTTGGTGTGATCCAAAAAAATGGTTCAGATTTTTTGTCCGGACAGGGGAATATCGATAACTTATATAGTCAGAGGAGGGGGAACTCTTATCGTGGGTCTTTTCTGCAGGACAGCGCATGAAATACGTTGGGTAATTTCTTCTGGGGAGTTTTACATTGGGTTATGAGGGAGGAATTATTTTTCTTTCGGAAAAACTTTTTATTCGAAAATTTCGCTTGTGAGAAAATGAAGACATTTTTTTTCCTTGCTGCAGATGTTCCTTTGTTAGGTGGTTTAGTATCTGTGGTCCATTAAGGTATGTACTGTACAAATATTATGTAATGAGGATACTAATAAGATAAGTCTTGGGGATTGTTGTTATTATTATAATTAGACTTCGTAAATATACGAGTTTGTTGTCGTAAATTATAACTTTAATTGTCTTAAATGTTCTCCTCATGTAGGAACTCGGGGACATTATACATAACCAAGGCTAGGCTTGAGTGGGTGTTCCTTCAGTCCATTAATGTCCTGGGGAATAGGCCCCACGTCCCTACACTTGAGTCATTGGAACATAGATAGTAACGAAAGGTTAAGTATTGAAGGAATGTTTATTATAAAAAAATTGAGTTTTTTTTCCCATTTGAAGTCAGAATATGTTTTGGCGTTTGATTTATACTGTGGTGCATTTGATGGCCTAGGGCAGGAACGGCTGCAAAAATACAATCAAATCCGGAGTTTTTTTTAGTTTTGGACCGGGTTATCCACAAAAGAAGATGGAAATTTATAGTTTAAAGGCGATGCAAAAAAACGAGAGACAAATTAACACTTTTTGAGTAATCGTTCTACAAAGGCTGTTGTTTAGTAGCATGTAACGAGTTTCGGGTCAGATTGACGTTTCCAGGCTTTTTTTAATTAATTTCTTCACTGATTTTATAAAGAACTCATCGTTATTTCTGATGGTGACCATAGTTGGCTGGTAATTATAGTTGGTTGGTTGTCGTATCTTTCAAACAGAGTTCCAGAATTCACACTGGAGTCCCCAAACAGGAGAAGAAAAAATAGTACAAGAAGAAAAATCAAAATCAAAGAAAGTCGCATCATTCAATCGTTACCCAATATTCCTCTTTACTACTCCTCTGCAGAAAGTGGTGTGTAAATTGGAACATTTCATAATACCGGTAAGGTCCTTTCGCCAAGTTCAGGTTCATTTTGTCCGTCTTGAGAAGTTTGAATTAGACACCCTTTGCTGATTCATGAATTAAAAGACCCGAAGGTTGCATGAGAACAAGCAGAGTACCCCAATCCATTTCTTAAAGTTCGTAGAAGAGATCAAACCACCTAAGCGATTTCCAAAGAATTGTAATGATAAAAACATCAAAAGAAAATTCTAAGAAACTCGATGAGATCGCTTTGATTAGGATTATTATTGTCCTTGAACCCGAAAGTGGAATGATTACTAGGACGTGTTTCAGTCTTGTAACTAAGTCACCCACTCACGCTAAAAAAGCACCCATATCACTTGAACCTAACTTTCTGACTGATTTCATAATAAAATAAAACAGTTGTTTTTACTTTTGAACTTGTTACAACTTTTACAAGTATTGGTTCCTTAGTATGCGTCAACAACCAAATGTCCCAAAACTGACCCGACCCCTCGACCCAATATCAGAGAATTTGATTTGGAAACAAAGTTTACAACTTCAATTCACATATAGAAAGAAATCACTTCTGGATTCTGTTTCAAGTCCTGGATTGTCTTGGTACTGTCAGACCTCATTCTGCAGAGTAATTATATTGTATTTGCAACCATAGATCAAACTTATGTACTTCCTCAGTTCATGGACCAAAAAAAATACACTTCACCATTTCACTTTTGGGAAGAGTATTACACAAATTTTGTAATTGAGTCTGAAATTACATCATTTAACCTCCCACCTCACATGAAGACGAGTCGTTTTGATCTGGATGCTTGGTTCTTGTTGTATTGAACAAAAGAGCATTTGCAACAACAGCAGACCCTAGTTAGCTCCAATTAGTTTTCTAGTCGTGGAAACATGTGTGAAAAAAAGATATTATTAAAGAATCGAGTTATTTTCTTTCTTTTCTTTCTTTCTTTTCAGTCCTTTGTGCTATACAAATCTTATCTGATCTTTTGATATCTTCTTCCTAGCAGGCTAAAACAAGAAATGGCAAGATCCAACAAACCCGAGACAAGAAGACCTCGAAGGTTTTTGAGAAAGAAGTCCTTTCAACTTTTAAAGGAAATCCCTCTTCTAACGTTCCGTATGTCAAGGTTTGAATTCTGAGGATGAGGTCGAAGTTCGGACAGGTATAATTGAAACCCTTACGAAAATTTCTTTGAAAAATGCTATGAGTTCATCTTCATCTCCTAATTTTTCTGAGAATGCAATGCCTATGCCTATCATCTTGCCAAAGTCGGCAGTCACTCAATCTGGTAGCCCTATGGAAAATGAGCTGCCAAACTCAGCGGCATCCAAATCAGGTAGTTCTATGGAAGTGATGTGTCAAAATTTTTAATTACTCAATCTGGAAGTTCTATGGATATTGACCTGCCAAGTTCGGGACAGCATATATTATCTCCAGAAGGAAATGTCAATCCTCTGACGTCTACCAGATCACGGAGTGGCCCTAGAAGCCAAAGACGGATCTCAATTAAGAACTTGCACCCTAGAACACCTGATTTCTCATTTCCAGAAAATATTGTCTTAGCAAATGTTTAGGATAACTGGAATAATGATCGGTTCCAATATGACGTTGATACTTTGGAAGCAACAATCTCTTCGATTACTAAATAAATAGCTGGAGAGTACCACATCGGTGGCACAAATAATCATGCCTAAGTTAGGTTTTGAGTGACTATCAGTACAAATTCTACTGCTTCTCGATTCAGATTGAAAGAGAGCTTCGGACATGCCACTAATAGTGAACTAAACCAAAGACTTGAACTAAAGACATGAAAAATCATTCAATATGATAATTTGAGGAGTAAAACAGGAATATACTTGTTAGTCTTTGTTTTTTTAATACTTGAGCTTAACTTGCAAGAAAACCTCCCATGTTTGTCGAAACTGGTAACGAAGAATTATTTCCATGGTCAAACCTGGTATGAATAGACATTTTGAGGGCTTGCAAACCCAACAAAACTGTTTTGAAATCAACTTTTATTGAAACTAATATTTCTTCAATATTCTCGTAAAATGATACTGGTAATTTGAAGGAAGGCTTCTTCAAGCGAACCACATATGCCATGTGACACAAAAACGGGATTGCAAATCGCAAACTTCTTATTTAGGTTTAGAACCTAAATTGCCTAACATTAAGAATTAAATGAATCACAGTCTCTTACAATGATTATGAGGAACTTGAGAAATGACTACGTATGTTACGCTCTAATGTGTACAAGAGGTTCGACTAATTCCCCTATTCCATGATTGTCAAAACGTGTAAAGCATTCGCTTAGCTTTCTAAAACATACTATGTTTGACTACACCACAGAAACTCTACTTGGTCCGATTGGAACAATACAACTTTGCAGACTAAACCAAGATTAAGTGTATACTCAAAGCTAGACCAGTAGCCTAGTCTAGTGGTCGCAAGCAATTGAACACTGAAGAAAGATGTAAACCGATTCAGTAGCAGTATTTAGTATTTTTTACTTTTCAACTTTCCGCATTTCGAATTTTGTAAATTATTTTCCGCATCTTATTGTTTTTTTGACACGATGGCTGCAAAAGGAAATGTTTTGCAACTTTTTGCAACCATCGCCCAAAACTGAACAACAAGCCCCCGAACATTCATACTGGGTTATATTCTACAAAAGTAACAAGTTATAATAGCTTCCATTCTTCCATTCTTTACATCTTTTTTTCATGTATTCAATCGTTTTCATTTATTGAATCATTTTCCAACTTTCGACCATTTTCATATTTTCCATTCTTCTGTATCTCTTTCTTCCTCCTCTTTCTTCTCTCTTCCTCCTCACCAACACTGTCACTTCAAGAGAAAATAAAAACCAACAACTAACAAAATATCCAAATCCTAAAAAAATTAAAAAATTCCGCCCCGGAAAAGTCCTCGTTCCCCTCGTTCTCTTACACTCTCTACCTAACCCGGGCTCTCGGTGCTATACTTCCGCGCGCACCGGTCCTCTTTCCTCCGTCCTAACTCACCCTCTACCCACACCATCAACTCATCTACACCACCTCTTCCCTGTCCATTTGCGAAAATATCCCTTTTGCAGAGATTCGTAAGTGTCGTCACAAGTTACAAGTGGATCGTACATAATAACCTACACAAATAACTGCCATGTCCAAGTTCTCCAGTGTCGCTAAAACCGCCCATCTTGCGGCTGCCAGAACCCAAAGAATGGCTGCTGCTGCTGCCAACCCAGCCGCAATTGCCTCCATGCGTATGGCTTCCGGTGCTGCCGGGCCAAAGACCATGACTGTCAGAGACGCTTTGAACAGCGCCATTGCCGAGGAATTGGACAGAGATGACGACGTGTTTCTCATGGGTGAAGAGGTTGCCCAATACAACGGTGCCTACAAGATTTCCCGTGGTTTGCTTGACAGATTCGGCGAGAGAAGGGTTGTTGACACTCCAATCACTGAGATGGGTTTCACTGGTTTGACTGTTGGTGCTGCATTGGCTGGCTTGAAGCCAATCTGTGAGTTCATGACTTTCAACTTCGCCATGCAATCCATCGACCACATTATCAACTCTGGTGCTAAGACTTTGTACATGTCTGGTGGTACTCAGCCTTGTAACATCACTTTCCGTGGTCCTAACGGTGCCGCTGCTGGTGTTGGTGCTCAACACTCTCAATGTTACGCTGCTTGGTACGGTTCTATCCCAGGTTTGAAGGTTGTTTCTCCTTACTCCGCTGAAGATTACAGAGGTTTGTTCAAGGCGGCTGTCCGTGATCCTAACCCTGTTATTTTCTTGGAGAACGAGATCGCTTACGGTGACACCTTTGAGGTCTCTGAGGAGGCTTTGTCTACTGACTACGTTATCCCATTCGGTAAGTTGAAGGTCGAGAGAGAGGGCACTGACATCACTTTGGTTTCCCACACCAGAAACGTTTTGCACTGTCTCCAGGCTGCTGAGAGATTGGAGAAGGACTACGGTGTTAAGGCCGAGGTTCTTAACTTGCGTTCTATCAAGCCTTTGGACGTCCCAGGTATTGTCGAGTCCGTTAAGAAGACTGGTCACTTGGTCACTGTTGAAGCCGGTTTCCCAGCCTTCGGTGTTGGTTCCGAGATTTGTGCTCAAATCATGGAGTCTGAGGCTTTTGACTACTTAGATGCTCCAGTTGAGAGAGTCACTGGTTGTGAGGTTCCAACCCCATACGCTAAGGAGTTGGAGGACTTTGCTTTCCCAGACACCGATGTTGTCATGAGAGCTGCCAGAAAGGTATTGGGCTTGTAAGCATACCACTTCATTGCACATAAAGGGCGTTTTCCGCACTATCTAAGGCAGTGCTTCCTTTTATCGAGGTGCACGGCAACTCCCCCCACCCCAAGATATAATTCTATGAAATGCTACTGAAGGGAATGGATAGGAAAGGCCATTGACAAATTATAGACTATAACGCACCATTGCCATGACCATGACCCCATGATCACGAAGTCATTGGATTCCGCTATGTGTCTTGCCATACAATTTCAAAGAATACGAAAAAAGAGTTATTTCGAAGAAAATAGGTTATTTCTAATAGAGATATATTCTCCTCCGAGCATTTTTTCAGGTCACTTTTTCAATGATGATACATTGACTACTTGAGTACATAGTCAAAGAGAAAAGGACCAAAACTTATCTGGATAAATCGCAAAACCATTTTTTTTCAATTATTCCAAATAATTATATCATTCCTCCCAAATCTGACACCATACAATAATATCACATCCAGGCACATTACCTTCTCTATTTTGGCCAACTACATCAACCGCTTACTACAGAGCTGTTTCTCCTTACTCCACCTACTTCCTCAATCAACAACCAAAAAAGATAGATTAGGCAACAGTAGGAGTTCTCTGAAGACCACGGACTGCATGCTAACATGGATATCCACAAACGAACCAATAACATTTCGAGTGGCCGAACGTCTCTTGATGAAAAGAGAAGCATCGACGGACCGGTCAACCCAGTGAACCCGGTGTTTCGGAATCTAGCCAATGAGGGGTTTGAAATCGAAAACGATGGACTTCTTCCCGTTTCGTTGCCTCCCACATCCACTCCGGTGGCCGGAAATAAGAGTGCTTTCAAGCTACCGAGGAAAGACTTGTTGAACTTCATTGTGCTTATAGTGCTCTATACTCTTCAAGGTGTACCTGTTGGACTTGCTTTCGGGTCAATTCCATTCATTCTCAAGTCGAAGGTATCGTACTCACAAGTGGGTGTTTTCCTGTTGGCGTCATACCCTTATTCGTTGAAATTGTTGTGGTCTCCCATTGTAGATGCCATCTATAGTCGCCGTTTAGGCCGACGGAAGTCATGGATTATCCCCGTACAACTAGTTTCTGGAGCGACTCTTTTGTATCTTGGGCTGGTAATTGATAAGTTAATGGATGATCCACCTAAAAACTTGGGACTCATAACAACATGTTTCTTTATGTTAATCTTCCTTTGTGCTACTCAAGACATAGCAGTGGATGGTTGGGCTCTTACGTGTCTTTCCCCAGAAAACCTTTCATTTGCATCGACCGCACAAACAGTTGGAATGAATTGTGGCTATTTTCTGAGTTTCACCGTGTTTTTGGCCCTCAGCTCCCCCGATTTTGCCAATAGGTACCTCAGGAAACTTCCCCTGACTGAAGGTCTCTTTGATCTCGGCGGCTACTTGTCATTCTGGGGTTACATGTACGTGATAGTCACTTTAGCGATGGTATTCATTCCCGAAGAACCCGCTCACTTGCGGAAACGGAACTTTGACCATTACTCCGACTCAGTATACAAGGACGAAGACCACCATAATCGCCCGGAAAGTCAAACAATGCGGTATTGGAAAGAACTACAATCGGTTTACCTATCCATGATTCAAGTCCTTAAACTCCCTAATATCCATACCTTGGTCGTAATTCTCTTACTTGCCAAAGTTGGGTTTCAAGTTAACGAGGCAGCCACAAATCTAAAGCTTTTGGAGAAGGGACTTTCCAAAGAAGACCTCTCGATCACCGTATTAATCGATTTCCCTTTTGAAATGATATTCGGTTTCTTTGCGGGTAGATGGTCTTCTGGGAAAGCCCCACTCCATCCTTGGTTACTTGGATTTGCTGGTAGATTATTTTCGGCATTCGTGGCTCATTTAATTCTTTTGTTCTTTCCAGTTGTTGAAAATGGCCAGATTCCCTATAAACTTTTTCTTATCATCATTGCTCAGCATTTGTTAAACTCTTTCATGAGCACCATTCAGTTCGTTTCTCTCTGTGCTTTTCACACGAAAATCGCCGACCCTTCAATTGGCGGTACATACATGACCACACTAAACACACTTTCCAACTATGGAGGAACATGGCCGCGTTTAATCATCTTCTACTTGATCGATAAGTTTACTGTCGCTCGCTGTATCACATCTTTGGCAGACCTTCCCATTGAATCAGAAGCCCAAAAGCACGAGTGCTTGGCCAATGGAGGTAAAGTTCAGTTTATTCACGATGGATATTTCTGGACCAGTGCAATTTGTATCTCGGCGGGAATATTGATTTGGTTTTGGGTGAAGCGGAAGATTGTCCATCTTCAAGCTATTCCTTTATCGGCATGGAGAGTGAAGTAGAAAAAAAGACAACAACAAAATGGTTGAACTTATTCCCAACATTCATCAAAACTATTCCCAAATGCATTAGAAACCATCCGAAGCTGTGTTGGTTGAAGAAATATTCAAATTGAATAAAAGCCCTTAAAGGTTGCATTAATTAAAAACTATTGAAATTATTAAAAACGAAATTCGAACTTAATCGGCAATTGACCATTCAAAATCCAACTGGTTCTTGTCGTTTAGCTCTATATTTTTTTAAGATGCATCATGAATTCGTATCCTTAATGATTGCTCTCTAAATCGCTGTCTCCGCGGTGCAAGAAATCATTTTGAAGAAAGTCTATAGGCAGAAACGGGACCTTGTTTTCGTCCAACATTCTCTTTGAAAGAGATGAATACGTTCCCACAAGCGAGGGAATTAAAGAGGTGTCCCGCATGGGTGAGGCAGATGAACCCGGAGAAGAAGTGAATGACGAGGCCCGAATAAATGAGTTTTGTGACAAAGATTTGGCCACAGCAGAAAAGGCACCAGTTATGCTTTTTCGAGATCTTCTCGGATATGTGCCATCTATTTGTGATGAAGACATGACGTAATGCAGAGGTGGAGATGCAATTGACGAATGTAGAAGCGACGCTGTTTCTCCTTGATTAGGATTGGTGTTAGGGTTTCTATTAAACAGAAAGCTTGATTTGGGGCTGCTAATCTGTGTGCTGCCCGAGTCCTCATCATTATAAGCGTCAAAAATTCCCATTCGATCAGCTTCATTAGTGTTGGTATACCAATCTGGTTTAGTGAAGTGGGTGTTAGCTATGTGTTGCTTGAATGAAGAATGAGACCTTTTGCGAAACCGTGTCCGGTTTTCCATATAGGTGTTCTTGGGCAGCTTCAAGTGACCCAAAGAGCTCTGCTGTCCGTAGATATAAAACTGTATGAGGAGAACGAAATCAAAGATAACTGTGCCTGAGCTTCCAACAAGGAAAGGGAGCTGCGATTGAAACACGGTATGGAAGTCTGTATCTCCTAAATATTGTTCATATTTCGAAAGAAGATAAAGGTCAGCTAGGATGGAGATAGTGTACAACGAGTTCCCTAGCATTGCAAAGAGGAACAAGTATGGAGATATTCCCTGGGTCGATTTGGAACAATAGTTTTTCCATATCTGAGGAGACCTTGAGGAGACATAGAGGCAGGTACTACACCAGCCACAGATGGTTCCAATTATGGCCCCATCATGAGTGGTTGAGGAGGCTTTGGCGATCAACTTAATGGGAACAATCAACATCTGGAAAAAAGTCATCGCTTTATCAATGAATGCCGAATCATTGTCACTTTTGGAAACCTGCTCAAACCCTAAAGGGTACGCTTTGGCACCTTTGAATGAGGAACTAAGAACGGAACCAGCTAAGAGACGACGAAAGATTCCATCCTGGACGTTTAGAGCAGAATTAGATGAGCGAGTAGAGAGAGCTGATCTTGAACGCAGAGACTTCCCACAACCATTTGGCGAAGAATCAAACCGATTCTGGCGGGACATGGACCTGCTTCTGCTTCTGCCCTGAGTTCTGCCTTGGCTTTGGCTTCGACTGCGTATGCTGCCGGCACAAGTAACCGGTCTCATCATGTCTGGGCTCTGTAACATGTTATGGTGGATTTTCTGACGAGGATAGACTCTTGAGTAGTACCAGAACTGGAGGGTAAAAATCATATCGATGAAGCAGTAGTATGTAGCAAGACAAGTCTGGAACGGAAGAGCTCCAGTCAAAATACATCCCACAAAGTTTGTGACGTCTCCGCCTATCCAACAGGCAAGAAATGCAAGCGAAACCCCCGAGACAGACTCATTTAGGTAGTTTTCAAGAATCTGCGGTAACTGGGCAAAGAGCCACACGGCTAAAGAAAGTATGCCTGCAATGCGAGACACCAGTGCAGCGACGAGATAATCGTTGGGCTGGTCAAGTATTGGCGATGACATGTACTCATAAGATGACCAGACCGGCAAGACGATTAGAAAGTTATGGGGATGTCTTGAAAGTGATCAAGACCTGAAAGCGCCAAGAACAGCTAAAGAGAGACTTTGGAAAGTGTTCAAGATATCAAAAAGTTAAACCAATAAGAGTGAATAAAATAAACTTTTAGCTTATTACTTTGAGCGGTTGAGGTATGGTTGTGTTGGATGGAAGAAGGGTTCACTAGATGGAATGGTTAAAAGTACCAGAGACACTCCATGCGCAGTGATAAGACAGGGCCAGTGACAGGCAATGGTCTATGGGTTTAGTGGGGGTGAACGGCGGAGAGAAGAAGGGGGAGATTTTGGCTGTGGGGGAATTTTTTTAAAAATTATTTTTTACGTATAAGTCTTTTGTTTTTACGAAATCAAATGTAAATTTATGGCTTTGGTCAGTGTTCATGTACCATGTAATGGGGCGGGGGGGATGAGCATCGCTTATCGGGAGAAAGGAATTCGGCGAAGAGGCGAAAAGGTTGGGGCCAAGTCAAGACTTTTGATGGAAGTTGATCTGAGTCAATTTCTGATCCGAGTCAGATTGAGACCTTGGCCCGAGTCAAAAAAGATTTAGACTCAAAAGCCTTGTCACTTCCAGTAAGATTAGTGATACCAGTGCTCTTACTGAGGTTACCAGATACTGTACTACCCTCTACCCTCTACCCTTTACCCTTTACCCTTTTTTCTCTGTTTATTTAATCTTTCATTGTTTACATTCCGGAAAATTCTAAAATTAAAATATTAAAATATGTCCTAGCAAGTTTCTAGTTTCGATGCGGCCAGCTCTCGTTATGACCGGTTGCGTTTCCCTCTTTGGGCCAAGAGTGAAATCATGTAGAATACCAAAAACCACCAAAAACCACCAAAAACCACCAAAAATACTAATTGAATTGATTATATATCAAAACCAATGAAATTTGTAAAATTCTGATTTCACCATTCACCATTTTCTCTTTTTCTTTTTGTCTTTTTCTCTTTTTCATGTTACTCTGTCTCTTACTTTCTCTGCATCCCACCATCTTCACCCCCATCTCATCACCATGATTGAAGTTTTGGCCAACGATAGACTCGGCAAGAAAATCGCCGTCAAGTGTCTTCCGGAAGATACTATCGGTGATCTCAAAAAGATTCTTTCACTTCAACTCGGTACATCTCATGAGAAGTTGATCCTCAAGAAGGGCCATCAAATATATAAGGATCACATCACACTTGATGATTATGAGGTGCACAATGGTTTCAACTTTGAGTTGTACTATGGTTAATCCACAATGGGAGGATTTTTGTTTCAATTTATTTTCTTATTCTTCTTTGCAATGTGTGTTTAAAGGGAAAAATACTTTACACAATATAATAATACAGAGGGAGCACACAATAAGTTAGGGTCTCCAGAAGAAATAGCGTAGCCCAAAAGCATTCCTTGATAACAAGTTACCACAAGAAATCTATCATCGCAGAAAATCACAAGAAATCTATCATCGCAGGTAATCACAAGTTATCACAAGTTATCAAAAGGAATTTCCACCACATGAAATCTCTCATCTAATTTCAAAGGTATCAGAATGTTCATCTATCATGGCTTTGTTTGTGAATATCCTTTTCACAGAAGTACTGGTCCAAGAGGCCTGTCTGGAACCAAGAATGAAACCACTAAAATGCAACTCACCTCATAGAAAATACTCTACGTGGCGGCCCGGCCGATCGTAAAGTTGTGCAGTTAAGATATCAGAGGTTCCAGAAATACCGTTAACGCCTCGTCCCTCCTGGGTATCTTCCGCATTCTCAGGAGAAGCCTCAAACACGTTACAATATTGACCCGGAAGAAACGCATCGTTCTTACGTTGTTTAGTGGAGTAATTCAGATGAGAAATCTCAAGAACACTGGCCAGATTACCACAGCGATAGCAATAGTTAGGAGCAGACCATATAGTGAGACATTTGCCTTGCCAATAGCTGACATAACCTTCATTACATAGTTGATGAGCCCGTAGTAGTTGAACCAAATCATTATCATGACAAAATTTATTCATCACGTCGCGCCCAAAGAGATAGCCGGCGCCTCGGGGTGAGAGTTTGAAGTCTATGATATCAGGATCAGGATCTGACCATACAAGGTCTGCCATTACACCATCATGAGGAATCTCTTTGAAACGATCAATAGCTCGAACTTGGTCTAATTGTTGACACGAGGGCGAAAGACCACCATGAGTGGCAAAAATGGTCCCGTCGATAGTAGCCCCTAGTGGGAGATAATCAAAGAGATCGGTGAAGTAGTTCCATACCTTTAAAGAACCATTATACTTGTTCAAGACCTCGGTATAAAAGCCATAATTTGTCGTGATGGTACGTGATTCATGATTTCCACGAATAAGTGCTACCCGATTAGGATACCGAAGTTTTAATGCAACAAGTAATGTGATGGTTTCCACAGAGTAGTAACCTCGATCTACATAGTCACCTAGAAACACATAGTTAGTGATTGGAGGAGCTCCGCCGATGCGAAAGATTTCCAATAGGTCATGATATTGGCCATGAATATCGCCAACAACAGTACACGGAGTCGCTAGCGAAATGATATTGGGTGCACTGATGAGTTGGGTTTTGAGCAGATGACAGAGCTGATGAACGGTATCTTCGGGCAATAGACGGGGAGGCTTATGATCGAGAAGTTGCTCGAGACAGTAGTCGAGGTCCGAAGTGGGGACGGAAAACGACACTGTCATGAGGGAAAAGGAGTGACTTTGGTTGGTTTGTTGGGGAGGTTGAAGAGGGCTTGGGGTCTACTGGGGAGTTTGGTGAAGTCTTTGCGATTCGCGGGTACCATGGGTGAGGGCCGTGGAACTTTGGAACTCTGGGGTCAATTAGTCTTATTTTTGGCGATTGAGAGGATGAAAGAGATTTTTTTGAACGAAAATATTTTTCATTTTAATTGGCTTGTTTATTTTGTTAAGAAGGCGATTGTTTCAGCTGGTGATAGGGGAGAGAAAGAGAAAGAGAGGTGAAAGAGAAAGAGAGGAGAAAGAGAAAGAGAGGAGAAAGAGGAAGAGAATAGAATAGAATAGAATGAGAACAAAAAGTCTTTTTATCAGAAATTCACTCGTTCCTATTCTAATGAAGCTCTAATGAAACTATTCAAACCAAATGCCTCAGAAGTACTCAACCATTCATAAATACAATCTTTTCACTTAAGCCTCCTTCACTGCTTGAGACAAAATCTCAAGTCCTTTGGAAATGGCTTCATCAGGAATATTCAAAGCTGGAACAAGTCTAACAACATTACCACCGGCAGTAATGACAAGAAGACCATAGGAACGACATTTGTCCACGATGGCACCACCGTCAACATTGCTCTTGAGTTGCAATCCCAACAAGAGACCACGTCCCTTGACTCCAACAACCTTGTCAGGGTTTTGTTCCGCAATTTTGTTCAAACCCTTGATAAACTTCTCACTGCTGTTCTGAACCTTGGCTAAGAAATCAGCATCACTGACTTGGTCAACAACATATGATCCAATAGAGGCTCCCAAAGGATTTCCACCATAAGTAGTTCCGTGATCACCAACTTGTAATGCGCTCTCAACCTTCTCGCTGATCATCACAGCTCCAATGGGGAAACCATTACCCAAAGCCTTGGCCATGGTCACGATATCTGGGTGAGCTTCCTTGGGCAAAGCACAATGGGCCCATAATTGACCAGTACGTCCAAGACCACATTGAATCTCATCGAAAATAAGAATAACATCGTTCTCAACACAGAGTTGTTTAAGCTCTTTCAAGAAGTCTAAACTAATACTGTTAACACCACCCTCGCCTTGAATAGGCTCAATAATAACGGCGCAAGTCTTTTCCTTACTAATCAATTTCTTGACGCTGTTAATATCGTTCGGGTTTGCAGTTTGAACACCCGGAACCAAAGGAGCGAACGGCTTTTGGTACTTTGGATTGGCTGTAACAGACAATGCACCCATTGTTCTACCGTGAAAAGCATTTTCAAAAGCAATGATCTCGGTCTTCTCTTCACTCAAAGTCTTACCAAACTTTCTGGCAAACTTCAATGCAGCCTCATTGGCCTCAGTACCAGAACTACACAAGAACACACGTTGCGCATCGCTCATTCCACCTGCATCAATAGTCTTGGTAACAAGCTTGTTGGCTAAATCACCAGCAGGAATATTGTAGTATAGATTCGAGCAGTGCATCAATGTCTGAGCCTGGTTGTTTATGATCTTAGAGACTTCCTCGTTACTGTGTCCTAAACAGGTAACAGCAATACCTGCCATGAAATCGACATATTCCCTGTCTTCTAGATCATACATGTATGATCCCTTACCTTTGGTAATGACTAAATTGGGACGAGAGTAAGTAGTCACAGTGTATGGCTTACTGATATTCTCGACATACTTGCCAGTCATGGAGTCAGAGCTGGCATCAGATATGGAGCTAGCGTAATGGATAGAACACGAGTGGAATCCTTTTAAAGAAGCAGCGAGCTTGTTGCTACGCAAGAAAGAAGCTCTGATCATTGGTGATTGATAGAGTTGTAGTATCTAGTACTTATCTGAAAAATTTCACACCGCGCTTAGATGAGTAACCTATTACCACATCGGGAACAAGACGGCATATAAGACGAGAGATGTCCATCAACGTGCAGGAAATAATATTGCAGCCATTTCTTTGGTTAAGAGTCAGAGTTTCTTCCCAATTTTGTTTGTTTGGTTCATGAGTCATATTTGGTTAACTAGCGACTCACACTAATTGTTGTTTCCACTTGGCTTTCGTCGTCAAATACTTTGATCGAATGGGTAATGATTTTCGTCACATCAAAGATAAGTCTAGATTCATCGTCGCTGCTGCCGCCCTTGATGCTGATATCTAGGCCAACAATGTACAATCGATGATTGGCTTTTGCAAGAAAAATCTTGGAGATTGCATATGATGGTTTGAAATTGGAAAGCCCAAGAATCTTGTCGTAAATAGACGCTTTTAAAACATTGTAGTCATAATCCGAGTAAGGAAACGAAAGGAGTAAGATCCCACCCAATTGGAGTGCCATTTTCCAGCCCACATAGCATAAGGTCGAGGCAACAACAAATGTGGAAGCTTCATTGAGGTCAAAACTGAAATGTGACACGAAGGATTTCGGGATGAATGGTACGATCGAAAGAAACAATGAATCAACAAGAGTAAGGACACGAATCGGGTTCTTCGAAAATATCTTGAATAAGGCTTTAAGATGAGAAATCCAACTTTCTTTCTTCTTGGAGTCGTTGATCAGGGCATTATCTAAGATCCCTTTTTCTTGGACGGTACTGTTTCTATCCTTAATGCTATTTTTATCTGTATGCTCCAAGAGCTCAGTTATCGATGTCTCGTCAGTAATACAAATAGAAGCAAGCCAGGTAATGCAGAGAACAACAATTAGGATGAGCTCATAAAGAAACCAGTTTGTGGAACCGGTAGTTGTGGCATGGATGTGATGAGAGTTATGGTCATTGGAGTCATCACCCAGAGAGTTTACAAAATCAAGAATCATTTCTTCCACAAAATGGCTGATTAAATCGCAACCAACCATAATCAGGGAAGTGCTAAGTGCAAAGCCAGCCAAGACTTCCAAGCGGCCTAATCCAAAGGGGTATGCTATAGAGGATTCCGACCATGCATCGAAATTGGACATGATGTCAACACAAGCAATGATGATTGATCCCAAAGAGTCGTAAAAGACAAGATGTGCCAACGTTGAAAACGACGGTTGATTGAGTCGAACACCGCCGAGAAACACAACAGCTGAAGTGATGGAATGTACCACAGCTAAAAGAAGCTTGAATTTTTGCGGCGAGGTCGTGCTGTAAAGAAGTTCCAGTTTGTTGGGTATAATGAACAGATCTGGTATAAGATCCAGCTGTTGATGGGTTTCTGCCATCGGGAGAGGCTCTTGGAACATGTTCATAGATACAGAGGAATGTTTGTACCTATGACCCTTTCTTTGAGCCGGTTTTAGAAGTGGCGCCGGGCTATGAAAACCATCGCCAAACTCCTGAGGCTCGAAGTTAAATGCAAACAGTTTTGTTGGTGATGGAGGTTTCCGATGTGGAGATGTGCTTGCCCGAACAGGTGATTTTGAGCGAGAAGGAGATCCAGAATGAGACATGTATGCAGAAGGTAAAAGTGCATGAGCACTGAAATTACCAGAATGTCTTTTTGAATGGAATTCAGACGATTTAGGCGGCAGTCTCAGATATTCATTCACACCATGACTACCATCTTCCAATATGACATCGTTTACAGCATCGGCGAAAAAAACAGATCGCGGCAATGGTCGAGTGATTGTAGAGTTAGAACTTGCTCGATGATGAGAATAGTAAGACGGCGTAGTGACATTAGCGGGACTGCCGTTCAACGACAGAGAGCTATCGTTACCATGGAAACGAGAGAATGAGTTGGGAGCAAAGCTGGAAGTAGACGGCGTAACAGGAGTGTCTGATTGGTCAATTGACAATGATTCAGTTGAAAAATTGGCACTGAGACTTGATAAGTCTGCCTTGTATCCTGATCCTGGGTTTCGAGATGGGTTCGGAGGTAGTTCTACCTCTGCCAACACCCCCCTTTCGGATTTTTCGACAGCATCCGGAGTATATGATTTTTCTGACATGAATAAACAGGCTGGATTGGGGAATTCGTCCAACAACACACAGTTCAGCGAAGAAAGACTGGAAGAAACAGTTATAGGAAAGAGAAGTAATTAACGACACTTGTGCAGGTATGACGATAACTACTTCTGTAGGAGGTGGTAGGGTAGTGTGTTGAGGTGGGGGGAATTGACAAAATATTGAAAATTTCGACTTCAACGACGAGGACATTTCTGAAGAAGTTAAATATTTTCTCGACAATTTCAATTCTTTGAAAATTTTTTGCAGTTGCTGGTTCACCAGATAGCAGTGAAGAAGAGCGTCAAGTGAGCTAGACAGAAGCGCTGCCCAAATGCATGTTTCTTGAATGTTAGGTCCATAATCTCAAAGATTTTTTTTTCATTCCAGGAAAGTGTATTGATATCTTGAATTTTGACAAAGAAAAATATCTCCCCTCACTCAGAGTGGATTTTCTTCAGTGGTGTAGGCATCGAACAAAGCTAAATTGAAGCAGCCATTGTTAATCCCCGGAGTTGGGTTTTCTATAAGGGCAACACTTTTCATAGAGAATATCTTCTTGGGATTCTCTTTTGGAACATCAAAGGGACTCGTGATGTGAAGTGGCTCGCGCATTGAAGAAGCCATCTCTAGCTTCTTGTTGTTCACAACGCAAATGTCCCCAGTGTAATTGAGCTCATCATCATCAAGAGTCACAATACAATCATCTTCTAGATATTTAGGAAGGGTAACTATTCCAGTGCTGGGCTCGGGAAAGTTGAGAGATCCGAGAATAGTCATAATGGTGGAAGCTGCTGCACGGTCATAGCTCCGTCTATGTTCCATATCCGACCCATTCAGACTTGTTTCTGGAAGAGTTTCCAACAGTGACTCGTTTGGAATTACAGAGAGAATTTGTGTGAGAGAACTCTTCATCATGAGAAGTAGATCATAGAGAAGAATGTGGAGCTTCTCATGACCATTGCTAAGATATTCAGAATTGAATAAAGCAACCAAGTTTTGGAAAAACTCAAGCTCAATATAATCACTTCTTCCTACTTGATCAGCCAAGCTGGAATTGTGAATGATGAGAAGTCTCAAGAAGATGGACACGGTATTGTAAATCGACTCGTCGTCCAGTCCTTTAACATATTCTAATCCAAGAAACGTCACAAGTTTCGAAGCAAATTGTGAAATATGACGTAAAAAAAGTTGCAGCGTCTCGATTTTATCGACCAGAGGACACGAAAACTTCTTGAATAGGTCTTTGATGATGGAAAGCATTCCCAGAGGAGAAGAAGGAAGTCTAAGCAGCACCAATTGACGATTATTCGACTCCATAGCGTCTTCCTCGGGGATGAAATGGCAGTGTTCGAAAAAGGAGATTTCAAAGTAATAGAACAAATTGAGACGACTCTCCCAGTTAAGCAGGTCAAAAAGCTCCCCGAAGAATGAATTGTTGAGCCCAAACAGGAATTTCGACCTGGAGATTATTTGTAGAGCTGTAGATCCTAATTCTTCCTTTGATAATTGCTTCTTAGTTGTTAGAACATTGAGCATTAATTGCCAAACCGGCAAGCAAAACTCATTTGGTAGTTGTACAGCATTTCCAAGCTGCAAGATATCGGTCACTGGCTTCGATTCTCTTGCCAAGTGGTTACAAACCAATAAAAGAGTGGAGGTACTCAATTCCCTCATAAGCATCTCCAGAGAAACCCTAGGGTTCAAAATTAGATTGTTCATCACAGCGTGCAACTGCTGTTCAGCTTGGCTTAGGTCATTATCATTTAGCTCCTTCAAGTCCACGATTGCATATCCCAATAGATGTTGCATGTGACTGGACTTGTACTCGCTCAATAATACATCATACATGAGAGCTTGACTTGAAATAGAGGTTTTATCTTGCTTTCTAAAAAGAAGGTCAGATACCAATGATTTCCAGAAGTCCTGGTGATTCTTCGAGGCAAAATCGCCCACCATGGTAAGAAGATCCATGATCAGGAAAAGCTCAAAGCTAAGAAGCTTACGGATGAATGTTGCTACCTTCTTCAAATTGCAATTCTGGTCTGGTCTAGTCTGAACAAATGAAGAGATTGCCGAGTAAAACTCAGCTCCCATAGAAAGTTTCACTCTTTTCCTGTTTTGCTCAATGAGCTTGTAAAAGGAAAGATCTTTGTTTTCGTCATGAGAAGTCTGAGAAAACCAGGCATTCAAAAGATGAAGTATGGCATTTTCTGGGTCATTCAGCGTGTCTGCCATCGCGACCATAATCTCCAGGCTTAACAGAATTTCCGAGAAACAGTCTTGGATCTCCAGCTCCGTCAAAAATGCCGTTTTCCCTGTCAAGAAAGACTCGAGATCTGCGTGAAATTCTTCAGGTGAGTAGAAGTCTTTACGACGCGAAGCTGGTGTTTGAATACTCAAAGGCGACTCCGCTGTTTCTTTGTTGAATAGAAGACCTCTGAGTCCCGAGTCACCAGGCAATTTCCAACGTGTTGAAGGTTGCTTCTCTGTTGACTTCGATATAAAGGCCCAAATTTCCTGAAAGCGATACATATCAGTTTCTCGAGACAGAATGTCTTTGTAACAGAGCAACACTAATTTAAAAAGTTCGGAAGCCGCACTTGACGACTCATAGGTTTGACCAGCTATTAGCTTTATCAAAGAGAAGTGGCTCACCAACAACTTGCAGATGTAATAAAGCGTTTCCAAGTAGAAGATAATTACCTTATCTTCATTCTTCAAAATGAACTTCACTAGAATCTTGAAAAACACTGCAAGGTTATCAGTTGTTTCATAAAACCGATAGATATTAGCTATAGTCAATGGTGAAAGATGAATTAGTTTAGGAGACTTGGATATGGTTGTTTTGATTTGACTAGTTAGCCAATTCACTACCAAGAACTTAACTCCCATTTCTAATTTGTCGATTTCTGCCAAAAACGAGTTGTAATTCGACCCGAAGTTGTTGTTTGTAATTCCATCCAAAACATGCTTTTGCACCAATTCAGTTCCCCGATTAAAGTTGGCTGTAAAATTAGAACCGCCTGTTGTCCATTTCTTCAAGATATGGTCACATTGCTTGTTATTAAGTACCGGCAAGTTTTGAAGAATTGAAATGTGAAAACTGATGAGAGAGTCATTTAAATATCGTTCGAGCTCTTGTGGTGCTTCAGGGGAAACGTAGAAGATGCCACAGGCGATTATTTTTCTCAAGTATGCTGAAATTGTAATGACCTTAAGTTGATACAACTCATTGATCAAAATGTATAAGTTTCTCATGTGAATGGGTCCTGAATTTTCACACGGTATAGAAAAAATGCTTTCCAAAATCTCGTTTTCGAGCTCTGCTTTGAGCAGCGAACTTCCTCTTCCTTTGACCTGATGTAACACTCTTCTTTCTAAGAAATTGCAAAAGGTGAGTATTCTCACAGACAGGGAATCCAGGTCCCGGAAAACAGTCACACACCAGTAAATAGCTGCCTTGAGTCTGACTTTCCAGTGGTTGTAACCTTTTTCACTGGGCCGTTTTGGCATGAGTGAATCAGTTAGGAATCTGTTGAGTTTGTTTCTGTCCAAGCAATTAATAAAACAAAGAATATCTTCTTTCGAGTCACTGAAACAAGTAAAGTCGGATTCAACTGGTTGATGTGCTAAATTCTGCAAGCGACCAGACTGAAGGGCTGGCAGCAAGAATGAGTTCTTACGCAAAGCTTTGACCCCATGTGTCATGGAGAGAGAATTTTTCCCCTTGAAACTGTATTTCATGTTCAACATGAGACTCTCGTTGCGGTAACTGATCAACTTAAGAGTACTTTCGATGTTTTCTCTTTGATCACTTAACGACTTGTCAGACATCAAAATTCGGAACAAGACTTCTCCAATTAAGATCCAAAAGTCAGGAACAATAAAGACATTCGAATTGTGTTTAAACATGGACGTTATCGAGGTGGAAATCAAGCGGAGAATGTTCTGTTTCAAGTCCAAAGGTACTCCTATGGGGTTCTCTTTAACTCGATGACTATTTTGCAGGTCTTCGGCAGAAATCTTTTCGATAAGAAAGAAGTTGAGCAATAGGGCTTCATTGGTGGACTTGCAAAGGAAATATTCTTTGAGGATATCAGCCCAAAAGATCTTAATAAACGTTAGACCGAATAGAGTTTGACCATAGTTTAATGGTGCAAGTTTGGAGATAAGCATTTCAACCGAGGTGTCATTTTCCTCGCTATCAGTTCTACTCAATTCAAGTAGTAAGGGAAGGTCATCAAGCAGGAAAGGTTGATCTTCTCGTAGAAAGTTAATCACCGCAGACAAGAAGGTGGTTTTGTCAACAAGACATTCAACATACAAAGTTTTAATGAGCAACAGGAGATAATTAAGTTTTTGCATAAAATGGTTCTTCTGTTCAACAGTTGAAATGGAATCCATCTCCCTGGAGAACTTAAGAAGATAATCTGCCACATGCAGAGTCCATTCCAGGCTCCAACGAGATTCCATGATTTCAATTGCTGTTGAAAGTTTGGCTGGACTTACCTTGAGCTGGAGCTTCTTCTTCATAAGAAGTTGCTCGCTGTACAAGACACATTTGGTGAACCAGATGGCCCTAGAGATGGGCACATTCAAGTTACACATGCATTCAAGAAGAACTTTATTTCGAATTCCATGGGGAATTTTCGTACAGAGCCGCAGAAGTGGAATATCTGCATTGGCAAGATCTTTTAACCAGGCCTCCCTCTTAAGAGCAGTTAAGGTTACTCGAGGGGGAAGTTTGAACGTTGAAGATGAATGCGAAATGCGATTGATATCATGATTTCGAGTCCGGAAAGAATTGGTCAAATTAAGTGAAAGCTCATTTAAAAGCTTGGTGCAATTGGACGAAGAAGAGAAGAGCGTTTCTTGAATCAAGTTCCTCGCAGAGTAGTACTCATTCGATACAAGGGGATTCTCAAAATATCCCTTATTCAAGTAGTTTGAATTATTAAGCTTATCATTTTTCAGATCGGGTTCGTCCCACGGGAAAAAGTCCGGATATGTTTGAGGAAGCTTATCGCCAAGGGGATAGATTGGCAGAGGAGGCTTATCCATGACGAATTTCATTGCCAAGAGCTCTTCTCGGGCCAAAGATGCTGGTGTTGTGCGAGCATGGCCCGATAGTAGGGAGTTTTTATTCTTTTGTTTTGACATTGACGAAAGCTGGTTATTTTAAGTTGTCGTTGCCTTTGGTCTTCTGAAAATTACAGTGTGGGGTCCAGGATGGGTGGAATTAGTAGGACTAGGGATTTTTTTGGAAATTTTTAGGTATTTTGGGAGATCAAAGTTAATTCTCTTTTTAAATCTTTGAAATTTTCGTTTCTTGCTTTTGATTTTGAATAGTTTATCTGTGGGTCTAAGGATAGCGATGGGACCTAGTGAACTGATGGGTACCATAAACTGCAATGAAAGAACATTATGGTGTTTTTCATTTGGAAGATTGAATATTGGTATTCCTTGTATTTCGTTGGAATTGTGAATGTTTTCCACCTCATTGTAGATATCAAGTACATCTTGTGAGGGTATCATGTCGATATCCTTTGAAGATGAACAATACTGACCTTTGTCTCAATGATGAATTCCATGTCATTGACGAAGTTGATCACATCGATGACATTAAATCAATGGTCAACGGTGGAAACAGAAACTCATCACCAGTCATCATCTTCTTCTTCATCGTCACTCTCACGGGTAGCCTGTCTCTGTTTCAAAACACTGGCAAGAGAATCGGCCATTTTGACGTCCTCCTCTTTCTTGGCTGCTAGAGCATGAGCAAGTCCGGTACTCAAATTGGCACCATTTCCATTTTGAGCGATTGGTTGATTGTATTGCTGTGTCTGCTTTGGTGGAGGTGGAGGAGGAGTTTTTATAGTATTGCTAGCTGGCATGTCATACTTTGCCAAATAGTTGAGTGGTGACCATCCCTCCTTTGTTTCGTTCAAGTCCTTGACAAGTCCCCAGTCTCCATTGGTATTTGCAACATACACAATGTCATCTTTTACGAGAGCCATAGAACCAGCAACTGAACCATCATAATCATATAATACTTTGTAAGTTGGGAATTTTGGCTTGACCACTGCCAAAGCTGGAGGAGGTGGAGGTGCAGTTTTCTTAGCTGGTGGAGCAGGAGCTGTTTTTCTGACTGGGCGAGGTGGCACAACCCTTTCCTGGACTTGAGCTTGTTGCACTTGTGGTTGAACTGGTTGGACCCGTGGTTGAACTGGTTGGACCCGTGGTTGAACTTGTGGTTGAACTTGTGGTTGAGCCGGCTGGTATTGCTGAGTTTGTGGCTGCTGGTATTGCTGGGCCTGTGGTGGTTGATAGCCAGATCTTGCGGGTGCTGAAATAGCACCAGAGTAAGCATTTCTATAAGAACCGCGATTGTAATACTTGCTGTAATCAATCTCTTTTTGCACCCCTTTTGGTCTTTTGGGGTTGGTGCTATTTGGAGGAAGTCCTCTTTGCACAGTCACTGTCCCGGACTTGTAAACGTCGCTGTACCCAGGAGTTGTGCCAGTCACAAACTTTACTTTGTGGTACTTTCCTGGCTTCTTTTGATACTGTACAATATCATCTATCTTGACGGTTATCCCCCGATTAATAGTACGCATATGAGTGATCAATTCCGTCTTGAACACTAAATTAATAAACATGTCCGGAGACGACTCTGTTGGGGCATTTCGACAAATGGCAACCCAATTGTCTTGAAGGCGGGATAAACCGACAGATGCAATACTTCCAAGTTGAACTTCAAATTCTTTGTGAGGTATGGCTCTCGCATTGACAATCTCTTGACTGATCACATACAAGGTTGCTCTTGTGAGAATGAAAGTTCTTGGAAGACGCTTGGATGACCGGCCAAATTTGGATAACAAAATCTCACCTTCACCAGAAAATACCACCTTCTCATTTATGCCAACTTCGTTAACCAAGTACTTTCCGTAGCCGGATGTCTGGTTGCAACCTAAATAGTCTCCCATGAACGCCCTGGAACCTAACATGGAAAACCGTCTTCTTTCCTTTTGCCCTCCCAAAATTCTGGTTCCTTCGTCACGGATTTGCTCGAATTGATTGCCATGCTTTTTCATGCGCCAGGCTCTTTGTATGACAATTGCAGCATCAATCTTTCTCTGAACATATCTTCTCCAAGCACGTTGAATACGTGCAGCCATATTGTGCCAATACTTATCACGCATTCCCTCCAATGCAAACAAAGTCTCTGGTTGTTTAATGAACACTTTAGATGTTCCCAATTGATACTCTGAAATCGGAATAAAGCAACTTTTCAAGATTTCTTTGACAGCTGTGAGGTTATCACCGCTCCAGATATAGTCACCAGCGTATCCAGTTTTTGGTGACAACAAATAAAACCGCTCGACGAATTTTTCGAATGTTGTTCTATATGCGAAACCTGCTCTTCTAATACGAACATTCTCTTTCAACCCCAAGTATTTAATCTGATGTAAGACTTGGGAGTTTTCGTACTCCTTTGGTCTTTTTGTCTGATTTGGTTTAATCGTACGGATGTAAGAGGGCTGACATTGCGATAAAGTTGCAACCAAATCGTTTGCGCTCCTTCTTATCTTATCCGATGCAGTTTCTGGACGTTTTTTCAGATCCGTAAGCGCACTCAAAAGATGAGGAGGGAATAATGATTTAGTGATGAATGTGTTCAGAGAACAAGACAACATCTCCAACAAATCACGAAGCATGTTGTCCTTATTCTTATCAGTCATACCAGCGACATCGTAAGCGACATCACCGGCATAATGCTTGATAATAAATTTACCGCGACGTTCTTCAAAGTGGCGGTTACTTTCAGCCAAGGGGATAAGTCTTTGTGCAAAGACTTGATCAGCCTGATCAGAATCAGCATGTGCTGTTTTAATGGAATCGTTAAGTGCAGCAAAAAGACCTGGTCTTGGCTTTGTTGCCTCGATCAATTCACACACAACATCGTTGTTGAAGTACTTGATAGGCTCCCATTTAATTTGCTCTTGGACGTATTCATCTTGCTCTGCTTTCAATGTGAGTTGGATAAAGATCTGTTGCAATTTTTCGTTAACGTAATTGATACAAATTTGTTCAAAAGAGTTGTTTTCGAAAATTTCAAATCCATAGATATCCAAAATACCAATAGACTTTTGGGAGTAGGCTTGGGACTTGTCTTTTAGGGACAAGTTGACTCTCTCGACGATCCACTCAAACAAGTTATTGTAAATTCCCTTAGCCAAAGCATCACGAGTGGCGGTAGCTTGGACGATATTCAAAGGCGTGTGGAATGTTGAACCTCTTCTTTGTCCATGAGAGGTGGTCAATATTCTCTCCACCAAGGATTTGAGTAATGTCTGTGCATCCACCTGTAACAAATAGGCCACAAAGTTAGTGACACTTTCATCACGGATAGCTGCATAACCAGATTCGTTTTCAACAAAAGAAATGTTTCCAATCCATAATATTGCAGACAACATTCTGAAGATGTTATCTTGTTCTTCCTGCGAGAGACCGATCGTTTGCATGGCCCTCAAAGTTTCAGCGAACTCTTTGGAATCGTCAATACCGTCGGCATCTACACAACGGGCAGCGGAGGTGTATACGTAAGTTTCAGGACCTTGGATACCGAAGCTTTGCTGGTATTGAGGGGGGCAATTCTTAGTGAATTGGTAAAAAATGTGGAAGTTACGTTCGTTTGTTACTTGCTGCACCACACGCTGTTTCTCTAAAAGGTAGTTTGTTATGTGTGCAGCGTTGGGCTGGTTCTTGTCGTTGAAGAAGATTTCAAGGTACTTTCCATGTCTGGAAGAGTTGTTGTTCTTCAAAGTCTTTGCACATCCAAAGGCTTCCAACAAAGGGTTTGTAGCTAAAACCATATCTTTGACCTTGGAAATACTCAGGGCCTCGTCATCGCTGGATGAGACGTTGGCGATATATTGCATAATTTGCTTTGCAGCCTCGGTTTTTCCAGCACCGGATTCTCCAGAGATAATAACACACTGACTCTCTTTATATGACTTCAAGTTGTAGTACATTGTCTCAGCAATTGCAAACACATGAGGAGGTACCTCCAATCTATTCTTCCCCTTGTACATGTCAAGGACCTGAGGGGTATAGATACCCAAATCCTGGAACGGGTTGACGGAAATCAAAACATGACCAATATATGTATATATTGTTCCATTCATAAAGCGTTTGTGTAAGTTATCATTGATGGCCTCTTCGGTGATTTGGGACAAGAGGGTCAAGTCCGAGACTCCGACTTCTTTCTTCTTATGGGACTCATACTCGGCGCGCTTAATTCCAGATTTGGCAGGAACAACCTGTTGTTTTGGTTTCGATCGACCTTTTCTGTTGACAATTGCCATTTTGGGTAGTTCGCGCGGTTGCAAGTTCTCAGCAGCAAGTGTTGGAAAGTGGGTTGAAAGTATGCGGGAGAGGGTAGGGGAGTAGTGGAGTAGTGGAGTGTAGGCGAAGTATGGATTAGATTAGGGTGACGGAAAATAGAAGAAATGGGGAAAAATGGGAAATTTTATAAGTAGAACAGTGTCTTATGATACTTTTCTTTTTAATTTTTCTGTTTCTGGTTGAACATTATTGTTTTGGTTCGTTTGCTCTGGTATCTTGGAGATAGTGGTACTAGATAAGTAGATTCTATCTAATAATAGTTGAATATGAGTACAGAATAGAGGCGAAGAATATAAGTACAGAATAGAGGAGTGTTAGGGAATACTGGGTAAGTCAAGCGATTAAGTAATAAATTCTTAGTTAATTTCAATACTACAGAAGAGGCCATGATCGATTATTGTAGTAATGTAATAATAGTCTTTTAACGCTAGTTAGATTCAAGACCAGACGAAGGGCTGATAAGGACTCTTTTTCTATTCCATTCTTTTTCTATTCCATTTTCTCTCTATTCTTTTTCTAGTCTCTTCCTATTCTATTTTTTCTATTCTATCCCTTTTCTAGTTGAATGTTGAGAAGCGGATCAATTCCATATATAACTGTATTGCTTACGGCAAATCTGATAGATAACTGGAATTATGGTGGGATGACGAAAAGAATAAAGAAACTAAAGATGAAACATCTTTTGATCGGTGTAGAATGATAAAGATAAGGACCTTCAATACCAATACTTACTTTACTAATACCTACGCAACGATTATTCTTGAAATGTTATCCATAGTCAAACGTTGTTAAATGAATGAGAAGAAAACCGGTTCTCTTTCACAAATGGATCTACGACGACCAGATACGAACCATCTTGTCCTTACCACCTGAAGCTACCTTACGTCCATCCATGCTCCAGTCTACAGCATATACTTCATCAGCATGTCCAGGTAAGTCCACACTCAACTTTCTGGTACGAACATCCCATACCTTAAGTGTGGTATCTTTGGAACAACTGACAAGTAAACGACTATCCGCAGACCAAGCGGTTTGGTACACTGGTGCAACATGGCCTCTGAATGAACCAATGAAGGTTCCCTTGATACCATCCCATAACTTAATAGAGTTGTCAAAAGACGCAGATGCAATGTATCTTCCGTCCGGCGAAAACAGCACATGGTTGACGAGTTTCTGATGTCCAGTCATTCTACACACTGGCTTGGATGACTTAAGTGGCTCCCAGAAGTACATGGTGAAATCGTCACTTGCAGTGACAAGACGCTCACTTATGCGACCACCAAGCTTTGCGACCTTTTCGTACTCTTCTAAAGCTCTCTTACGTAACTCGGCCATGTCTGTTTTCGTAGAAGATCTAGAAGATTTATAATCGAATCCTCCCTTTCTCAACACATAATCGGTAGATATAGACAAGTGATTGACCCAATGGGCATGACTTTTAAGGATCTGGATGGTTTTACCACCAGCGTCGATGTCCCAAGCACGAATAGTCTTGTCATGGGATGCACTGTACAAAATGTTGGAACCAGACCACTTGACGCAAGAAACAGCATTACTGTGACCACTGAGTGTCATCTCACATACACCTCTAGCGGAGTCCCATACTTTGACAGTACCATCTTTGGAACCAGAAGCAAGTCTTGACTTGTGACCATCTTTCAATAAATGCAAAGGTTCCCACGTCAAACTGGAGATCCATTTAGAGTGACCAAGAAGAGGTGAACCTATAGCTTCACCAGTCAGTGCATTCCAGAGTCTGATGGTGTTATCCATAGAACCAGTGGCAATCATAGTTCCACATGGAGAGTATGCCACACACAATACCCAGTTGGTATGACCTGAGAGCGTCTTGAAAGGGGTATTTGTGTTACAGTCCCAGATACGAGTAGTAGAGTCTCCAGCACCGGAACACATTCTTCCCGAGTCATTGGGTGCAAATTGACAACACAATATTGTCAGGCCATGGCCAGCAATGGCTGTACTGGAATGGGTGACAGCTTTCACCTTGAAGATTGCTCTTGGTGTATACACAATGGTCATAAAATCTTCAGTTGTTTTAATTCCTGGCTTAAGCACAGATGAATAAAGATTATCTTTAATATCCACCAAGCTGGACTCTTTCATATCCTTGGTTGAGTTTAGGAGAGAGAACGAGTATGGAACAGGATCATCCTTTGATCCAGTCAACTGGTTCAAAAGCTCCTCCAATTGCTTTTCGGTGATTCCACCAGGTACTCTTAATGAGCCGCCAACAGAGTCTCCCGAATCGGCAGCCTGGAACTTTATTAGAACATTAGGAAGGTCGGTAGGGATGAGGTCTACCTCACGAACCTGCTTGGCTTCTTTCTTCTGCTTTTTCGATGGGGGCGGTATAACGGTAGCCATTGAAGCTTTCGGTGTATATACAGATGAAAATTAGTAGTTGGGCGAAGTGACTGATGGAGAAACTTTCTACTTGATGTGTCAAATGTGGATTAATTGTGTTTTGGAAAATGCTCGATGCTCATCACTAGAGTGCATGTTAGGAGCCCCACCAAAGACAAGTTATCATTTGGAATTGGTTTCTTTGGGAAACTAATTTTGAAATGTGAGAAATATTTTCGGACTTTTTTTTGGTTAAAATTGATTTTTCTTCGTTATATCCTAATTTTTCCTGCTTTTGGTGATGAAATACTGGCTATGGAGGAAACACTAACTGAAGCAGTAGAGATTAGCCATAGCATTAGAAACTAGAAAAGGAAGAAAATAAAATATTTCACTTTAGCCTCTTTTAATGTTCGAGCGGATTTTAGCTCGTCTTAATGACTTTCCACAGTTTCTACTGTGTTCCTTAAGGTATGGTCAATAGACAATATACTTGTAAGAGTTACCAGAGTTGCAATAATTAAAAAAAGATTCAAAAATGGCAAAAAGATTGCAGCACCACAATTTCACACATGGTCTCCCACTGCATTACTCAGT
>JAJMJD010000045.1:0-99476 GCA_030568975.1 Australozyma robnettiae | reverse complement strand
ACTAACGTTGATCGGACGGGAAACAGTATTTTCCACTTGATATGGCCGCAACCGAAAAGGAAATGTTTTAAAATAATATATCTAGAGTTATTAATAAAGCCCCAAATTTGCCAAGTTTGAACAAGAAAAAAAAGGATTTCGTTCCTGCTTTTTAAAATTTTCTTTTTTTGGTGTTCTTTCATAAATTTCTCTCGAATTTCCTTCTTGTTTTTTAAAACGCGTTAAGTGGGTGCAAAAGATGCCTCCCATTTAAAAGTGACAAAGAAGTCACATATACCAATCAAACAACATCTCAAAGACAAAAAAACAAACGAAAAAACTCATTTTCTCCTTAAACTTCAAACTAAGAAATCCGGAATATTTCAAAAATCCAAAATATTTCTCTGTCTTACCTGAAAGTTCCCTTCTCTTCCCTACCACACTAAGAACCTTTCTTGTTCTTGTCTGCAGTCCGGTGAGCTGGTCATATGTCGGTTGCATTTTTCAACTGTCGCTCCTTACCCAGTCAAAGATTATCGACACAAGGATACTAAAATTCCAAGTTCGAGCGAAGCAGATTCTTCAACTTGATTAGAAAAATAATCTTGGCCCAAAAAACGACAAACGTTAACGTCGCTAACTACCGAATCGGGACCAAGGCCTTTAACTAGATGAAGATCAAACAGATTGACACCACTTCGGCAATTGCCTGGAGTTTTGACGGAATACCTCTTTTGGCCACAGGTTCCATCGCCGATACAATTGATTTCGATGCCCCAACTTCTGCGGTTCTCCAGATTTGGAATGCTGTTGGTCTGCCTCAAGAAAGCCCAGTGTTCAGTGCTGAGGTGGAACATAAGTTTCATGCTCTAGCATGGCTGAGACCATTGGAAGGAAGACCTCGTGGTGTGTTGGTCGGAGCTTTTGCCAATGGAGTAGTCGAGTTTTGGGACGTGGACCAGATTTTTAGAACCACGTCTTTGGCTGCTGCTTCCATCCATAAGTACACTGGTGAGCTGCCCATTAAGTGTTTGCGCTTCAACCCTCTCCAGCCACATATATTGGCTACGGGTGGGCAAAAGGCTCAAATCCTCATTTGGAACGTTTTAACTTTTGCTACTCCAGAATCTCCAGGTACTCCAATCTCCCCCATGGATAACATTACCTCATTGGCTTGGAATAACGTCCAGGGATCCATTTTGGCATCTACAAGCTCCCTGGGTTACACGAGTATTTGGGATTTGAAGCAGAAAAGAGAATTATTGCATTTGCTGTATGTTGGAACCAGTGGTAAAGCTGACTTTTCCCAAGTCGCTTGGCATCCCAGTGAGCTGACCAAGTTGGCAACCGCCAGTCAGAGTGATATGTGCCCCGTAATTATGACCTGGAACTTGCGCACTCCTCAAGAGCCTGAAAAAATCATGCATGGCCATACTAAGGGTGTCTTGAGTTTGGATTGGTGTGCACAGGATCACAACTTGTTAATTTCCGCTGGAAAGGATAACTGTGTCCGCTTGTGGAACCCTGTGTTGGGTATCAAACTTGGTGACTATCCTACCACCGCTAACTGGGCTTTCCTGACACAGTTTGCGCCTCGTGCTCCTGACATTTTTGCCACTGCTTCCTTCGATGGCAAAGTCATTGTCCAAACTTTACAGGATACATCTCCTCCAGTCTCCGAGAAAGTGCAGGCACGCGACGACAATGAATTTTGGACAAGTATAACAAATGTGGAGACACAACAAGCCGTATTTGAAGTCAAACAGGCCCCTAAATGGTTAAAGAGGCCCGTAAGTGCTTCGTTTGGCTTTGGATCTAAAATTATCGTGGTGAAAAATTCAGATAACCGTGGCATTATTGAAATAAAGAACTTCACTTCAACCCAAGGAAATTCAACAGCCACTAGTGAATTATCTGCGGCTTTCAAGAGCAACGATTTTCTGGCCATTCTTGCCACTCACCTTCAGCAACAAACTTCTGACAGCGCTGATTGGCAACTTCTCAACCAATTAAACTTGGAGGGTAAACAGCAATTCCTTAAACTGGTTCTTGGCAACAATGAGGTGAAGTCACCAGAATTAGACAACGCTATAAACAACAACTCTTCAATCCTCGAAGACAAACTTTTGAATGACGATGATTTCTTTTCCAATTTGTCAATCGAGCCTACTGCTTCTATAACTCTGACTGCCAAGTTTTCGCCTTCTGGTCCTTTCACACTCCCCGAGATAAAAGAGTCGCCAGATGGTAGGTTAGCCCGCTTTTTGATGCGCAATGAAATCAGCAAAGCTGTCGATGTATGCTTGCAAGAAGGAAAATTGATGGAAGCTTTGGTGTTGGCCCTTGACCAGGAAGGCTCAGTGAAAGACAAAGTCAGAAACCATTTTTTCCAAAGCGCTGGGTCCTCTACTTTGTCCCGTTTAATATTTGCAGCATCATCTCAAGAGATCTCAGACATTATTAAGAATGCAAACATAGACGATTGGAAAGATGTCGCTGGAAGTATTAATGCCTTTTGTGTTGTTGAAAGTGAAGACTTTAATGCCAAATTCATTGAATTGGGAGACCGGATTTTGGCCAACGGAAGTGACAAAACTTCACGTGACAATGCTTTGTACTGTTACCTAGCAGGATCAGCATTAGATAAAGTTTCTTCTATTTGGCTTCAGGAGTTGTCGATGATAGAACAGGAGATTTTGAACACTCCAGGCAACGACGTTTCAAACCTTTATGAGGCGAGATACTTGGCCTTGAATAACTTCACTCAAAAGGTCACTGTTTATCGTTCCATTTTGAACATAACTGGCCCTGTCTCTGGTAAATCCATCGAGGAAACATGTAAAGCTATCGGCGACTTCGCAATGATGACCTCTTCCAATGGTGATTTTGAATTGGCTTCAAAGCTTATGGCTTTATTGCCCGATGACTTTTCTGGAGTTAAAGATGAGAAAGACCGTATTGCTATGGCTCTCCGTCCTGTTCAAAAGGCAAACCAAAGGAACCAACCTCTGGCTGCGTATGGTAACGGGTATTCTCAGAGTACTCACAGAAACCAACCTGTTAACAGAAACCAATTTGGAGCTTCTGCATACGGTAATAATGCTCCTAATGGCGTCTCACTTACCAACAATAGTTATGTTTCCCATCTCAACAGCTATGCATCTCCAGCTCAAATGAGAAATATTTCTGTCCCATCAACACGTAGTACACCAAGGACTTCTGTTGATCATGGTTCGGGGTTCAGGCAAGCTTCTTACTCTGCAGCTTCAGTCGCCAGATCAACCGCACAGCCAATTAACACATACCAGCCAAAACAGGCACAAGAGACCTCTTTCGGAAATGGTACAATGCAACAAGGCCAATATGTGTACGGAAAGTCTTCTACCGCTACACCTGTTGCTTACCCCCAAACAACTGGCTATGCAGCATCGGCCATGGACCCACCTCTTCTACCACATGGATCCAAGCACAAAACGGATACTGACGGATGGAACGACTTACCAGATTTATTCAAGGCACCTTCGAAACCAGCCCCTCGTCGCACTCCAGCTCCCCAAATGCCACAGCCCCAGCCCTCAGCCACCATCTCTACTCCCGCATCTATGGCACCTCCCCCAATTGTATCTGCCGCAGTACCTCCACCACCACCGCCTGTGAGCAGCACTCGCAGTAGAAGGTCTTCGCAAGCATCCAATCGTGGCTTTGTAGGCTCAAAAACTCCTTTAACGCGCCCACAAGTGGAGAGAGTGAGCAGTAAGTATGCCCCTCCTGTGCCAGCTATTACACCATCTACTTTGGTTAATGGTAATGCTAACGACTATTTTGAGCCTGCTAAATATGCACAAGCACCCAAGCCTGTGGCGGCGCCGAAGAACCCTTATGAGCCAAAACCTCAACAAGCTCATCCCGATGCTCCAGTTCCACCAATAGTTCCAGGATTTGGAGCTGCAGCTGCCAACACCAGTGTAAATAAGCTGACCACCGCCCCTTGTCCTCCAGTTAATCCTTATGCTGTACCACAAAATGCTGCAAATTTTGCACCTCCATCGCCAGGAGTAGTATCATTTGGTTCTGGCACCAACGCAACTCGCCCCCCACCACCACAGGTGTCATACCCACCGAAAAAGGCTCCAGTGAATCCATATGCAAACACTCAAAGTCAAGGCAACAACTCTGGATACCCTACTTCGCGCGCACCAAGTAGCCATTCGGTACTACCTCCTCCAAGGGCACCATCGACAGTCCATGCCAATAACATGATCCCTCCACCACAAGTTCATCACAACACTCAAAGTTCAGGACCTACCCAATCGCCATATGCTCCACCAAATAAACCTTTGGCTGTACAGACTCCTTCATCAATGACACCTCCACCACGATTTGCACCTCCAGCTCAACAGAACCCATCTTCCAGCCATGTTCCACCACCACCACCACCGGCCCAACAAAGCGCCCAAAATCAGGTGACACATAGAGCTAGCATTTCTTCTTCCGTCCCCGCACGGTCGAGAGCTGCATCCCACCAATCGACGGTTAGCCATGCACCTTTAATGAACGGTGCAAGCTCTGTGGAAGTCAGTTCTTTACAGCAACAATTGGATAATCTTTTGAGTGACGTTAAACGTGTTGCTCCTCCTAAATATGGAAAGCATATCTCTGATATGGAGAAGAGATTCAATTTATTGTTCTCTCATCTTCGTAAGGGAGAATTGGTCTCAGGAACCACCGTGAGTATCTTGGCTCAGATATGTGCCGCCTTAGTCGCAAAGGATTTCTCTGCTGCTGGAAGACTCAATAGCGAGATCATGGAAAAACATGCATCCGAGTTAGGTGAGTGGAATGTTGGTGTGAAACGACTCATCGCCATGTCTGAAGCCTTGAAGGACAGTGATGGCAGATAAGACACATTACTCTGCAATTGTATGCTACAAAAGAGAGTACTACAAAAAGGAGTTTTAAGTAACTAATAAAAAGCGACTTGTAAAAAAATACTTATTTCAACTTGTAAGGTTTACGGAAATATCAATACTTCAAGCTGAATAGTCTGAATGATCTGGAGAATCCAGAAAAAACAATCAACGGCACAAGTTGAGATAATGAATAAATGAACCGAATTAAGCAAAAGGAATTCTTCAAGATTTTGTGCGATTTGGCTATAACTTCTAGCAATCAAGTAAAATGCAAATCGTACATCTTAGCACCTCCCTTTCCAGAGGCCCCAGAGGATATCAGTCCCACAAACTCAACTAAAACAAACCTTGATTTTATTAGCTTGGGCGAATGAAACAGAGTTACAGTATACGAGTTTTCTAGTGCTATCTTTTGATTTTGTGCTGATTAAATGGGCCAGTAATCGAGACTTTGACAGAGTAAACTGTTTCAAAAACGATCATGCCGTTTACAGAATAGGAAAACGAAACATCGCTGAAAATAGAGCTGATCAAGTTGAAACCCGGAAGATTCTCATAGAGCTTTTTAGAAGGGAGGTCGATGCTTAAATGAGCTGGGGACGTATCTCTTCAATTGATAAATACGCCAGCCATCGTCTTAAGTGAATCGACTAGTATTTTAGAAGTCAATGTTGAGGTCGCCTACCGATATGTCGAATTATTGCCATCATTAATCAGTGTCAATTATCACCAGCGAGTCCGCTAGTGGTGTATTGGCAAAGACTGATTTGCGGCATTCAGTCGAGCTGTTCTGAAGGCTTTCGTTGGAAGAGTTAATCAGAAGGCTTGCTAAGGAACCAGGCTCTACATAAAAATCACGAAATATGAGCCGTTTACCGGATCTTATGTAGAGAGCCGTATTTGTGGTTCAAGATCCTTTTATAAGGCCACTGTTAGAGACTTCCAAACAATCATCATTGAACTTCATCGCCAAAGATAAGTTCATGTATTCAATACCGTCTTATACAACACTTTTGGGAACATTTCTCGTCTTTGCAGCATCTAATCGCAAAAATCGACGAATTTTGCCGTCCACTAGGTCGTAATTAAACTTTAATCCTAACAAACCGTGAACAGATTGTAAAAACCCACCACTAGCGTCAAAAAAGGAAAATCTAGATGAATATAACCATTGGGGTCATAATTTTCATTGCATTTATCCAGAAAGTGACCGGATGGACCTTTAAAAAAGGTTTAGGCGACTTCGCCAAATACGGTTGGACACCCTGTCGTCGGCACAATTGAAGAAACTACCGAGAATATTGCTCAAGTCATAGCCGGACCAAAATTAGCTTGTTTCTTTTAGAAATAACGTATGTTTTCTGAAGCCACAATATCTTCCAATCCATATTTCAATGGGCAAGTCAACATAACGACGTCAGCTTGTTTGACCTCCACTGATGAGAGCATTTCAGAGTATTCTAATATTACGTTTTCATTATCACCGTAACGGACAATGAATATGAAGTTGGCAATTTTCCTGAATCTCTCAGGTTCTGGGATGTTGAAGTATATAGCCAGCGCAGTATTGAGAATAGAAGCAACTGCAGCATTTGCATAAGCTCCATTGAAGACATGATTTGCATATTAGTCTGGATCAGTGACTTTCTCATTACGTGCTTTTCTCGAGTCTCGTTGTAAGTAACACATTGAGAATGGGGAACAAGCAGCATCAAAAATGATAGAAACTGTATATCTTTCGAGGTAATCATAACTCACAGCACAAATGAGGTATACTTTTTAAGGCGAGAATATAATGTAAGCGTTTATGTGGTATTCGTAGTCAAGATAAGGACCAGTAGCTGTACAGTTACCATAGCGACCACTAGTACATAAATATGCGACACCATTGTTGATCCCTAGCGTATTCAGGGGACTTGCTATATTATGGGTGGATTGATCGTGAAAAGAGCCTGTATTTGACAAGACTTTGGGAGTGATGTGGCGCATATGGTAAAAGTCCACTCAGCATCCATAAACCTGTGTCCCAAAACACCATTCCACCACATTAAACAGATGAAAGTCCTGTTACACCCAAATCAGCGGTTGTTTTCTTAGCATTTGGTCGGGTGTTTGCCAAGAGATGGAAAACTGAAGCCCGGGATGCCATTGTTAGCAAAGGGTCATTTGGGAATCGAATTGAAAGGGATTTGCCAAGCACCTGTACCCAATCTCCATCATTTGATTTTTTTAATTCTTCAGAATTTTGGGAAAGGCAAATATCTTAAGTCACCTTCTGAACCTTAATTGCAGTGTCGTAAACTTGGAGTTTCAAATCTGAAGTAACAATGCCAACGATCTTATTCACAACGATTTCAGAATTAGACGGCACTATAAAAGAAATAGTTTGAGAAACTTAAGTCTCGGTTTGGTTTATCTCAGAGCTCTTCAAAAAATCAGTGACGTATTGTAAAGTTGAAAAAGTAGCTCCAAAGAAATTGTTGACTAACTCGGGAGAGTAACCTTGACAAATTTCCAAATCTTCAGTAGTTTGGTTTACAAGATCCAGTCTTTAAGAAGTTTCAAAAATAACAATGTCTATTACCTTCACCTCAATTGGGTCTTCAGCCGGATTGGAGATGGTAAGAGTCACCAACCGAAGGGTTTGCTTTGGCGACCACAATACCGAACAAATTAGGTATTTTGCAAAAAGAAGCTGGTAGAAACTTTACCATCTTAAAATGACAACACTTGCGAATATTAGTAAATAGAGCCCCCAATCATTCTCTGCTAAGTTCGGGTCCAAAGTGAAGCCACCCATACTCAATGCCGAGAACATCCATTTGGGAGTAGCACTAAATACACTTTCAAAACCATATTTAAAGAGCTAAGGAGAGTTCTTTATGGACGTATTTGACTTCTGTTGCAGAACATAGCGACAAATGCATCAGAAAAGCGATGACTAAACAATGGCCATCCATTTTGGGTATTGGAGTTTTAACCAATCTCCGAAGCAGATTCAACAGAATAAACATGGCCTAAATTGGGAATACGTCATCCAATACATCCATTACTCACGTACGGTTGACGTTGGAACTGGCATTTGGAGAAAAATGAAGTGTGCCTAACATATTCAACTTCAAATCAAAGTACACCTTATCTTTCTAGGGAATCCGATAGAATACCCTTTGGTTTTCTTCCTGAGAAGATAAATATTGAATCTTGCTTCGAAAACTGCCCATTGACTACATTTGTGAAGTGAACGAGAGTTCTTTAATAGTAGTTAATTGTTACTGATGGCAACAAAACGTACTACCAGGACGGATAAACACGGGAAAAGTAAAAATTCCCGAGCTCTTTTGGGAAAATTGGGGGAAGCCATAATCGTCTCAATTAAGAACTGGGGCCTTTCGTCCTCCCAGGGACTGGTGGAGGGAATCCTCATTAGACCCCCAAGGTTAGATTGCCTGAAAAGGAATTTTCCAGATTGAGAAATGAAGTATTTTCATTAAAACCGAGAGCAAATGATCCTCTTCCTTATAATGAAAAATGCTAATTGAATTTCACATTATGTACCAGATAATGTGGGTATGCATAAGATAAGGGTCCAGAACTGTTTTTTCAAAAAGGCAAAAAAAAAATTGGGCAAAAACAGACGTTTCTAGCGGTATCAGGAGAGTCTATAAAGGCCAGTCTTTTGAAATCATCTTTGGTGAAAAATAATATCAAAAGCAACGAAAGAGAGCTTCTAAATCGATGGAAGAGAACTTCAAATTGACGAAAAACAACTTGTAATTAGACAAAAGACACGTCCTTCAGTGTTCGGTAGTAACACCTTATTATTAAAATATAATACACTTAGTATACATCTCCCAGATATTCCACCATAGAAGGTGGTATGGAGTTTTGATTAATGGACTTCGCTAGCAGCGTCAATGCGGGAAATACCACGAAGAAGATCCCGCACACTAACGTTTCTAGACGAAGGCACTGAAACAGAATTGTTGGCAAAATTGCGGGCGATTTCGCTGACTGTTGGTGTCAACTTGTCTCGTTCAAACTTGGAACTAAGAGATAAGCTCTGCTTGAGCTTATGCAGAAGATTGAGGAGCCTATCTGTGTTTTCAACCAAAGCCTCCTCCATGCACTTTTGGGTCTCCTTCAACGAGGAGTGTAAGTTTTTTTCTAAGCCCTTGTCAACGACTTCATCTATCAAGATTGCGTCACCATTCTTTTGACGCAAATACGCCCGGAGATCACCTTCAGTAACTTTGTTCGCGCCTATCGATAGTTTTTCAATTGGCTTTATCGTTTTTTGGAATGTGGATGTCCAGATGCTTTCCTCTTTCTTTAAGCTTTGTAATCTTTCAGACATCAAGTGACAGGTTTCTCTACTGATGGTGTTAGTCGCATCCAGCTCGTCTGGTTTTTTCTCCTTTGTAATTTCAACCTGGATATTTTGATTACCTTGCCAATCAATAGATATAGAGCCTTCCAATAAACCTTTCAAAATTTGCGACTCGATGAGTTTCGATACACCCAAAATTTCCCTTTTGTGGGGATCTTTTTCAATGTGCTCTTCATTAAGTTTTTTTTGGATCTTTGAAACAAGTAGTCGCTGAAATTTCTCAGGTTCAGAAATTGAGCTTGTATGACTTTCATGGGCAACAGCACCCTGTTTGGCCCTCACACTCTTACTGTTTTTCCTCCTTTGGCCCGAGGATTGGCTTGAACCTCTAGAAGTATATTCAGTGGCCGCTTCACTTTGAGAGCGGGCTTTAACTCGTGTGGTACGCTCCCGAGAACGGGGTTTCGATACAAGCACCGAGTCAAGCGATCGTAGGATCTTCAGTGATTTGGTACTCTTTATGTCTGGGTGTCTGGGCTCAACGAAATCAATCGAGGTGTCGGGAGAATCTTGCGAGTAAGGATCATGCTCTGGTAAAGGTTGCAGCAGTCTTTTGCTACGTGATTTATTCTTCTGAGCGTTGCGATTAGATGTGTAGTCATTGCCATCATCTGAAAACTCAGTGAGAGCTTTGGCTGGCTGCTTCTGGCGTTTCCTTCTTTGATCGTTGGAAGAAGATAAGGTATTTATCCTCTTAGAAAGTTTTGTTGTAGTAGATACAGGAAGATTGTCTTCTATATCATCATCGTCTTCGTCATCAAGGATCTTTTGATTTCGTTTTTTCACAGCTGACGTCCGATTTCGTTTTGTGGCATGTGTGGACTTTTGAATAGGAGACGCTTCATTTGAGTCTGAAGAATTTAAACCCCCAGTTAACCCACTAGTATCAGGAGAGAATATGCTGGTGGGGATAGCATGGTTCGGGAGACGGTTTGATAGTAGACCGGGTCCATTTTGACGGTTCGAAGTGATGGTTTTTGTTTCAGGAGTGGAATCACTATTGGTCCCCTCCGTGGTCTCTTCAATATCTTCAAAGTGGATTCGAGAACTCCGTAATGCAGACCCAGTAGTCAAATTAGCAACCACCTTATCCAAACGAGAAGCCGGGGTTGATGATGGATCCAACGGCGATATCTCAGATTTGTTTTTCAGTTTTGCCTTCCCCCGAGGACGTCTCTCTGGGGTTTTGACGGGACCTGATGTATTACCACCAGTGCTAGTGGCAGCCCCAGTTCCAGCTCCAGCCCGAAAAAGCTGTCCAAGATAGTTATGAGAAGCAGGCAAAACCAGACTTTGGCGTATATTCAGGTTTCTTTGAGAAGGAGGGAGCTCATCTTCATCGGAATCGGTATGTTTCTCCGGTCGCTGCGTCTTCCTTCGTTTCTGCGGTGCATCTCTGATTCGATTCACAGACGTTTTGGGAGGCATGTTTTTCCTTGGGCGATCATGTAGGAGAATTTAAAAGGGGGTAATTTGGTAAATTAGATGAAGATTCACGGGAAAAAGCGATGGTTAAATAGTCGGACGGGTTGTGTTGATGCAAGATAATTGTGCAATGAGGTTTGTTATTGTTCGGGAAGCTTTGACCTTTGGGGTGACTGCAGGACCGGATACTGGGTTACTGTGTGGAGTAGGTCGATGAGAGAAAGAACTGAAGGATATATATATTTAGAGATGATGGGGATATTTGATAAAAAGAAATATTGAATAAAAGGAAAAATTGAATAAAAGGAAAAATTTAAAGATTTATACTTTAAGAATATGGAATTATGAAAAGTTAATGTATGGAAGTAACAATACTCATTGGAACTAAGTATGGAATTATGTAAAGGTAGTCAAATGAGCAAATGACTAAAAGATAATTTGATTAATTAATTAAAATTTAGAATCGAGCAAATGTTTACTTATAAAAGAATTGTAGTTGAAAACCGTTTAATGTTATATGTAATGCTAAATGTTAATGTAATGCTAAATGTTAAATGTTAGATGTTAATTGTTGTTGTAAAGTGCTGAATGTCGACTACTAATTGTTTAATTACAGATTGTTTCGAACTTTCAAATGAGATTTTTTAAGTGTGGAAAATTTGCAAATGGTGTTTGTTTTACTAGTATTTGACTATCGGTCTGTTGTGATAACTCCAATTCTAGTAACTATAGAATGGACCCTGGTGGAGGACAGATACAATAGGAAAGAAAAGGATAATCAGAGACGACGATCAAACCAATCAGAGAAGTCCTATTTTTTCATTATTTGATAAACATTAATTTAGTAGATCTTGGGCATTCACGCTATTAGTCTTGGTTTGTTCTTGTTTGTGTCTCTTGGATCAGTGAGATCAGTAAGATCAGTAAGAGTAGGAAGATATTTGGAAAAAGAGTCATATGAATATGAAGAGCAGAAAAATAAATTTTTGGTGAACAGTTTGAAATTAGATTATTTTCAGGTAATCTGCTTGTTTTCTAAATTCTTCTTTTCTTACTTCTTCTTCTTTTCTTAATTCTTCATGGTATCCCCATACTACAGTACTACAACACTACCTACGTATTAGCACTGTACCACACCTAGAGACTACAACTACACTACTATTGAACTACTATCTGTTATTCAATACTTCTGATTAATAGCCTTGAAATTGTTAATTTAAAATCTGTTTTTGTCCACAATACTATATATTAGTCCACACTAGCCACAGTCCATACTTGTTTATATTACTCCACCATTGACTGGTGCAGAGAACTCCATTCGATATTTCTATAAATTAGGAGGTGATATCATTCCATAATCAAGTGAATACTTCATCACTTCATTTATCCATAGATCTTTTGCTCCATTAACCCATTGGTCTATTGGTTTATTGCCCCATTGATCAATTGATCTTCCACTCATTACTCCATCACCAATTACTCCCTGCAACAACGAATGCAAAATCTATAATAATGAAAAACCAATTCGTCTCCACATGTGGGAGTTACGTCGCTTTGGTCTTCGATTCAACAATCAGACTCTACTCTAATGTTACAGAGTCAGAATACTACGAATATAGTCTATCAGATGTAATGAACAAACATAAGGAAAAGTGTGGCTACAACAATAATGCCGATAATTACAATGGTTACATTAACAAATATTCTGGTAATTACATTGGCCACAATACCAGCAACACTTGTGATAATAATGGTTCCAACACTGGCTATAATGCTAGTTCAAGTGGGTATAATAGTCTGTACTATAATGCTTCGAACGCAGTAAGGGCAAAGTTCTTGGTATGGGAAATCCCCGTCTCAGAAAATTGCACCAAATTTGCTGTCGGTGTAACTGATGGTACTCTAGATATTGTTGTCATCTTTGAGCTCTATCAACTAAAACCTATAATAATCGAAGTCGATGCTATTGGCGTAAGCCATGTTCAATGGATCGGCGGACCAGTGCCGGACTCTGGTAGCTATGTAAATTGTGTGCAATTGGCTGTATTCCTGAACCTTTCTCTAGATGTCAAGGTGTATTCCTTGCTAACGACAAATATCCAATTCACTCTCGCCAAGCCTTTCACTGAAATCGTGACCCATCCAACAAAGAAAAATATCTGGTCTATCTTACTAACCCCCTACTTCGACAAGAATCTGATGTCCAGATCCGTTTTGAAAGACGAAGCTTTGATTAGACCCGTACTTCTACATTTTTGGTCTGATGGTTCCACCAGCAAACTATTAGCATCTCTCAAACTTAACCTACTACCGGGGACGGAATCATCTCTTCAATGGTCTCCTTCAGGAAAATGGTTGCGCCTTTATGATAACTCAAGCACTCTTTCAGGGTATCGGATTTACGTCTACAACTTTCTTGGTCTTCACAACAAACATGTAAAGGATTTGACAACACATGCTGCGATGCCTTCGATAAAGTTTGCTCCACTTCTGCCAAGTTATCTGTCTCTGGGTGAAGATTTGACATGGATTCCGATCTGGTCGTCTGACGAGAACCAAGAGAAGATTTTCGTGATTGCTATATCTCAGGATTTCACATTACATTCCAAGTACTTTGACATATCGACGATGCTGACTATTAATGCCACCCAGATTAATCTTTCTGCCACTCCAATGTGGTCTCAAAGTTTAGATTTGAAGGGTAAAATCAGATACACAAAACTGCACTACTATCTGCAAAAGGTGATAGGAAATTGGAAGCTAATAACATCAAGGGGAAACATTGCGGTTTTTTCATCTCGAAGCTTGGTGTTGGTCCTAAGATTGAGCAAAACGAATGTTGAAGTTCGATTTGCAGTCGCAGCGGCACTGGCTTTTGTCGATTCGCAAATCATAGATGAAAACCGCCTAATAATCACATTCGAGGACCACATTGCTGTTGGTAATACGTCTGATGTCAGTGTTCTAACTTCGACTGATTCTCAATTTCAACACCTTAAAGTGAGAGAAACCTCGAACATAATCGACGTGATTACTTTGGAAAATGGTACAAATGGGCCCCTATGGAATAAGATTTCAAATGTTTTTGGAACGCATTTTGTCAATATTACTTCACCCAAGCGCAACAGTTACAGAAAAGGAATAACGAGCGAACTTATGGGGGATTCTAAATTGGCAGAAAAGAGCTACGATTTAACCGACACTTTCCACTCTCAGAAGAAAAGAAAATTACAGATGTCGATTAGCAATCCAAGGAAGATAGCGTGAGACAATAACATAGCATTGGTCGTATTTACTGTTGAGCCATAACCAAGAAGGTTGAGGCCATAATGAAGGTTGAAGTCACACTGAAGAACTTCGAACATTGAAAAGACTTTGAATCCAAAATGAATAAGTTCAAAGTCATAATGAAAGAGTTTAAAACCAAGATGAACATGAGTTCGTGAACGACATGTTTATTATATACAAATGGCATGGGTGGGGAGACTAGCTGCTCTTCTTCTTAGGAGCACCCTTGTTTCTCTTCTTCCTCAGAGCAACCATCATTACACGGTATTCCTCTTTTGGATCCACAAGTTTTAATTCAGGGAACCATTTCTTGAAGTCTTTGAAGGTTGGGGCAGAGTCGTTGTCTCCATAGTACGATGCGATGGCAGGTCCTTTCAAAGGAGCAGCTAAGATCTGAGCACCGTTTCTGACATTGTCAGGGTTAAAACTCTCGCCGAATATCTGAGCCGAGAGCTGCTTGACCTGTCGTATTTGAGCTTGTGACACTTTTTTCAAGAGAGACATGGTGTGGTGAAAAACTCTGGGGAGCAGCTCTGAATTGGTGTTGGCGTATGGGATGTACGGGTTTCGGTTCAAGATAGAGGTTCAAGAAAAGAAATGGCGATTTCGACCAGGTGAAGTTCAAATACAAATTAGGATATTTTGATGTTCTGTTTTTTTATTTCTTTCATTGATTTTTGTTTATATAAAAAAAAGATAGATACAAGAACCGAAGTTTTGAAATTATTCACAACGATTAGGACTGAAGGCAGTTAATTGGAGAACACCAAGTTGAACAATTGAAAATGTTAAAAAATGAAAACAAAACTTGAAAAAAGGATTGCAAAATATAGAAAAATAAAAAATCAAATTAGAGGGAATATTCAAAATATTGAATTTGAGAGAATTACAACTCACACCCAAAAGATTCAATGAACGCTATAATTCCTTTCGGATGTCGCCAATGTCTATTTTAGGAAGCGTCACTTCCCTTTATGGTGAAATATGCGAGCCGGAAGGGTTTTAAAGACACAAGTTCTGCATGGTAAAAATTGGGAGAACAGGGCTCGTAACTTATTGAATAATAATCGTTCTCTTCTACATCTTGAAGGCAATATGACAATTGTACCCTTGCTTCATTTCACTAATGTGTGAAATTATAAGTCCGTAATATTGGGCAGGGCTTAACTGGCATGAATCTACTGCATCGTACAATGCGGTATCCATGTACTACTTCGCCTTACATTATCCATGTCTAGCTGCGTCTGATCTGCAGGACAGGATAGACGTCTCTCTTGAAATTAGAGTATGGGCATCTTGTCACAACTCCATATTTCAATTCCTTTTGTGCTCCCTTCTATTATTGAACTTGACTGTAACAGTTTTGGTTTTTCGTGTTCTCCAGCCTGTTTGGTCAAACTCTCCCTTGGCCCCATTGTTGGCCCTTTATTTATCGATCCGTATCCTTGCCAACCCATCAAGTATTCAATCCGCTTTAAATGAACGCTCTGCCACAAAGTGACCCAGAAGAGAACGATGTGCAGAGGTTAAATGCCAATCCTCCAGATAGTACTCGGGCACCCCCCTTTGATCGACATCTCCTGATCATTCCTGATGTGTCCCATTCTTTGTTGACCGAATCGCTTGTGATAAACCCCAATGAGATCCGGGAAGAGTTGAGTTATGCCTTGGGCTCCAAAGGCGAAGCTCCTGGGTGGATGAATAACGATGATGACATAGAGGATGAATCAGTGCGCGAGATATTGGCCGGTGAGTCCTACTTTCATGGAAAACACACCCAACCGTCAGACCCCAACGATTTGGAAGCTGGAATCCTGCTGACACTAAGTAATGAACGAAGAGATACGACTGCTGCATCCACAAGTCGTCAGGAGAAATTTTCCAGCTTCGTTATGGACGTTTCACTGCGCATTGCTGGCTCATCTCGCCCTGGCGTTGATCGCCATCAGAGTACCATTCGCAGTCGTCAAGGTGCCAGACTTTCGATAGAAACAAGACAGTCTTTAGATGAATCACTATCAAGGGTCAGATCCCATGCTTATTCTAATCGGACTGGGCGCACATCCTTTGCCCATGACCCACAATCGACATTCAAACATGATCAATCCAACATTAACCAAACATTTATTTCCACACAAAATATTGAAAAATCTTCTTTGACAGAGGAGCCCTACGAACCAGACTACTCCTACTATTTATATGGTAACTCATTGATGTTATTCAGTCCCAAATCCAAGTTCCGAAGAGTTTGCTTTTCGATCATCTCTCACAAATGGGTAAGTCCAATCATACTAGCTTTAATCTTTCTACAAACTGCCTTGCTCGCATACAGACAATGGAATCCTAACGGAGAAGATGGGTACCTACAGTACGGCTATGATTGGGCCGATTACACGATTTGTGGAATCAATTGCATTTACACTTTAGAAATTTTGGCCAAAATCATCTCATTTGGTCTTATTAACGATAGAGCCATGTTTGAGACTCTTGGGATCTCCTACCAGAAAAGTAGAATATCGTATGCTTTCAGCTACTTATGGAGACAGGTGTATGATAATATCTCTTTCTTCAGTCTTAAAGAACTCAGATTAAAGATGTTTCCCAGAAAAAGCTCACAAAAGGCACATTCAAGGAATGGCGCAAGCTCCATTATGAACAAGTATAATGTATCCGAGGTAGTGGAGATCCTGGAATCATCTACACCAATTGGAGCTGATTACAAAGATGATCAAAGTAATCGCTCTGAAATTCATATAGAAGACTTGTGGGAGCTTGACCGCAAGTTGGCACTTATGAACGTTAATCGTGCTTACCTTCGGAAAAACGGCCATAGGCTCGATTTCGCTTCCGTTCTTTTCTTTTGGATATCTCTTCCCTTGTCATTGACCGGCTGGGATAAACGCACTGGATTCATGTTGTTTCGTTCTCTCAGCGCTTTGCGTATTCTAAGGCTCTGTAACCTCACTCATGGTACCAACGTAATCCTTCGGATGTTTCAGGCAGCGTTGCCTCAATTGGTTGATGTGGGCATTTTTATTTCTTGCTTCTGGGTTATTTTTGGAATCATTGGGGTTCAATCTTTCCTGGGCTCATTTTCGAGAACTTGCGTTTGGACAAACCCCAACAATTCTCTGGACACCTTTCATAACGAAGAGCAGTTTTGCGGCTCCTTTCTTTCCCTCAATGGTACTCGTCTTTCATATGTGGATAGGGACGGTGAAATGAGTTTTGACACAAAGGGCTTTACATGTCCCATTAACTCTGAGTGTAGAAGTGGGGAAAACCCTTTCAATGGAACTGTCAATTTTGACAACATCTTGCAGTCAATGCAACTTGTCTTCGTGATCATGTCCATCAATACTTTTGCTGAGACAATGTACCAAATGATGGACTCTGAAGGAATACTCGCAAGTCTTTATTTCATTTTCAGCATTTTCATTTTGACTGTTTGGCTTATGAATCTCTTCATTGCGATCATTGTGACATCTTTCCATACTGCCCATGAAGAGGCACAAAGCCGTAGAGCGAAACTGAGGCTGGCCGATGGTAAGTTTTCAAAGGCTTGGCCAATCAGTTCTGATTTCAGTGGTAAGAAGAATCAGGAATTCATCAACAAATTGCCACTTCTCAAATTGTACTACCGAGCTGAGATTGGATTCATTCTTCTAGTATTTGCAAGTTTGATTGTACAATGTTGGAGAACATACGGAATGAGCGCTCAGAGAGCTCATACGATTTATCGATTAGAGGCAGCGTTTACTTGTGTATTTCTTGCCGAAATTGTTCTTCGTTTCGTTCTTCACTTCCCATATTGGCGTGTGTTTTTCCATTCCAAACGAAACCTATTCGATCTTTTTCTTGCTGTCATTACCTCCATTATCATTCTTGGTCCTGTAAAGACAAAGCTTGGTGAAGCCTATTACTGGCTCACCGCATTTCAACTTCTAAGATTTTACAGAGTTGTCTTTTCTCTTAGATGGACCGGTAAACTCTTGTACAAAGTTATGCGCAATTTGAAAGCGATATTAGATTTGGCACTTTTCTTCTTCATTTTGCTTGGACTAGCGGGTATTATTATAAGTCGCTTTTTCGAAGGCACAGTGCCTAAATCGGATCGAGAAGAAATCATTTATACTATGCATACTTTGCCCAACACTCTTATGTCTATGTATGTGATCACTTCCACTGCTGGTTGGGCAAATATTATGTACAAACTTCAAACGTATGCCACAAGTACCATTCAACGTTCTGTTGGTTCCATCCTTTTAATCTTGTGGTTTATTATATCTAATTTTGTGTTGATGAACATTTTCATTGCAATTATTGAACATGCATTGTCAGATTCGCATGATGGGCAGCGAAGGCATCAACTCGCTAAGTTTATTAGTGATATGACTAAGAAGCTTCTGACTGTACGCTCGACTCCTGGATATTTGCGTCGTTTGAGGGAAAAGATATTTAAAAGAGACTCCGAGACGACTATTGACGTCACAGTTACTCATCTTCTCTTATCCGGAGCTGCCGTGAACGATTTTGCAGAGAGTCATTTCGAGAAGGCTGAGAGTACCGTTGAAGAGGACAAACATAGATCCGATTATTATGTTGTACAGTTCATGGAAAAGGTTAGGGAATTTGTGTTGCGACCATTTAACAATCCATTCTATTCCCATACGATAGAAGCTAAAAGCTACGAAGTGTTTGATCCTGCCAAATTTGCCTCTGAGGTCATTCAACAACGAAAGGCACTAGTTGAACGACAAGACCAATATCTAAGGGAACATCCAACATACAACTACGTCTTCTATATTCTCAGTCCACGTCACCCGCTTAGGCGCTTTTGTCAAAAAATCGTGAAACTGAGTTACGGAGAGCGTATTGAAGGTGTGGAACCTAACAAATTGGTGAATGACATTTTTTCTGTGGTGATGTTCCTTTCAAGTGTTCTTATTGTTGTGACTACTTGTTACTTAACCCCCCTCAAACGAAAAGAGTTGAATCAAAATACGGGCGTATGGAATTGGGGTGTTTATGTTGATTTTAGTTTCTTGATCATTTTCGGTTCAGAATTCTTAATCAAAATCACTGCAGATGGGTTGGTTTATACCCCAAATGCTTATGTGAGATCGCCTTGGAATTGTCTCGATTTTATTGCGTTCGCATCTATATTCATTGAGTTCATCGCGTTTGTTTTGTCAAACGGAAAATTGAGTCGAATCATTCGAGGCTTGAAGGCTTTGCGTGCGTTGAGATTACTTACTGTGAGCGAGACAGCCAAGAACAATTTTCACTACACATTGATTTCAGGATTCGGCAAAATTTTGAGCTCGGCAATGGTCGCCGTTGCTCTAATTTTCCCATTCTCCATCTGGGGTTTGAATGTGTTTAATGGCAAATTAGGTCACTGCAATAATCATTCTATGAACCAAACCCAATGCATCAATGAATATGAAGCCGAAGTTTTCAAGTGGGAAGTTATGAGTCCAATGGTTTACAAGACTCCATTCTTATCCATGAACAACTTCCGAAGATCATTTTCAACGTTTTATCAAATTACGTCTCAAGAAGGATGGCCTGAACTTCTACAGGATGTGATGAAAAGCACTGGAATTGGGACTCCTCAACACTTATTTGCACGACCATTTAATGGTTTTATGATCATATTGTTCAATTTCGTCGGTACAGTGTTTATTTTGACATTGTTTGTTTCCGTTATCATTTCCAATTACTCAAAACTTACAGGAAGAGCCTATCTTACCGACGAACAAATCCAGTGGTATCACATAAAGCGCTATTTGTCACGCATCAAGCCGTCAATACGCAGAAATATTTCCGAAATGGACAAATTTAGTCGATTTTGTTACAAATTGACTGTTGAAAAGAACAAAGTATGGAGAAGTTTTCTTAATGCGGTTCTATTGATCCACGTAGTGGACCTTTTACTCGAAGCATTCCCTTCGGTTGCCAATATTTATGTTCGATTCGCTATATTTGTCTTCACCACTACTTGTTTTGCAGTTGACTCAACGTTACATTTGATTGGCCTTGGAGTGAAACGTTTTGTGAAAAACAGATGGAATGTGGTTGCTTTTGTTTTGACTTGGGCTGCATTCATAACATCCACTTTGTTTATGACGATCAATTTCGACAGTGTCTTCTACAATTTCTACAAGACTTTCTTGATTGCACTTCTCATGTTTTTGTTTCCTCGAAGTGATAGACTCAGCCAGTTATTGAAGTTTGCATCTGCATCTTTTCCAAGTCTCTTTTCAATGATGTTTACCTGGCTTATTGTGTTTTTGGTTTACGGAATTGCCATGAACCAGATTTTCGGCTTGACAAAATTTGGAATCCACACCTCAAGCAATATTAATTTGCGAACAATACCTAAGAGTCTCATTCTTCTTTTCAGGATGTCTTTCGGGGAGGAGTGGAACTTTATTATGGAAGACTTTTTGCTTGAACCGCCCTTCTGTACCAGCAGCGTTGATGCAGATGGCAGTGATTGCGGCAGCAAACCGTATGGATATATACTCTTCATGTCATGGAATATTATTTCTATGTATATTATGTTGAGTTTGTATATATCCCTCGTTCTTGATACTTTTAGCTATATCGCCGGTGGTTCCAAACAAGCTCTGCTAATTAAACGGACTGAGGTGACAAAATTTAAGAATGCATGGCGAAAATTCGACCCTTATGGTTCAGGAATAATTAGCTTCGACGATTTGCCAAGCTTTCTTCGTTGTACAGAAGGATCGCTTGCGGTACCTGCCTTCACAGAGAAAGAGAATGAAGAGAAAATATCCACTTTAAAGGAAAAATGGTTTACCAAGAGTCCTAACAAGGATGTATACGACTATTTCGTCAATTACGGCGAGATAAACAAGTATTTGGAGTCACGAAAACCATCCCTGACTTATTCAGTCAGAGAGCGTTTCTTGGAAGAAGCAAAAATGAGAATGGAATTGTATGGTGGCAAAGGTATCAAATTTCAGGATTTGATCTTACAAATACCACTTTACACTTCGTTCGAAGCCGATCAGTGCTTAGTTCTTGCTGACTTCTTGGAGCAAAGGCTCTTCTTGAAGAGACTTGAGCTTCGTTTGAAGAAGAGAAGAGCTTTAGAATTACTCTCGGGCTTTGTATGTCGTCGGAGATTCATGAGATATAGAAACGGGGAACTTCTGAAGGATGATTTTCTTGCAAAATTTGAGTGAATACTGCTGAATTCAAAACAAAGAAACCATGTCCCGGAAGAAGGTAACAACTAGACAGTATTATATTCTAATAGCGTCTCTGTTTGGCTTAGATATAGTTTTGCACATCTATGTCTTTCTTACGAAAGATACCTAACTCCCTACTAAAGCAGAGTTTTCAAATACAGCAAAAGAATATTCAACGAAGATAAATTTTTAATGTAGTAGAAAAGAGGTAGAAGTGTGGTAAGTATGGGAATAAATTATAAAGAACAAGTGGCTATGAAGGGAAAAAGTCTATTCAGTCTTCATGTCGTTCAAACCTAACCCTTCATTCTGTTCATAGGTTCTTTCGAAATCTTCAATCACCATGTTAGGGTCATTATCTGGGGCATAAACATTTTGAATGTAAGACGAGGCCAAGGGGTCGACCATAATGATAGTGAAGCCAATCTTACCTTCAGTGGCATCTTGCAACTTAGCAAAGAAAGATCCCCATCTTTGCTTAGTTTCTTGATCCATAGAGTCAGAAGTTTGAGTGAAAACTCTGGTGTGCAACTCGTCGTAAACTTGACTTAACAAACCCTCGATAGTGGTGAATCTGCCTCCTAAGGTACCTGGGGTCAAATCCAAATTTAAATCAGGAATGTTCAAACCACAAGTTTCCGATTTTAAGATATCTCTGGCCAAGTCATCTGGATCGGTGACTTTTAATGTGATTTTTTTTCCTTTTTCGGGGATTTCTCCTCCAGTCTTCACCTCATTAGACTTGTAACCACAGTGGTCACAAACAGTAGACATGATAATGACATCTTTGAAATGAGGAATGGCAACAGTTTTCATATGCGTTTCACATGGCTCGAAACAAGATGAACATGTAGCGTGGAAAGTTTGAACTTCATTAGCCAAGTTCTCGATATCGTCATTGTCATTGCTAGAGAAGCCTGAGGAAGTTGGGTTGTCATTAGTAAGAGATGACAGAATGTTCAGAGTGGTTGCCGCCTTTTTCTGTTCAGTTTCAACTCTCTTTTGTTGAGCAACGTCATCAGCAGATAAAAGACCAAGGAATACATTTTGCTCAGCAGTACGAGGATACTCATGCATGGACCATTGGTGGGCTGGCAGACCAGGCGTGTACTCAATCCAGGAGTTTCCAGCAGGATCATCAACGTAAAAAGTCAAAGGCAACAGGCCCTCCTCTCCATCGAGACAACGTTGCACACGGGTGAGAAAAGCGTCGATTTTTTCGTAAATCTCAGGTTGGGCGTCTTTTCTTGCTGGTTGATCATTTTTGAGGTTTGTGACCATCTCCGAGAGAAGACCCTCAATGTTTGTTAATTGACCACGTTCAGGAGGGATCTCGAGCTCCAACTCGCTAAAAACACAAGTGGCAGTTTCACTCTTTACAACTTGACGGTTGAAATCTTCTTTTGACTCGATTTTGAACACATATCTAGAACCTTTCTCAGCAATTTGAGCGGCAGGCTGAATCTCAGAGTTCTTGAGCCCACAGTGGGGACATTCAAAAGACATGACAATAATTTCACGGAAAAATGGAATCTTGGTCAACAACATTCTTGTGACACCATTCTTGTGACAGTTCATACACATTGACTCCACTTCTTGGATGGGATGGCCCTCAGCATCCTCAGCATCCAACACCCGGACGGTGTTATCGAGAGTCTGGGCTTGCTCTCCCAAAGTGCTGAAGACAGAATCTTTTTTCTCGTCTTGGTTAGTAGCCATTTGTGAATCAAGACGTGGTTTTTTGTCTGTGGACAGTTTTGGAGGTTCTTCAGACCGTTTCATTTTAAGAGATGATCTTCGAGGGACTGCACCTAGAGAGATGAGTATCGAATGTTAAAGAAGGACGATAAGAGGAAAAGTGGTGGACAGCTAAGAAAAAAATTGAAGGATGGAATTTTGCGAGATAGTTTTGTTAAATTTGGAAACTTTGGTAATTTTTTTCGTCTTCATCACAGAAGATGGTGGTAGTTAAATGGCTGTTTCTGTAGTGAGAAATTGTGAGGAATGGGATGAAAGTGAAGGAAAATGTAGTGACGAAGACGAAGCGTATAAAAGAAAGTGGCGAAAGTTGAACGGTATAATCCAACTGTTGGATCATGAAATACTGTCAAAAAATACTGTCAAAAAATACTGTCAAAAAATATTGTCAAAAAGTTGCAATATAGTTGCAAAACCGATGGAAAGATGGCAAAATAGCCAATAGTAGGTCAAGAGAAGAGGGTACACCAAAGGAGACACTGAAACACCCAAGGGATCAAAATCTTCTTTTCATTGTAAATAATTTCGTTCTTCTCCAATAACATTCCAAAAAGAACTCTTCTTTTATCTTTGACTCCCTGTTTGTCCTCTTGCCTGTGCACTATATCCTAGTCTCTGTCTGCCATTCTGAAACATAGAAGTCCCTGATTTGGATACCCGAAACATATCAGCACGCGATCAAAGTTGTCGGTCCCAAAAAGGTAATTCCTGCAGATAATCCAAAACGTACGAAATTATTAAAAAAACTGCGCCTTCACTTTCTAGAATTTTTTGCTAGATGTGCTGTTGTCACGTTTAATGAGACACCACCGCACCAGTTATTTCCCCAGCTCATTTTGTCCTGCAGAGTGTTACCCCCATCAAGATGTAACCCATAGCCACACTTTGGCTTCACTTTCACTTCTTCACTACACTTTTTCACCGCTGGTATCTGTTATCACCGGTGTTTTCACTTCATTTTATTGTATAGGGTATCAGAGAAACTACTCGCCACAGAACCTGTCTCGTTGTGTTGTTCCTGCTTTGACATAACCTCTGTCTGTTTGTATATCTGTGCTAGGGCCACACTGCAACCACACTTTTCACATAACCCCAATAGAGCATACAGCAACCAAAGGGCGGATTTTTTTATACATATTAGAAATAGCCAGCTATTGCACATTACAAAATGGATTTAAAGGATAGTTGTGTATCGTCTAACTCCTCAAAGACCCTTTCTTCGGTGCTTGACCGGGGCATCTCCACAAACCCACAGATTGAGGAAATCCCAACGGATTTTGAAACTTACGAAGATAAAGGCTCTAAAATCGCGTCCACATATCCTGCTCCAGAAAACTCTTCTGTCGTTACTCCGTTTCTCGTGAAACATTACAACGACCAGGCAAACATTCCAAGAGACAATATTCATAAGTTCTGTTACCGACACAACCCAGATATTGTTTGCAACAAAGAAGCTGATGAGAAAATCATGCGCACAATTCAAACTGAGCTTGAATGTCTACCATCAAGAGACAGAATGGCCATTAGTCATGTTTGGCTGATCTTCGCTGCTGCTCCTCATGCTCATAGATCCCTTATTCTTAAGGGTCTCCTCAGCCAATGCTGTTTTCCTCAACTCCTGGCAATAAACCAACAGATCAATCAGCTCATACGTATCGATTTTATTGCAACGCTTCCGGTCGAAATCGCCCTCAAGATCCTATGTTACCTCGATTGTAAGTCGCTATGCAATGCCGCACAAGTATCTCGTAGATGGAAGGAGTTGGCCGACGATGACCGGGTTTGGCATCACATGTGTAAACAACATATTGACAGAAAATGTCCTAATTGTGGATGGGGGCTTCCATTGATGCACATGAAACGTGCCCGTGAAGGCATCGACGAAAGAGACTGCAAACGCCAAAAAATCGAAGGAAGCGAAGTTCGCAAGAGACCTTGGAAAAGCGTCTATAGTGAAAGATTTCAACTTGAGAAGAATTGGCGTAATGGTGTCTATCTGTCCTCGAATTTTGTGGGTCATACAGATACCATAACATGTTTGAAATTCAACCGCAAGCACTTAATACTGGGTCTGTACGACGCAACTGTTAAAATATGGAACATTGAAACTGGCGAATGTATCAAAACACTCTCTGGGCACCAGAAGGGTGTCAGGGCTTTGGCATTCGACTCACAGAAGCTAATAACGGGTGGTCTTGATTCAACAGTTAAAGTGTGGAACTATCACAATGGCGAGTGTATCTCCACATACAGAGGACATGACGATGCAGTTACAAGTGTGGATTTTTGTGATAAAACAATTGTATCTGGCTCTGCTGACTGCACTGTCAAGGTATGGCACGTAGACTCCAGAACATGCTATACATTAAGAGGTCATACTGATGGCGTCAACTGCGTCAAAATTCACAGCCCATCTAATACCGTTTTTAGCGCTTCAGATGACACCACAGTCAAAATGTGGGACATGAAATCAAATCAGTGCTTGCAGAAATTTGGAGGTATTGGTAGTAATGGACATGTGGGTCAAGTACAGGCAGTGATTCCTTTTGTTTACAAAGGAAACGACCTCGTGATTGATTTCGACGAAAGTGATTCTGAAGTGCAACCACGGAATGACAGCTCATTACGTTCGGGCTCGAACCAAAGCGAAAACTGCTTTTCATATGATTTGTCGGACAACTCGAATTACCCTACACATGTATTAACTTCCTCTTTGGACAACACCATCAAGCTTTGGGATGTTAAAAGTGGCAAGTGTATTCGGACCCAATTCGGCCATATTGAGGGAATTTGGTCTATTGATGCAGACAATTTCAGAATTGTCAGTGGCGCCCATGATAAACTTATCAAGGTTTGGGACTTACAGGATGGAAAGTGTTTGCACACATTTGGAAACAAAGCTAGTGTATGTTGCGTAGCTTTGTCGAGTCACCGGGTTGCTGCTGGCTTAGAGAGTGGTAATATCAAGGTGTATGATTTCAACTAGCAGAGATTAGTCATCTTGTCTTTTTTTATGGGAAGGAATTGTTAATAATATTTTTTTAATCTTTTATGTAGTTTGTCTTTGAATGATACCGGTTTAAGATCAAATTTGGTAAGAAAAAAAAAGAGTTTCAGATCTATCGTAATGTTTGCAACTTTCTTTCGAAAAATATAGAAAATTGTTGAGAAGTGAAAGTTAAGCATCTCCGAAGCTTCGATTGAAGATCTATTAGTGACGAAATATATGTATAAAAAAGGAGGAGATTAAGGCATCTCGGAAGAAAAGAAACCACATGATCAGTTTTTTAACAATGAAGAAACTGTAAAAACCGAGCCAGGATCTGCCGATTTCTGTGTTTCATCGGAAGGCGAAGTGGGTTCATAGCTACGTCCAGGCTCTTCACTCAACACCAAGGTGCAAGTTGATGAGTTTTCTTCACTTGGTGTGGTGAAAAAACAATATGAATCCAAGAGCTCTTTGTAGCTCATATTTTTGAGATGCTCTTTTGAGTTACGAGGGGGGATAATTGGAGACTCTGGAATATTCTCATCGGGTGAAATGGAATTCTCGTCCATATCTTCTATAGGAGCAGATGAAGTCGAAGAAATAGTGGTCCTGCCACTAAAATCGGAGAGAGGAGCGAATTTAGAGTTCCATTTACCGATATCCCCAGGATTATTATTATTCAAACTCGAGAATAGCGGAGAAGAAAGATAATAGTTGTTCTGCTCAAAATCACAATCAGCTTGGGATTTCTCATCAGGAACTGAAGATCGTACACCATCCTGTGGTGGCACAGGCACAGGATCCACAATGGAACTCACCGATTCATCTTTTGTTTTGGTTGGTCCAGGAGAATCGGAAGCCAGCAGGGTAGTGTTCGAGTTTCGCTTCTTAAGGTACGACAGAGAATACTTGGGCTTTCTGATATGCGTCTCCTGTTTTGTTTTGGCTGCCTGGGGTAGCTCCGTACTTTGAATGCCGGAGGATGTAGAAATTGGGACCTTTTTACCCTCTTTGGCCACTTTAGATTCTTTGGCCACTTTATGTAACTTGAACAGGTAGTTCTTATCATCATTGTTATCCCATGATTCACAAATGGGGGTCCAGAATTTGACACAAATCTGACAGATTTGATCTTCGTCGTCACTAGTTGGACCTCTTGGAAAGCCATTAAAAAATGAATCAAGGGGAATTTTGAAGACAAAGCGGTCATAATTATGAGCTTTAAGAACAGGAGGAACATCAGGAACGTATAGACAGGGGATTTCAACAATGGTTACCCACGAGTCAAGAGTGTAGCGAACAGTGACTCGTTTTTCATAGGCCAAGTTCCGGACAGCAACCTGCCCCAAAAGATACTTGCAGTCAACAGAGAGAAATATGTTCTCTAAGAATACTGGCATGCTGCGCAACACAATATTGGCATGGTAAGAAAGCAGAGGGAAATCGACAAGAGTTAACTTCCAATCATGTCTGGGATAGGGGGCAGCATCAGCTCGTTTGGTATGGCGGATTCTTGGCGTGTCGATGTGAGAGTTGAGTTCGTCATCGTAGTAATCGAAATAATTAGCTGAAGAAGAATCCGTCAAAGAAAATGCAGAATAGTCCGCAGAGTCGAGCTCGTCGACAGAAGAATAATCATCAAGATCAGGTAGCGAGTTGTCATCATCTTCAGGATAGAGTTGAGGAGAGTTCAGTGCTGAAATCGCAGTTGGCTTATCCTTCATGTTAAAGTAACGCACATCATTATCACCACCAAAGTGGACCAGCTTATAAGTAGGGGTGGAAGGAAGAGACAGGGAGCGATTCTTACTGGACAAAAACGTCTCCTTTAGTAAAGGTTTGACTATCTCACCTGATTTCTTTCGGACAAGTTTGACTCCTTCTTGAATACGATGGATTTCATTCGAAGCTCGGGAGGAATACGCATCGAGCTCTAGATCTGCCGAGGGAGATCGGAACGCGTTTCTGAGAGAGTTTCTTCTTGTAACATCGATAGTGTCGTCACTGGCTTTTCTCAACTCTTCTGATGCACGGGAGGGTTTGTGCATGAACCGCATAGAAAGGGGTATCTCATCTTCGGAAGAGTTGGACCCGGTGCGGTATGTGTGTTTAGTAGAGCTTACTGGCACCTGGGGGTCAGAAGAGCGGACCTTCTGGATGGAGAGGCCCTTTAACATGATATTATGTGAAGAGAGTTTGAGGTAGTCAGAAAGCAGTCGGAATTGAGGTCTTGTATCTAGCAATGAACCAACAGAACCAACAGAACCAACTAGGTAATGGAAATTAGCATAAAACGGCCCGAGAGAGGTAAGTTCAACAAGGAAGGTTGTAGAACAATCAATTGGGTCTGAAAATGTGGGTTGTATAGTCAAATATTTGAAACTATTTCTTGAAACAATTACCCGAGATAATGACTTAAAACAACGGCTCGAATCACAGAGTTGAAACCAAGAGTTTCACCAAAGATTTTGATCAAAACCTTTAATTGAGCAGCCCAACTATGACAGAACAAGGCAGGGAAGCGCAAGGGGACCAAGAACGCAAGAAATACCAGAGGAAGATAAATTGCGCCAGTAGAACTACACAGTACAATAAAGTAAATCACCCGAAAGACGGCCGGGAGAAGTAATGGAAAGTGCACGGAGGCCGAAAAGGCAATTTTTTTTGATAATCCTAAGAGAACACGTCCAAGCAAATCTTTATTGCTTGCGTATGGTACAGTTGCCCACGAAGGAACGATAGAGGTAACAGATGAGATAACGTCAGTAGTCCAGACAGAGGCTAGAAGCTAGAGTTCGATGAGTGAGGAAATTGAATTAGATAGCGGCGGATGTACTGCCGTGAGAAAGAATAGAAGTCTGATGTCAAACAGTTTCAACAAGCAGTATTCTTGTATATCCGGAAAGGTAAGTAAGTCTCAGTCTTATAGTTTACCTGGTGATGGGTGCTGACAGATATATGCACACTGTGTCAGGTGCAGAAGCCTGCAGAATCAGGTGAAGTAGCCTGCAGCGCGGACTCAATTACCCGACATACGATGTGGGGAATAGATAAGAATAGCTAGATGGTTCTAATATGCAATTGCAACGGAAAAGCAGGAGGAACTGCCAAACTTAAAAGGAGTAAAGAAACGCTTCCGACGTTTATGTTGTCTTTTTCGTTCAATTTTCATCGACATGGGGAAGGTATGTGTGTGCTGCATTGATGGGTCTGGGCCACTGCACAATTGTCTCTGTAGTGCATGCAGAGATACACATGAAGTACGGTAAAATACGGTAAAATACGATAAAGTAGAGAGAAATTCCGTAGTGTTCCGTGTAAGAGATAGAAATCGCGATAAGAAGTCAAAAAAAATGAAAAAATAAGAAATTAAGAGATGAATGAAGAGGCACATTTTTCAACTAATCGAGATAAACATTGAACGGGATATAAGTATGTATGTTCCCACCAAGAGGTCTATAAAAGCTCAGAGATCTATGGAAAGATCTATCAAGTAGTATATTTTGACTACAAGAAAATAGGAGATAAATCGGCTGCACAATAAATAGGTTGTAGACCATGAAATCACAACGAATGGTGGAAAAAAATAAAAAAACGAAGTTAGGCCTTGGCTTATGTAGCAGATTTGTTATAATTATCTTCCTTTTTCACTACAATCACCGTCTCACCCTTGCCCGCAGTAGGTTTACTCTTGAGTCCAATACTTGCATCTTTCTCGATTCTGTTAGGTTTGCCCCTGTTTGAAGCACTTCCTAATGCGGGAGTTATTTTTTCTGGACAATTCCTTATTACCCATGGATGGGCATATCTCTTGTGCCTGATTAACCAGTAGTTTACATTAAATTCCATGGGACTGTTGCGCAACCATCGCGGCGCAAAGTGCAGTCCGCATAGCCATAACCTTCCTAACCATTGGATTCACTGCGCGACGCTGCAAGTTCTTGTATGCTCTTAAGAGAATGTATTTATCTTTATATGTATTTACATATAAAATTATTTTCACACAATGGGATCCGATATCCTTTTAGCTTTAAGCATTGAGAATCGAGCATTGAGCTATGGATTAGATATTCTATTCAGTTTCTGCCACTCGTCCTTCGTCATTTTTTTTTTAATTCGTCATATGGTTGTCACTTTTTTGGATATTTCTCTTCCATTTTCATTTCCCGTTTAAGCATTTCATTTTAGTTTTTGTCTCCTGTTTTCGGCTTTCTGGCTGCTTTCACTTGTTGTATTATTTGCACTACTACTCTATGGGTTCACCTTGCTCCCTATTCTACTCCCAATATTAGTTCCTTCCAGATATCATTATTTTCTTTCATTCTTATAGAGGTTATTGCTTCGATATATTGTAATATGCTTTCATTCTCGGGGAAATTTGTTTGCCGAAAATCCTTAAACATACATGCTAATAGGATATCACAATACAAGCTCATAGGCTCTTCTCTTTCTGTTGCAAATAATATGTTTCAATAGCAACTCGCTCTCAAACTTGAATCATTGTTCCGGGAAATAATTCAGAATTTTCAATACCTTTAAAAACATCGATAAAATAATCTATTTAGACAGCAAACTGTTGTATTTCCAGAATATCTTGAGCCTGAGTCCCCGTAAGACTTGTTTCACAATACATGCTTTATAGCGCAAAACGTACTACTTAATTCTTTTTCAATTCTTTCCATTTAAACCGCTTTTCAACTATCGATATTCATCATTCCTTATTGTGTTTTTCTGGTTTCATTGCTTTTATGTATGAGTAGTGGACACAGAAGACTATAGAATTTTTTTACTTCTTTAAAGTCTTGCAGAATGAGAAATGTGCAGTTTGGAAGTTTATATGCAAGTCAAACATTACACATATTGCGTTTCCTTCAAGAAATCATGTTATAGACTCTAGACGCCACTTAAATGCACCGGTTTATTCAGCATAAATCCTAGAATAGAATATGTTTAAATGGAAATTTCTTTTATAATGCCAATTATGCAAATATTCAGCTTTTTAGTTGTGATGTAAGTCTAAAGGTATATGCATGGCGGCAAGCTTTAAATATACAGGGTTCATATCCAAGTGCTACGAACCATGCACAAAAAAACGAAACAAGCCGACTATTGTGATACAAAACATGGTGTTGAGAGCAATTTATTCACCGGTTCTCGGTATCGACTAAATTCGTTTACGATCTATTTGCTTGCGTTGGCGCATTGCTACTATAGTCACATCTTACTACCAGAAGCCGAATGCCGTTCGGAAAGTCAATAGCCCCCGAGGAATTGGCAGTTCCTTGCACAATGATTTGCGAGACTATTTCTTGTTAACTGGAAAGTTCTATCCAGTTTATAAAGTCATTAAAACTCTTGGTATGCTGATGGCAATCACAAAGCCATCATAGAACGGAGCGTAGATCTCTTAGGCGAAATTTTTCGGGATAGTGCACTGCTTTCACAAGTATTGTGTTTATCTGTCAATCAGTTAAAACGATAGTTTCATTTCCTGATTATTCAATATCAAACTCAACAGAATACGTACTATTGTAATGACTTCCGAATGAATAACAGACAGCACCTCCGCCAACAATCTTATCTCCAGCCAACCGACTACCGATGAATACCGGTAGAGAGTCCCACACATTATCTGGAATGCTCAAGCTCTTGATTTCTTTCTGTTGCAAATCTATTTGTATAACAGTATCTGCTTGTGTAAGGGGCTGGTGACCAATACCACCTATGACCATTAGCTTTGAAGGGGTTAATTTCAACATGGCTCCAATTCTCCCAAGGTGAGGCGATTTGAGAACTTCTTCAACAAACATCTCGTCATTTTGAAGGACGAATTTGTAAAGCCCATCATTAATTATTGGTGTAGTACTGTCCGATGTACCACCAAGAATATATCCTATATTGGAAGTTTTATCAAATGCTATTCCATAGCTGCTTAAGTTCGGGAGACGACAACCTTTCTGACCTAAATGAGTGACAGTAATACCGGTAAATTCATCGTTAAGCTCGACTCTGATAAACTTGCCATTACCATAGACAATAGCCAGACGATGGTCCAATGCAATCGCTTCGTGGCGAAACAAGCCCGTACCAAGATTACCTAATTTCGTCCAGGTCTTTGTGATTTCTGCGAATAGCCATACATCATCAAGACTGTCCTTAGGACGGGTACGTCCTCCGATCAATAGAAGATTTCCACCTCCCAAGCTAGTGAAAGTATGGCACATTCTGGCCAGAGGCGGATTTGAAACATCAAGAGCAAGCTCTGTGGTAGCGTCCACCAAAATGGTACTATTTTGACGATTTTGAAACATGCCTCCGTTGACGTATAGACCGTTTTGACCGGAACACGCGGCTGCAAATTTCAAGTCTAGCTGTCCAATGGTTTTGATTGAAAGTGTGCCCGCACTCTGTAGCTCAGAAGCAAGCGATGGCTCATTGAAGATTGTTTTCTGGCTGTTTGTAGCATGTATAACAACGTAATGTTGGCAAAACACTATGAATTCTTCCCATTCATCAAACTCCTCAACTGTATCCAAAAGTTCCTTCTTATTACCGGAAACGAGCTGATTCCAGCACTCGAACAAGTCAAAAACCTCGACATTTGAGAAATACTGCTCGAATCTTTTCTTTTGCTTTTCTTTGGTTGAATATGTTTCTACACATTGCAATGGAGACGTAAGGTGTTGGAAATGATACAACATTTTCTTGGCAAAGTAATGTCTATCACCAGAGGGCATTATTTGTTCGAGAACCAAAACGTGAGCATTCAGTACCTGTGACAGAATTTCAATGACAGGGTTGGCGTGCTCTGGCTTCATGTATGCCAAAGATACCTCTGCAATGAAAATGACAGGGCCATCAGAGTCATTTACAAGCGCATTCAATTGTTTTCTGTAAAGATGGTTATTTTTCAAGTCACAACCCACAAGTTTATATGTTTCAGTTGCCAATATCACTCCCAACTCTTTCAGGTTAGCGGAGGGCTCTTGCACCGAACCTACGATGTCCAAGATCTTTTCAGATTTTTTTAAAAGGTTCAACTTTTGTTGCACTAGTTCTGGATAGTCAAAATCAAAGAATTCGTATCCACAGTCTTGTTCGTGTAGCATCTTGAAGGGGAAAGGGTCAAAGCCACATCCCAAGTTAACGACCCTGACTTTACCTTGGTGAGAGCTCTGGATTCTAAGAACTGCCTGTTTGATGGACTCCATACGTAACCAGTAGCCTCGGTTAATAGCGGGAGACCGTCTTTTGCCCTTTGGGACAAAGTATTGGAACCAATCGTGGGCATCTGGTTCAAGGATGGGGTTGTAGAGCACTTCCACAGATCTCTTGGATACTATGGAAGAATTATTGGTTCCTTGGACTTGTGAATCATGATAAGCCTTTCTTCTTTTATCCTTTTCAATTTTTCTTCGATTTTGGCTGGCAATCGTTGCTGGATCGGATTTTGTCATTTGCGATGAGCAAGAGTTTCAGGCTACCATCGGTTCACAGAACCTGGTGAATATGAACTACATAAGGCCATCAGAGAAAAATTAGCAAAAAAAAGTGAAGTATTTTATTAGCAATTGTTAAAAAAAATACGAAATTGTACATATTCTTTCTCTTTGCCTTTGTATTTAAGGGATAACACAATTGACAACTTAGAATTTCTACATGATTCAGATGACTACCAATGATGACAACTACCAATTCATAGAGCTGTATAAATCGCACAGAAAACCATTTAAAAGATTAAGTTTAACAATTGTAAGATGACAGAATTTTTGGTTACCAAAGATCGAGAATAGGTCCCTTACATCAAATATTATCAAGACCAACTCAATAGTTTCAATAAGATTTAATAAGTAGACTTAATTAGTGGTTTGATTCATTAGCTTTATTAATGCTTAATATACAATTTTCTGTTCATACCTCAAGAAGATATTCATACCTTGTGGGTGTTCTTGAAAGCCTTCTTCAATGCATCTTCAGCTTCAGAAACAGGAATGCTCTGACATGAAATAAGGTAATTTGCAGCAGCAAGAGTCATTTTCATATCCTTTAACTTCATTCCAAGATCATCTTTGTCCATATCAACCTCTTGGTTATCCTTTTCAGACTCATCTTCTGCAACACCACATTTAATCCAGATCTTACCATTGATACCAATTGCAATCTCGAAGGCCACTCTTGAAGCAAGCTTCTCCATAAAAACACAACTTTTATTGAAAAGCAACTCACGGGCGAAGTTCATATTGACGTCAAAAATAAACCCAGTTTCATCAAGAGGTCCGAAACCTCCGTCTTTTCCTGTCTCAGGATCAATGCACTCAATCTCCGTTGCAACCTCAGGAACAGCCTCAGATACTCTTGCATACACAGCTTGACCCGTTTTCAAATTGGGTCTATTCTTTTTTGTTGCATTTGGAAACGCCATCATAGAAAGTTGCACTGGTGTTGAAAACTCCTGGAGAGAAACTTTGAAAGCATCGGAGTATGCGCCAATAACAACACCAATGACGTAATCGTTTGTCTGGGGAATATACCTTTTGGAGTTTGCCTCGATGTATATGAGGTTTTCCTTTGTTTTCTTGTTTATTGCGACTTCTTTAAGACGTCCAGCTTGCAGTGGGATAATCTGCGGTGTGCGAGGCGATTTGTAGATACCTGGACCAATGGTGATAGGAGAATCTAGACCCGCTAGTTCTAGAAGCGAGTCACCTGGTATGATGGTACGTGACATTTACAAGAGTGGTATATGGGGAGGGAGATGAGGTGAAAGAGATGGCGATGAGTTAGTGTGAGGTATTCTGTGAGATGTCAGTATGAGATGCCTGTGTGAGAAGGATCAATGCTGTTAATATTGGGGAAAAGGCTTATGATGAAGATAATATTTTCATGGTTTCAATATTTCTTAAGAAAGTTTAAGTAATTCATATGGTTTTCTTTTTTTTCTATTTTGTTGATCAAAGGTAGATGAAATGTAGATGAGGTTCCGAAGTGATTAGTTACATGGGTATTGATATATCAAAGAAAGAAAGAAAGAAAGTGAGAAATTTTCAAATCTTATTACACAGTTTGGAATATGTCTAGAAGTAATATGTCCCATAATAAAAATGTCGTTGATATTTAAGCCTGGCTTACTTTCCGTGTCCTGTCGACTACTGAGGAGTCTCGGACTAACAGACAGCCAAAAAGAAAAGAACTTTCTATGAAGACACATTCCTAAGATCACCAATGATGAGTGATAGCTCTAATGGTGGGTAATTGGCATAAATAGAGGAATTAAGTCAGGAAGTCAGGAGGGCAACCGAGGGAACACATTTACAAGAAGAATATACAAGTTAACCATAAATGTCCGACAACCCTACAAAGGTAGCCATCCCTCTCATAACTCAGCAGACTGTCTTTTGAAACCTTTAAAACTTTTAGAAGTCCAAATATCTTTGTTTCTTAGTTATGAAGTCAATTTTCATGTAGAATTACTGGCTCTCTACCACCATTAGTAAAGTGCTGTATTACAATTATTGGTAATATTCTAATCGTTAATATAATCGAAGTGGTTAATTTTATATTTCAATTAGTGTTATTGAGTCAATTTGAGTCAAATTGAATGAAATTGAGTCAGAATGTTATAAAGTTGGCCCAATTGGGTTGGATTGTATTGGAATCAATTGTTCATACATCCTTTGACTACCAAGCAGTTCAAGTAATTCAAACAAATTAATAATATGTCATATTTTCATGTTTAAAAGCTGTCTTTTGTCTATTGAATTTGTTACTACGTTCCGTCAGTACTTTACTACTCTCACCTTGACTACTGTAGACTGTGACCGAAATACTACACTAGCACGATAATATAACAAGAATACCACTAAAAGAGTTCAATTAAGTTCCAAAACACGAATTTCTGACCAATTCAAAACCGAAAATTTGCATAAGAAAAGTTCTTTTTAAAATAAATGGCATGAAAAGAATAGTTATGGTGGCCTTTACACTATTCTATCACAATGCTAATGTTGCAGCACTTCACTTAATATTACAATACAAAACCATAGATCGACTCATTGAAACACTCCTGGGTATAAAAACATTTAAATATCAATTTAACAATATAGTAAAATTTAACCTATAATTTATCATCACTGTTTTTGTATCAAAACTGATAAGTATCTTTAAACATTTTTTACTGACAGTCGTGCCCAACACATGAAACTGCAATATAGTGAGATAAAAAACCCAACCACAATAAAGTTTTTTTCGTAGGAATTAATTTTCACATTTCAAATGAGTGATTCAGAAGATACAGCATTGATTCACTTGAATGGGAAAAGTTCTCATAATGGGGTCAAGATTGAGGATCTGGCAGATGAGATGCCTTTGGCTCTGCTTGGAGACTCCCTAAAGAAAAGAAAGGCCTCAAAGAGCACCAACGGCTCAAAAAAATCAAACAAGAAGAAGAAAGTTGAAACCTCTGAAGATGACGAACCAACGGAGAAAGCGAAACTTAAGAAATCTGCGGCTGCTTCAAAGAAGGAAAGTGGACTGAAGAAGAAGACAGGATCTGCAAATCGTAAATCTGTCAAAAAGGAACCCGCTGAAGATACCGCTGAAATGTCTATGGTAAATGATCCAACCCCTGAGCCTACGAAGAGCACAACCCCTCAGTCTGAAGATGGTGAAAATGACGATGAGGAGGCTGAAGAATCATACAAATGGTGGGAGGATGAAAAGTTCGGCCAAGGAAAAGAGCGATGGCAAACATTAGAGCACAATGGTGTCATATTCCCACCTCCTTATGAACCTTTGCCCTCCTACGTGAAACTTTACTACAACAACCGCCCTGTAGACCTCCCGCCAGCTGCTGAAGAAGTTGCAGGCTTCTATGCCGCAATGCTTGAAACCGATCATGCGAAGAATCCTGTTTTCCAAGCCAACTTCTTTGCTGACTTCTTGGAAGTTTTGGAGCAGAATAGCGGATCTGAGATTGATATAAAGCAATTTGACAAGTGCGATTTCTCGAAAATGCACGCTTATTTTGAACAGTTGAGAGAAGAAAAGAAAAACATTTCGAAAGCAGAGAAGAAGGCAATCAAAGATGAACGTGAAGCTCTCGAAGAACCTTACAAAACGTGTCTCTTGAACGGTAGAAAGGAGAACGTTGGTAACTTCAGAGTTGAACCACCTGGACTTTTCCGTGGTCGTGGTGCTCATCCTAAGACCGGAAAATTAAAAAAGAGAGTCTATCCTGAAGATATCACTCTCAATTTGGGAGTCGAGGCTCCTATCCCCCCTGCCCCTCCTGGTCATAGCTGGGGTGCCATCAAGCACGACAAGTCTGTTGTCTGGCTAGCTATGTGGAGGGAGAACATTGCTGATGCTTTTAAGTACGTCAAACTTGCTGCAACCTCATCCATCAAAGGTGTCTCGGACATGAAAAAGTTCGAGACTGCTCGTGAATTGAAAAAACACATCAAATCTATAAGGGAAGACTACACAAAGATGCTTAAAGATAATCTCATGCTAAACAGACAAATTGCTACAGCAACATATCTTATTGATGTCTTTGCTCTTAGAGCAGGTGGTGAAAAGGGCGATGACGAGGCGGATACTGTTGGTTGTTGCTCGTTACGTTATGAACATGTGACCTTAAAACCTCCTAATACTGTGATTTTTGACTTTTTAGGTAAGGATTCCATACGTTATTACCAAGAGGTTGAAGTTGATCGTCAGGTGTTCAAGAACTTGCGTATTTTCAAAAAGAGTCCTAAGAGACCCGGCGATGATTTGTTCGACAGAATCACTCCAGCTGTGTTGAACAAGCAATTGCAAAACTACATGAAAGGTTTGACTGCTAAAGTGTTTCGTACTTACAATGCTTCCAAGACTATGCAAGACCAAATGGATCTAATAGCCAACGAAGGAACGGTTGCAGAGAAAGTTTTGAAATATAACGCTGCTAACAGGACGGTTGCAATTTTGTGTAATCACCAGCGTACGGTTAGTAAACAACATCTGGCTACTGTTGGAAAAATTCAGGATAGAATTAAAGAAATGGAATGGCAAAAGCTTCGGTTCAAGAAGATGATTCTTGCTTTGGATTCTTCGCTTAAACGCAAGACTCCAAAGTACTTTGCCGAACTTGATGACATGCCAAAGGAAGAGGCTATGATGATCATACATGCATACATTGAGAAACAAAAGCAGACCGCTTTGAGAAAGTTCAGCAATGATAACGAAAAGAGAAAACTCGAGGAAAAAGAGCCCTTAGACGATAACGAGCTCAAGACCCGACTTGCAGCTGTTGACGAATTAAAGGTTCTGTATGAAAAGGAAATCGAAACAGGAAATGTGGAGCCTACTAGAGCTATGACTGTTGAGAAGTTGAAAGCGCAGGTGGAAAGGATTGAAACAAGAATCTCAACTACCAGCCTCCAACTCAAAGATAAAGAAGACAATTCGGAGGTTTCACTTGGAACTTCTAAGTTGAACTATATCGATCCCCGATTGACTGTAATGTTTGCCAAGAAGTTTGAAGTGCCAATTGAACGACTTTTTACGAAGACGCTTCGTGAAAAGTTTACATGGGCCATTGAATCAGCAGATGAGAACTGGCGCTTCTAAGACAAGACGTTGAAGAAGTTGGAAGAAGTCCTGAGCAATTCGAAAAAAACAACAAGATCAAACATGAAGCATGAACACATACACCTCCTAAGATATGGTGGGTTCATAAGAATGTCTGTGAAAGGACATTAATACTAAAAATTGCATGTTTCACAGTAGCCGGTTGGATATATATGTGCATAGATTACTGAATGAAATAAAATATACGAATCCATTTAATGTGGAATTTTTCAAATATCATTTTACATAACTAATGTTCTCTTCCCAAGCAATGCTCCAGATACCAATCCGCGTATGGTAGTCTATGACGGTATGTGCTTAAATGGTCACATGGCTCGAAACCATTTCGAAGTATAAATAGAGGACAGAATCCTCCTTTTTTTGCCAAGGGGAAACTTGCAGTTTATTGCGAAATAGTTACTAAATTAAACAAGGCGATGACTTTAACCAGAATATAACGATTATCCTAAACACAAGATTACCATCATACCTACAACAATAGAATGATTACAACGTTCTTAATAACACCAAATTTCGAAAATCGCCATTAAAAGCACAAGAAAACTCACCTATATTCCATTTTTCGAATTTCTCTATTTCCCACCATAAACTTGAAGTAGGGTCTACTTTTCCCCATATCCCCATATTCCCGTACCAACATGTCTGGTATCTGCAGTACATATCCGAATCGACGTATCTGGGGGTCATAGCACGTTCACCCACAGCTTCTCACCAATTGAACCACTCTTTTTTCCCTCAATCAATCCCCATTTCACAAAACAATTATCAAAAACACAATTACATTAATCATGCTTAGAAATACTCCCATGACAAGAATTACCGGCATTAGAGTCGGAGCAATCAGATTCGGGGCTGGTGCCAGATCATTATCATGTCTGAGTGCCAGATTAGCAAAGAACGACACTTCCACCATTGACTCATATAAGCTTCCTTCTCAGACGTCAATCAACGAATGGGAATTTAAGTATGACTTTGTTCCGAAAGTTTCCGAACCGAAAGTGCCTCCGGTGTCCAGAGAGGCCATACAGCAAGAGAAAGCACAAGTGAAGAAACAGGAGGTTGAGAAAGAATTGCTCAACAAGGAGTTGCACTCGTCGATTAAAGTGGAAGCTAATGACGCCAATGTTGTCCATGGAGGTGAATCTGTTAGCACCGAGCCAGAATTGCTTCAAGATCGTGGATCTGATCCCGTGGATGCTCAGGTTTACGGTAGTGTTAAGAGTCCCAAGAAGATTGACTCCTCTAAATATCAACAATCGTCACTCAATGAAGATATTAACATTTCTTCTGTGGTTAATTTGGGCCATAACAATGCCGTTGACCATAGTTCTGGCAATGTCGATGTTCCACCCGAAATTCACGATGCAGAGGAAGCTGAGAAAGCCACTGAAAAGCCACCAAAGCTGCAACAGGCTGCTGCAGAGTCTAGTGGCGCTCTTCCTTTACTAGCTATATTGGGGTTGGGTGGTTTCGCGGGCTATTTTGCTTTCGGTTCTAAGGAGAAGAAGTAAGCTCTTTTAAGGCTTTGTTCTAACTTCTGTTGCGGAGCATTCAAATACTGCCTATTTAGTTGCAATATTCCCAGCATAAGAATTATTTTTCTTCGGTATTGCATTAACGTTTATTGACTCAACTCTTTACTCAAGAGTTGATGAAGAGACCCTTGTGATATTTAACTTGAAGACAATATATATATTGGATGTGGAATGTATCTATAAAGATATTGAATAAATACCCTATTCGGCATCATTTTACTTCTGTTTAGAGTTTTGACATGGTTTGGCTTAGGTTCAACTTTCCCCGCTTGACGTGGGTCTGACGGAAATCATTAACATAACTATGTGCATTTTTTGAGCTATAGAGACAATTCTATATTTTTAAAATAAATAACTCCTCAAAATATCTTTTTTTAGAAAGGATAGTTTATTGCAGTTTATTGCAGGGGCTTTCCTCCTATGATTTAGTATGGACGAGCAGCCTCTTGACATGCCTTCAACTGTTGCAAGTAGTAACCACAGATTTGCATGTCACCACCGTTCTCCTCCAAACACCTAGTGAAGGTTCTGGCATCAGCGTCACAGGTTCTGGTTTGTTCCTGGTATTGTTGAGTTTGTGCCACTTGTTGGTGCTCAACAGGAGCAGAAGAAGAGGAACCACCGAACATGCTGGTAATACCAGCACCCAAAGTGTGACCAATGGTAGAACCAACAGCAACACCGGCGGCGGTAGAAGCCATGTTAGCAAAAAGACCTGGGCCTTGTTGAGTGGTTTGTGGGTGGGCTACACTTTGTGGGTAGTGAGGTTGGGCAGCAGCAGCTGGGGCAGCAGCGGTGTGAGCGGATCTACTTTGAGATCTGACTGGGGCGGATCTTCTTTGTCTGGCCATTTTATATTATTTTCGATTTGATGTGGTTGGGCAGAAGATGGCGGCAGTTCTTCCTTTTATATGAGGACGATGGGGGTTACGTGCAGGTCCACTTTCAATCCCGTGGTTCCTAATAGTGAGTAAGGTGGCGAACGTTGTGCCTCTGGAACCTTCCCGCTCGGTATTGTATATAGACGCACCACTTCCCCAGGTTTTCTATTGCAGAAAACTACTTAAGGTGGGGAATCCCACCAGAAAAAAATTGGAATTTGCCATCCACTTTCATCTTTTTAAGATTCTCGACTTATTTGTTTATTAAGATTCCCGACTTATTTATTATTAAGTTTTCTCGCTTTGCAACTTTCTGTTCTGCCGTTTGCAACTTTCTGTTTGCAACCTCTCCTGAGATTTGATCAATGTAGTTAATTTGCCTTTAAATTGCTCTTAAGGGTAATTTGATGTTTTTTGTTGTTTTGTTGTTTGATTGTTGAATGATCCTCATTGATTCATACTTGTTGATTTTGTTCATTGAAAGCGTTTTGTCATGTGTCAACCAAGTTGTATGATGGTCTCTCTGGCCGATAATAAAGACTCTCAGGAAGATATAATCCCTTTATCTGCCAAATTTTCGAATTTGTTTAAAATATTGATGAAACCTTCACCTTTTTGAACGGAAACCTAATGATTTCTTCGAACTGTCTGAAGTGGTACAGTTATTGTCATTGTACTATTTGTATAGTACCATTCCGATATCTTTTTTTGGCCAGTCATACAGACTCTCTTTTGTCAAGCACCATATTTCTTTAATTGAAAAGAGAAATCAAAATTCAAAACGAAAAAAAAACTCGCTCTATGATTTCACAGTCTTAAACTTCATGAACCTTCTGGCAAAAAATTTCCCAGATTCAATTCGATCAGAGCCATTGAAAAATGCAGTCCGAATCGGGTTCCTCTAACCATTCACGAGACACCAACAAGACATGATAAACTACCCATAGTTGGTCCGATACAGAATATTTATCTCCAAAACAAAATACGTGAAAAGAATAAATAGTGGTGTTAAGAAATTCTAGGCACCAGCATTCATGCCTTTCCTCGGCTGTTTGATTGCTTCCAGGTCTTACTCAACTTCCCAGAACTACTATCAAATACTCAATATCCCGCTGCATGCTTCATTGACAGAGATCAAAAGCCAGTTTCGGAAGCTTCTGAAAAAGTACCATCCTGACCTAAATTCTCATCTATCAAGCGAGGATAAGGAGGCCAATAGCAAGAGGTATACCGAGATGGTTCTGGCGTATGATACTCTTAAGGATGTTAAACGCCGGCGTGATTATGACGCAAAAATAGGCCGGCGTGGAGCAAGCACTAATGGTGCAAGCTCTTTTAGAAGATCGGGAGAGTGGCGCAGCAGGAACTATGCTGATTCTCGAGTCTACACTCGAAGAGGAGGAACCCATTCCGCCAGCGGATATAACTACACCCGATCGAAGGTTCACAATTTCTACACGGGAGAAGGACCCTCGGGCTCACAGCATTTCGATGGCCGCCATACCAATCGGGGTGACAGATACGATGTTCCTCATTTCAATTACGATCAACACCTTGCGAAGCAATTGAAGTTCGAGCAACGTATTCTAACAAAAGATTTGAGTGATGACGAATTGCAGAAGGTTCTAAAGCAACTCGTTCCCAATGGCGACGCTTCGAAAGTTAGTGACGAACTCCTAACAAAGCATCTAATGAGACAGAAGAAATCGAAAGAAGCCCGAACCGCTCCAGGTGAATCGGCACATCACTCTCTGAGTCACCAGCATATGTATCAGCGACCTCAAAGCTATGGCAAAGAAACTGACGAAACTGGAGGTTCCAAATTCACCACGCTTGCTGTATTGGGTGGAGCAGGATCCATGTATATATTCTACAAGTGCTTCGTCGGTTAGCTGGGGCTAAGAACCAAAAAATGTTCACAAATTCGACCGAAGCACAATCAGGTGTTGTAAATGGAAAACTTATTACAATTATTTTTACTGATTTGTTTATATTTTATCATAAGTATGATCTAAGCGTCGGTTAAGGACACCAGAGACTAGCCATCGACAGAGCCTCCATAGGGAATATGCAAGGGAATTAGAATGTGAAAAGAGAAGGAGAGAAGGTCAAAAATTGAAGTTTTTTAACGATCAACCTCTCCGAACACCAAGTCCATGGTACCAATAATGGCGACAGCATCAGCCAACAAGTTTCCTCTAGCGATGTGGTCGAAGGCACCCAAGTGAGCGAAACCTGGGGCTCTAATCTTACATCTGTATGGTCTCTCGGAACCATCGGAAACAACGTACACAGCCATCTCACCCTTTGGAGCCTCGATAGCGGTATAGGTCTCACCTTGGGGAACAGCGTAACCTTTAGTGAACAACAAGAAGTGGTGAATCAAAGCCTCCATATCCTCCTTCATCAAAGATCTAGGTGGAGGAGAAATCTTGTAGTCTTCGACCTTGACTGGACCTTCTGGCATGTCATTGATACATTGCTCAATGATTCTCAAGGATTGTCTGAATTCGGTCATTCTGCACAAGTAACGGTCGTAACAGTCACCATTGTAACCAACGGCAACATCGAAGTCAACAAGATCATAAGCATCGTAGGGTTGGGCCTTTCTAATGTCGAATGGAATACCAGAACCTCTGAGCATAACACCAGACAAGCCGTAGTTCAAGGCATCATCAGCAGTGACAACACCAACATCAACGGTTCTGTCCTTCCAAATACGGTTGTCGGTACACAATTCTTCGGTTTCATCGATTCTGTCACCGAATTGGGTGGCCCACATGTAGATATCGTCCAACAAACCAGCTGGCAAGTCCTGGGAAACACCACCTGGTCTGACGTAAGCAGCGTGCAATCTAGCACCAGAAACACGCTCGTAGAACTCCATCAACTTCTCTCTCTCTTCGAAACCCCACAAGAAGGGAGTCAATCCACCGACATCCATGATATGGGTCAACACAGACATACAGTGGTTCAACACACGGGTGATTTCTCCGAACAAGGTACGGATATACTTGGCTCTCAATGGAACCTCGACATTAAGAAGCTTCTCAACAGCCAAAGCGAATACCAATTCGTTGGTCATCATAGACACATAGTCCAAACGATCAAAGTAAGGCAAAGCTTGCATGTATGTCTTGCTCTCGATCAACTTCTCGGTACCACGATGAAGCAAACCGACGTGAGGGTCAGAACGAACAACCTCTTCACCTTGCAACTCCAAAATCAACCGCAACACACCGTGAGCGGCTGGATGCTGAGGTCCAAAGTTGATTGTGAAGTGTCTGACCTTAGTGTTTTGTTTTTCTACAATACGTGGGTCATCGTCGTTACGCCACGTCATGTCAACTTCATCCATGGATTCAGTGAAGGTAGTTTTTCCAAGAATCATGCCCTCTTCCGACACACGAGAAGGAATGTGGCCCATGGCACTCTTCCATGCTGCCTGAGGGTCTTCGGGAGCCTTAGCGTTCAATCTGGCTGCAGCCGAGAAGTATTTGACCGGGTTAACCGACGATGCCACAGAAGCTCTTGCCAAGTTTCTTAAGGAAAGCATCACGGCGATTTATAGGCGGGTGACGTTCGTGTAAGGATGGACCGTACTTGTGAAAAAGCGTCTTGTAGTTGGAAAAAGCTGGGACACTATTGGATAGGTGACATCGGTACACCACGCTTTGGGTAGTTGGGTATGATGGAGTAGAAAATAAGTAGATAAGGGGTTTTATTTGTTTTTTGAAAAATGATATGAATAGGGGAATTTCTTTTCATTTTTGCTAGTTTTTGTTTTCTTTTCATTTTTGGAATTACAATGTCTATTGTTCTTCGCTACTACTGTTTGTAGTTTATGTCGCAGAATACCCTTGGGTGGTGACATAGATGATATACATTACCTATGGCAAAAGAAAAGGATAATATTTCAATTATAATTTATTCATCGCTCTTAAGACTCAAATGACGGAGACAAAATTGTAAGCTTTGGTCTAATTTACGGTTCCCTGCGAACTCTGGTCATATGAGTTCTGTCGCAAGCTTTTGAAATCTGTATCATAGTACGAACCTTCAGGCGATGTTCGAACTCTTCTATTCTAAAATGAATTCATTTTCTCAAAATTACGAACGAGATCCTAAAATACGAGCCCTGTCTTCAATTACGGACTAACCCTGATTTTCCGAACTTTAATTTCTCCCTTCATCCTAACTTGGAATGTGCCCGCATGAATCTGCATGAATTTGCAGCCGTTCAAAAGGTCCACATACCGATGCCCACACGTGACATGAGTACATCCTCTTGATAAAGAACTAACACACTTGGTGTCAGGTGTTTGCCATCAGGATTACTTTTTTTCTCCTTAAACCGGTCAATTGAATTCCATGAAACTTAATTTATCTGAGAATATTGTCATGTCTAGCGATGACTCCTCGACAGAGGAATCTCTGCTTCTTCCTCTCAAGGATCACACGACTGTGGATGATAGTCCCGCTCATGGCAGTGTTACAGAGTCCATTGGCAGAGGGCCAGCAAAGTCCTCTGATGTGAGCTCTTTGTCGTCGAAATCAATGCTTAATTTTGAAAATTCAAAAATCCCAGTTGTCAAGGTGAGCATGGCAAAGGATCCAGACAGTCTTGATTATGAATTAGATCTTGACGAATCGGCTCTTGACGAACCTCCTCTGACTGAAGAATCCACAGAATTGGCATCTGATCTTGAACAGCTTTCTGAAACTGTTCGAGAAACTGTTTCCTTGACAGATGATCCTACAATCCCTGTGCTTACCTTCCGTTACTTCATCTTATCTACGCTCTTTATTATCCCTGGTGCTTTCATCGATACAATCAATGCCTTCAGAACTACTTCAGCTGCTTATTCAATATTCTTCGTTCAAATAGCAAGTCATGCGGCTGGAAAATGGTTGGCTACAACTCTTCCGCGTCGTCGAGTCAAGATATTGGGTTTTTGTTTCCAACTTAATCCTGGTCCTTGGTCAATCAAAGAAACGACTCTTGTCACGATAACAGCAAAAAGTGGCGCAACAGGAAACTTGGCAACAAATGCACTTGCTCTTGTGGAGGTGTATTTCGGTGTCCGTGTTCCTGCTGTGGTAGCACTCCTCTTCATGTGGTCTATTGTATTTATAGGCTACTCGTACGCAGCTATTGCCAAAAACGTTGTCAGTAATGACCCTCAGTTTCCATGGCCACAGTCTTTGATGCAAACTGCCCTTTTACAAACCCAGGCTCGCGAAAGCAAGAGAAGCGGTCGAATTCAAATGTCAGTCTTCTACGCATGTGCTCTTGGTTTCTGCTTATGGCATTTCCTTCCAGAGTATCTTTTCCCTATGTTATCTTCTGTGGCTGTCCTCTGTTATATGGCGCCTACTAATCCCACAGTCAACTTCCTAGGTTCCGGTTTAGGTGGAATGGGACTTCTCAATTTCTCCTTTGATTGGGCCAACATTACGTCCCTGGTAATGATATATCCTTATTGGGTCCAGGTGATTCAATTCATTGGCTTTATAGTTGGGGCTTGGATACTTATCCCGTTAGCAAAATGGTCCTCATTGTTTTCTTTCAAGCATGGCCTAATGTCCAACAAATTATTTACTTCTACTGGTGATTTATACCCCACGGATCAATTACTCACCCCTGAAGGTCTTTTCAATTCTACAGCGTACGCCCACTATGGTCCAGTTCATCTTGGTGCTCAACGTGCCTGGAACATGTTGTTTGATTACGCCGGCTACATCTCTGGAATTGTATGGGTTGTTTTATTTGGCTTCTCTAAACTCAAGCGGAGCTGGGGCACTAAACGACAAGATTTTAATGACAGACTCAATAAGCTAAATCGTGCCTATGATGACGTCCCAATGTTCTGGTATGGTATAATGTTCGTGATCTCCTTAATGGCGTTGTTCTATGTCTATATAAGCGGCTACCTTTTCATGCCTTGGTGGGCTTGCTTGGTTGGTCTTGTTGTTGGATCTATAATTGTGACACCGTTGATGTGGCTCTATGCAATGTCCAATTTTCAGCTTCCCATTGGCACCTTCAACGAGCTTTTGTATGGATTCTTAGTCCAAAATCAATCATATCGGCACCCAGGAGGTGCCTCCTTTTTTGGCAGCGTTGCGGGCAACGCGTGGTATCGCTCGCAGTATCACCTAGAGCTGATGAAATTGGGTTTCTACAATCACATTCCTCCCAGAGCTGTGTTCTTCTCTCAATGTTATGGAGAGCTCATAGGTGTACCGATTAATTACTTCACATTTAGATGGGTTATGTCGACCAAGTGGGACTATTTGACGGGTAAATTGGTCGATCCTCTTCATCAATGGACTGGCCAGACGGTGGTTACGTACCATACAAATGCAATCCAGTATGTTGTTTTGGGTCCTCGAAGATTATTTGAAAACTATCCGTTACTTCCATATGGGTTCTTGCTAGGACTTTCGGCTCCATTGACTGTGTTCTTTCTACACAAAAGATTTCCCCAAAGTGGGTTACAGTTCCATCTTTGGAACACTACAGTCTTCTTTGCGACAATGAGCCATTTCTACGGAAACATTTCTACCGGTTATTTTTCCAAGTTCATTGCCGGAACTTTTGTGATGTTCTACATTTATAGATACAGACATGCCTTGTGGAGGAAGTATAATTATGTTGCAGCAGCCGGGCTTGATACGGGATTCAATCTAGCAGTGAGTATGTTGTTCATTTTGTTTTCATTTGGCATCAAAGCTCCCAATTGGTTTGGAAATGATCCCGTGAATGTTGAAAGATGCTTTGCTTTATAATTTCATCGTTTAAAATACATTACATAATTCTCTTCCTTTCTATTGAACATCACCATCTTGAAAATCCATGTAAAGTTTGAACCCGATGGCTTTAACCCTATATACGGTTTCAAATGAGATCAATAGCTCAATAGCTCAAATATGGAAAAATCATACATTCTATTCTGAATTTTTGTCCCGTAATTGCAGTTTTGCAATTACTCTTTTTGCAACCAGTACTTGTCACGTGATAGTGCCCTTAGTGGCGACCCTCCCCCCATACATTCAACTCTACTCCCATCCTTATCAATCTCCACAAAAATGGTATGTCAACCGCTCAATGTGAAATTTTAACTCTACTAACTTCTTCAGACTTCCATAGGTACGGGCTATGACTTGTCAAATAGCGTCTTTTCGCCAGGTATGTACCATCAATTGGTGCCAACTACACCACACTGTTCACAACCTTACCCATTGCGGAAACAGGTTCTCTTCATCACATTTTCAAGTAACTAACAACAGACGGTAGAAATTTTCAGGTTGAATATGCCATGAAAGCTGTAGAACACGGTTCCACTTCAATTGGTATAAAAGCTAAAGACGGTATTGTGCTAGCCGTCGAGAAAATCGTCAACTCCAAATTATTGGTTCCAGGCAAGAATAGACGAATCCAAACAATAGATAGACACATTGGAGTTGCGTACTCAGGTTTGTTGCCCGATGGTCGTCACTTTGTTAACCGGGGTCGTGACGAGGCAAGAACCTTTTCGAATATGTATAAAGAACCCGTGAGCGTACCTCATTTGATGGATCGGTTGGGTCTTTATGTTCAAAACTATACTTGCTATAACTCCGTTCGTCCCTTTGGTGTCGTATCTATCGTTGGAGGTGTTGACGCCAATGGACCACATTTATACATGATTGAACCCAGTGGAGCATATTGGGGATACACCGGTGCCGCCACCGGAAAGGGGCGTCAAACTGCCAAGTCGGAATTAGAGAAGTTGAATTTCGAAGAATTGACTGTTCGTGAAGCCGTGAAGCAAGCTGCACGGATCATTCGCCAGGCTCATGAAGACAACAAAGACAAAGACTACGAATTGGAAATCACTTGGTGTTCGCTTGAGGAGACAGGTGGGAAACATGAGTTTGTTCCGGAGGACTTGTTGCAGGAGGCAATCAAGTTTGCCCAAGAAGACGACGAGGATGATGATGACGAAGATGGGGATGGGGACGCGGAGATGGCCACATAACCTTCCCTCGACGCCCTAATGACTTCTATATGTGGTATTGCAAAACGATAGATTCTAATTGTGCTCCTGGGCTAGTGGCTTCAAGCCATTTGTAGAGGATTATTTATTCAGATGATTCCCATCCATAAGCCATTAACTTCGACTTTTTTTTCTAGTTCAGAAGTTATTGTACTTTTATAAGTATTTGCGAAATCATTTTTTTCCATTATAAACCAACGGGTTCATTATAATCATTGGTGAAATTCGTAGTGTCATTGCTTGGTTAGTGATATTCATTGTTTCGTTTCCAGCCAGAAAGTATTTCCTTAGAAGGTTAAATTGAAGAGTTGAAACAATATCTCACAGGATCACACCAAGCGCAAAAAAATCATGTATCTTTGGATATGGATCCTTAATCTCTCTCTTGAGTTTCAATCTATAGTGTAGTATCAAACTGTAGAACATTCAAAAAAAATATCATCCACCAAATCTTCCAAAACATCCGGGTCGAATACTGCAAGGGGATATTCATATTTATTCACCGGATTAGGGTCTTCCTCTTGGTATCGAGGAAGAGGGTCGTTAGAGAACAGTGGTGGAGGTGTCTCGCTTTGTTCTTGTGAAGAAGAATCAATGGTCTCTTGGGATTGATTGGGTCTACTGGGAGAACTATAGTCATTCGAATTTGCAAACCTTGGATAAATGTCTTGTCCATCATCAGCTAAAAGTTCTTCAATTAGTCCAGAAATTGGATTGTTGGGTATAGAAGTAGATGTGGAAGTAGGTAAGGAGGCAATTGTGGAAGTGTAAGGTATGACATCTGCCAAGCAATTAAAATGTGGTTGAGATATTATATGGCTCGAATCATTTTGAGGCTCTGTTAGACTTACGGGATGTTCGTAGTCAAGTGCTGAAGAAATTGAAGATATTCCTGTTGAGCTTAAACAGCTTCGGCTATTGTCGAAAGATGTCAGAAAGTCAGTTCTATTCGGCGGAAATTCACCGCGTGAATTCAGAACGGAGGTGTTTTCTAAATTACCAGCTGAAGCACCGACCGTATTAGTGACTGACGTCTTCTTTGTTTTCTTTGATTTCTGCTTCTTGACTAATTTCGAAAACAGCCAATTCATCACAAAAGAAATCCAAAAATTGTAGCATGAGAGGGAATTTCCCTTGTGCCACAAGTAAGTTGCTGAATATTTTCTCTGGCCATTTTGCAACTCTATATTGGTCTACTATAGTGGTTTTTTATGTTTGGCTTAGCATAAGCTTCACCGATGCTTTTCTTTCTGCACTTCAGGCAACAATTTAAACAGATTATGAATTGCTATATTATTTGATTTATTTGACATATTAATGATTTTATTCTGGGTGGAGGAGATCTTTGGCGTATCACTTATGAGTGAGAGTTAGAACTTAGTGAAAGTCAGATAGCAGTAAGAGAAAGAGTTCTCAATTAAAAGTAAGAGCTTACTAAAAGGCAAAAAAACACAAGATCAACACAAGCACTAAGACTAGGCTGGGGCTAACCTCAGGACTACTACCCAAGACAATACCAACACAATACAACACAATACAACACAATACAACACAATACAACACAATACAACACAATACAACACAATACAACACAATACAACACAATACAACACCATAAATAAATGTGCACAGAGTTAAACTAGAATGAAGCATTTAAATTAATTATTAAAGTTTTCAACTTGACTTCATGTAATAGTTCTCATCTGTTCCCATCTGTCTACATGGTCTTGAATCCTATTCTTAGCTGCATGGTAGGCCATGTTCACCACCCAAGTGTGTCCCAACAAAGAAGACATTGCATCAATGAGCGTCACGAATTAAATTAATTCTCACTATTTCTAAATTGGTATCAACAAAACCATGTTAATAAGTCAGGTCCGTAGCACTAGCTCTACCAAACATACAGACCTCCCAGACCTACTAGACCAGAACACTGAACACTGATTCTTGGACTATCACCGGCTAATTAAAAGAAAACACTTTCTACTCCTCTCCTTTTTTTAATTTCTCTTTTTCTTCTTTTTCTTCTTTTCCTTCTTTTCCTTCCCTTCCTTCCCTTCCTTTTTCTTCCCACCTTGACTTATTTTCCTTTCTTCCAACACAGCATATTATATCCCAACTTCAAATTTCCAAAGCAATATCAAAAAGCACAATAAAAAACAATCAATCAAAATTTACAAACTACCAAGATTTTCAAACAAGAATTTTCAAGAAAATCTAAATGTCAAAATTTTGAACTCTGAGGTTATTATCTATCTTCCCCATTGTTGATAGCTACTTCATCTCAGATCCACCGCATACAGGTAACACTACACACCTGAACCCGAATCACCAAAACATACCCCAGATCTAGCCCCCACCCTATCAATTCCCGCCGTTTGCCTATAATTCTGACCTTCTGGACTAGCTTATTTATAATTCTGTTCAAAAAGTGTTATCGTAATGGAGAAAGCCTCAGACCAACTGCCTGGGGCGAATGTAACAGAAGAGCCAACTATGGATCTGGAAATCAATCAAACGGGGGAAACTAGTCTGTTCATCACCAATCCTGGAACTTTTGGGAATGAAAACCCCGGGAATATTGGCCCAGGGTACCTACCCATACTGTTCAACAGCAATTTTCCGTCATTGAATCGGTCTATTCACTTCAGCTCAGTATCTGAACACCTCTCTCGAAGTGAAGATCAAATCAGTGCAGATCTGATTGGTGAAAATCAAGTTGGGAATAATCTGATTGGTGAAAATCGAACCAAAAAGATGCATAACTTTTATAAAAGTCTAAGAAATGAGGTTCCTATTTCGGCAACTCTGAGTGAATCACAAATAAACAAGGTAGATGACTCAGTGTTCAGTGACTCCTCTAATTCAGCAGCTTCCCTAATCATTGACAACCAGATACAATATCTGCGTCAGCTGTCGAATGGAAGTGAAATCGAGTTCCAGAATTCTTCCTTTGCTAATGATTCAGATGCTCATTTCGACTTGGATATTAATTTGGAACATCATAAACCTTCAAGAACCCATGATGAACCTTCTTTTTGGCTAGCAAGCAAATCTCACAGCCCACAAAAATTGACTATGGGCCAAGCACATTACCTCAATCAAAAAAATCTTGCCAAGTCAAATGCAAATGACATCAATGGTAGCTCCCGAATTGCAGAGTTGACAAAACAGCTAACTGATTGCAAGATTCAACTTAGAATTTACGAAAAATTTCTCCAGGATCTCATTGACAGCCATAATGTTGATTCTAGCCAATTGGAATTACTACGGCGACATTGGAGCTCTGAGCCGATTTCATCTTCTTCATCGGTTGGAAATCTTGCTGCTTCTGATGCTAGCAAGGGTTCAGATAAGGAAATCGCTGATCTTTCTCTTCTAGTAGAAGAGCTACATGCTAATCTTGAAGAATGCCAAGTTAAGTGGAAAGATGCTGACCAACGAGCTCATTCCGTGAATCGGGTGCTTATGGCCTGGAGCTCTGAGCTTCCCAACTTCTTGCATGAACTTGGCTATGAGGGAAAACTTGATACAACGATACCACCAGAAAACCTACTTGAGATCGCTGTGCCCCTTCTTAAAGACCGCATTTCTGTTGTTATGGCCCAAAAGCTTGCGTCAATAACAGTTGAGAACGAGTTGAGAGAAAAATTTGAAAAAATGAAGATTAGCAGTGACTCTTCATCTTCTGAAAAAATCAATACGGCAGCTCCCGTCACTTTTACTAATAGGTACAATGCTGTGTTGGCAAATGAAAGCGATGCAAATAGCACGGAACACTCTACCATGGGTGACTTCCTGATCCCAACCCAAAAGGAGATGGAAGATGCTTTTAAAGTGTACCAGATGAAAATTGAGGAACTTCAAACTGAAGTCGACTTTCTCAAGAGTGCCAGCCGCAGAGATTCATCATCAGATATCTCAACTGGCGGCACAATCAGCAAAGAAAAAGTTGATCTACAAAAAGAACTCGAGACTTTGCAAGTAGCTTATGATGAACTTTCCGAGAGATTCCACAATGAACAAGAAAATTCCGGAAATACAATAAAGTCATTGAATCAACGGTTTCAAAATCAAAAAAGAGAAATTCTTGGTCTTCGGTCTACAGCTGCCAATTTCGATAACATTCAGCGTGACCTAGAGATCACAGTAGACAAGCAGAGAGCTCTCACGTCGGAAAAGATAAAACTATCTTATCAGGTAGAAGCTCTTCAGAAAGACAAGCTTTCCCTACAAAACACCATTGATAATCTTACGGATAAACTACGGGTTTCTGGTCAATTGAATTCCCCAAAGAGGAGTATTAACCAGGAGACACCAGATAGTGTCATTTCTCGGAAATTTGAGGACCTTTTTGCTTGTGATGTTCACTATTTCCAGAAATTGCTCGAGTCATTTAATAAGATTGCAGAAGATAAGTCACTTGCAGACTCCTCGCACAAACTCGATGCGCTCTTACCTTTGCGGGCAAAGCTTCTTAAACAACCACCAAATACCATCAGCTTTGCTCTTGACTACCACGAGTCCGTTTTCGGATTCTTTTCGAAAGCTGTTGAGGTGATTGTGCGGGATCACATTCGCCTCTTGCTCAAACAAGATGAAGAAAAGCGTAATAATGATACACGTGAGGAAAAGCTTATGAAAAGAATTAAAGAGCTTGAAAGGCTGCTTCAAGACGGAAAGGGTAAGGTTCAACGCGACAATCAGTTACGCATTGAGGAACTTACAAATCGCTGGAAAGCAGAGAGAGAGGCACGTGTTGCAGAAAACAATGCAGCTCAAAGACGCTTGAATGAACTTCTTCATGAGAATTCTAGATTATCTCGAGCTCTCTGATTCTTCTCCGATTTTGCCATATGTTTTTGCCATATTTGCACCCACATCTATTTGCAGACGGAATTTCGAAATTGAACAGCAAAAACCAATTTTCAAAAACTCTATCTCTCTCTTGATATAAATGGCTGATAAAACCCCTAGCTATTTTCGGCAAATTTTTCCCATTTCAATTTTGTTGTTTCAGTTCTTAACATGTCGCACCCGTGCACCACCACCTTTTTGAAAAATTTGCAGCACATTTCAACAAACAACTTTCAAACGAAATGCCATCTATCAAAGAGCTTGAAAGCCAAATCAATTTGGATGACATCGACTTCTCCGACTTGGAGGCTAAGTACGCTGTAAGCCCAGACTTGGGTGCAGAGAACTACGTCGTCGTTGATGGCGCTCCTAAGGCTCCAGCTTCCAAGGCTCCATTGTTGGAGAAGGTCTTGCGTAAGTTCTTGAGCAAGGCTGGTGAGGTCTTGGAAGGCGAGGCCGGTGTCTACCTTCCTGTTGAGGACAACATGACCAAAGGTTTTCTTTTTGTCCAATACAAGACCGCAGAGATGGCCTCTGCTGCTGTGTCCCAACTTAATGGTAAGCCTTTGGATGCTAAGCATAGATTGTCTGTGAACAAGATCACAGACATTGAGAAGTACTGTTCTGAAGGCAGCGTTCCTCTGGTTTTCGAGGAGCCTGAGGTTCCTCCTATGCAATCGCATGGTTACTTGAAGTCTTGGTTGCTTGACGAGAGTGGACGTGACCAAGTCGCTTTGCATTTCTCTGAGAGCGTTGGTGTCTACTGGAGCAACAAGAAGAACGAGCCAAAGGCCGTTGTTGAGCCTCGTAAGGGTTTCACCTCTAAATATGCTAAGTTCTCCCCAAAGGGAACTTACTTGTTCTCTATTCACCCTCAAGGTATTCAATCATGGGGTGGTGACAACTTTGAGCGTGTGAACAAATTTATTCACCCTCAAGTTCGTTTGATTGACTTTTCTCCAAACGAAAAGTACATGGTCACTTTGGCTCCAACTCCAATTGAGCGTCCTACCTCTGCTGAGGAGTTGAAGGACTTCCCCTTTGGTCCTGAGTCTGAAGGCCACAAATTGGTCATTTGGGACTTGGTCACAAGTGAGCCTGTTAGAACTTTTGCCTTGCCACCTCATTTGGAGGGTCAAAAGGAAATGCCTTGGCCTTTGGTTAAATGGTCTTTTGATGACAAGTACTGTTGTCGTCAAGGTCCAGATGCTTTGGCTATTTACGAGACTCCTTCTTTCCAATTGTTGGAGAAGAAGTTGGTTAAGATCGAAGGTATTGTTGACTTCGAATGGGCTCCTGCCGGTGTCAAGCTTGCAGGTTCTCGTGTCGAGGGTGGTGAGCATGTTTTGTCGTACTGGACTCCGGAAACTACTAACCAAACCGCAAGAGTTGCCTTGATGCAGATTCCATCGAGACGTATCATTAGAACAATCAACGTCTTCCAAGTCAGTGATGTTAAGATGCATTGGCAAGACCAGGCCGATATGTTGTGTGTAAAGGTTGACCGCCACACCAAATCGGGTAAGACCTTCTTCTCTAACTTGGAGTTTTTCAGAACCACTGAAAAGGATTGTCCTGTTGAGAAATTGGAGTTGAAGGAGGTTTGTATCAACTTTGCATGGGAACCAAAGTCCGAGAAGTTCATCATCATCTCTCGTTTGGACGACGGTAACAACAACCCTGCCATCCCAAGAAACAACATCTCATTCTACGTTCGTGAGGCCCCAACTAAGAACAAGGCTGTCAAGTTTAGAGTTTTGAGTCAAATTGAGAACAAGCACACCAACACTATTTTCTGGTCCCCAATCGGTAGATACGCTGTTACTGCCACTATTGCCAAGTCTTCTGGTGAGTTGGACTTCTACGACACTCAATTTGAGAGCGAGAAGAACCCTAAGAACACTGAAGTTAAGTTGTTGAAGAACGAGAAATTCGGTGGTATGACCAACATTTCTTGGGATCCATCAGGAAGATTCCTCGCTGCCTGGTCGTCTGCTTGGGTTCACTCTATTGAGAATGGTTACAAATTGTTCGAATTCTCCGGTAACGTCTTGATCGATGAGTCCATCGACCAATTTAAGGACTACATTTGGAGACCAAGACCATCCTCCTTGCTTACCAACAGTGATATCAAGGCTGTCAAGAAGAGACTCCGTGAGTACAGCGCTCAGTTCGATGAGATTGATGCCATGGAGGCTGATACTGCCACCAGAGAAGCTATCTTGTTGCGTCGTAAGTTGTTGGAGGAGTGGAGAGAATACAGAAGTCAATACTCAAGTGTTCAATCCAACGAGCAAGACGTTGAAGCTGAAATGGTTGAAGAGATTAAGGAAGAGATCATTGAAGAAAAGGAGGAGATTGTCGAGTAAAGAGCCCCACATTATATTGTACAATACATTTTTTCACTGTCATTTCGATCAATTACAAGTATTCTTGCAGTCCTCAATCTACTATGGTTGAAATTACATAATGTGAATCAAACACTTCAGTTTGAACTTTTAAGTGTATTAGAAGTTCTAATTTTGCATAGTTTAGATAAGGATGACACCCCATAAGATCGTGAAAACTCTTGTTGACCGCATTTCAGCATAGTCATACAAGTCTCAGAGATCATATCTCATATATCCCATATGGATCATCTCATCTACAACCATAGAGGGAAATATAGAGTGCCCACCATGGAAAACAGTGTGCATCAGTAATCCCACCTGAATCATCAGGTATTTACTGTGTTCCGGTTCTTTCCTTACCCACTTGTTAGCCACATGTCATCTCCTATTGTAGCTAGATATTGGTTGGTCTATGTACATCAGACAGCTTTGGTCTTTAACTGAAGACCATGCCATTTGGAGATCTCATCCTTCAACACCTCATTCACCAACCTGTGCTGCTTGATCATAGGTAGCCCCTTAAAAGCTTTACTCTCAACGCTGATGGCAAACATGGAACCGCAACCACCACTGACGTCTTTTACACTTAACGTTTCTGGAGAGAATTTTGAGGCAAGCATGTCAAAGATTTTTCTTTCATAAGCTTCGGATGGTGGCGTCAACAAACCCCGTACTAGACTTGGTGCTTTACGGATCTGAAGTCTTTGGAACATGTTTCTTTGTGTTGATTAGGGTGATGGGCAGGGAGAAGAGTAATCAGAATACTGTCATTGGGCCGGTAACCTGTGAGAACAAGAGGGTAGAATCCTGGCCATAAACAAACGAAAAAGTATAAAAGGAGACGGAATTTCCGATCAATGTCTATCAATTGAAACCTTGTTTTTTTTTGCCTTGATCTGGTGGCATGTCTTTCTTTCCTACTTTCCCATTAGGTTTCTGTACCCCAGGTTTTACACTACTGATCCAAACTTGATCCAAACTTATTCAAAGCTTGTTAAAAGGTCATTCAATTAGTCAAAACTAATTCAAAACTAAATATTGTCTCGTTCAAATCTCTTCCAAAACCCAAAAATGCCACTACGAATTGTGGTTTGTGGTGATGATACCGTTGGAAAGTCCAGTCTCATTGCTTCATTTGTCAAGGAAGAATATGTGGCCAATGTCCCTGGTGTGATCCCACCCGTCACAGTATCAAAAGAAGACTATAGAGTTCAAAGAGACACACAGGATGACATCGAAATCGATTATAAGTCCATTGAAGGCTTTCTCCCCGATTTCATGATTATTGTGGATACTTGTGCTGCAGACCAGGTGGCTCTCAATCGGGAATTGAAACAAGCAGATGTCATTCTCTTGGTGTACCTGGACCATTATACATACGAGCGAGTAGCTCTTCATTGGATGCCTATGTTTCGTGCCATGGGTGTTAATGTACCTATCATAGTTTGCGAAAACAAGTGTGACACTGTCGAAAAATCAAGTACCTCGTTCAAGCAGGTTCGTTCCGATGAATTCATGCCACTTATCACAGATTTCAAAGAGATAGAGGCGTGTGTTCGTTGCAGTGCCAAAACAAACGCAAACGTAGTGGAAGTCTTCTTTCTTTGTCAGAGGGCATTCACCCATCCTATATCCCCAATATTCGATGCCAAGGAGGGAAATTTGAAGCCCGCAGCTGTGGAAGCTCTTAAAAGAATTTTTTTTCTTTGTGATGGCGATCAGGATGGACTCTTGGATTATACTGAGTTTTCTGACTTACACATGAAGTGCTTTTCGCTGCCAGCATCTTTGGAGCTGTTTGAGGACATCTTACAAACTGTTGATGTCATTATTCTCCCCGAAAATACAGCACCACCCAAAAAAAGAGGCATCTCGGAAAATGCTTTCATCATCTTGAATAAGATATACGCTGAGAAGGGGAGACACGAAACAATATGGGGCATATTTAGGGCATTTCATTACACTAATTCCCTCTCACTCAACGACAGGTTTCTTTACCCAAAACTCGAGATAAATCAGAATTCCAGTGTCGAGTTGAGTCCTACGGGTTATCGTTTTTTGGTTGATTTATTCATAAAGTTCGATAAAGATAACGATGGAGGGCTCAGCGAAAGTGAGTTAAACAATTTGTTCATTCCTACTCCGGGAATTCCTAAGCTATGGACAGAAACTCAATTCCCATCATCGATTGTTTGTACGGAAAAGGGTCACGTCTCTCTCCAGGGCTGGCTAGCTCAGTGGAACCTCACCACATTTCTTGACCATAAGACTACGCTTGAATATCTTGCGTATCTTGGTTTCGATGAAGGTATTTCTGTCAAAGCCATTAAAGTTACAAAACCAAGAAAACTTCGTCAAAAGCAAGGAAAATCGTACCGAGGACCTGTAAACGACCGAAACGTTTTCAATTGTTTCGTTATCGGAGCACCAAAATCAGGGAAAACTTCGCTATTGGAGCTGTTTATCCGGGGGTCCTTCAGCGAGGTTTATCTGCCCACGATTAAACCCAAGGTATGTGTCAAAGATATCGAACTACGTGGTGGAAAGCAGTGTTATCTTATACTTGAAGAACTAGGAGAACTAGAACCTGCTATACTCGAAAACCAAAAGCGTCTTGATCAATGTGATGTCATTTGCTACACCTATGACTCCTCGGATCCTGACCTGTTCCAATATTTGGTTGAATTGCGTGAGAGGTTCCACAAGTTGTTGGATGACATACCGTCTGTCTTCGCTGCGTTAAAAGCAGATTTGGATAAACAACAGCAAAGGTGCGACCTACAACCTGAGAATTACACACGAGACTTGTTTCTAAATTCTCCGTCTCATATTTCGAGCTCGTGGACTACATCTCTCCATGAACTTTTCATTCAATTAGTCGATGCTGCAAAGACCCCAAGCACGGCTACACCCGGCCTTGAAACGCACCCTGACACAAGCGATTTTGATAACATGAAACATGTTATTATTGCTGGCGGTGCCATTTCTGTAATGGCAATTTTCTCTCTTTGGATATTTCGAAGTGCACAGCGCCAATCTACTTTCCTGTGAGGGCGCACGACCATGTCCTTTCCCCAGACCTGGTGCGAGTCGATGCGATGCCCATCGCTCCACTTGAAAAAAAAAACCAAAGACATTATCACCATAGACAGTTGTGATCAACCTAGAATAATCATATTGAAATGTCTTCTTCTGAATTTAAGCCTGTTACCGTGGAAAAGCCGCTCCCAAACACTTATGACCTTGGAAACTTGGCCACATTTGACCCAAACCCACTCGATGCTGACAAACTTAAGGATGCCCTGCAAAGAGAAGAATATTTGTCATCTGTCACTAGAGACAACCTTCAACTTCTAATCAACCAGATTTTATCATTACCTATCAAGGCCACCACTGAAACTCATGGCTCATCTACTGGACAAGACTCCACAATGACACTTATAAGATTGCCAGAGCCAACCACATCTTTGCCAAGAGAGAAGTCTATTCCTAAGGACAAGCCAAAAACCAAATGGGAGAAGTTTGCTGCAATCAAGGGTATCAAGGCCAAGGCCAAGGATGGAAAGATGGTGTATGACGAGGCCACTGGTGAGTGGGTTCCCAAATGGGGTTACAAAGGTAAAAACAAGGATCTTGACAACCAGTGGTTGGTTGAAGTTGAAGACAAGGTTAAAGGTACCCCAGATGAGCTTATTGATCCCCGTACTTTGAAGCGTGCTGAGAGAAAGAAGTTAATCAAGAAGAACGAGATGCAACACAAACGTAACTTGAGAAACCAACAAGCTTGAGTGGACAATTCTGTGGTGCAATCGAGTTGACTGGAACAGGATTCTGTCTTCTCAGTGTTGAAATGAAAGAAAAAAAGAAAGAACTCCGTCTTTTCGTGTCGTTTTTTGTGTGTTCTAGGTCGCTAGTGCATCCTTCTAACTTAGTCCCCCAAATATCCCATATCATATGTCCTGTTGTCCCGTAGGCGGACACACTCTGAGCAACAAACAATGTACACTTAGAAGGTAATTTCCAAAGAGCTAGATTCTTTCAAGATGTTAATTTTGCCAAGGGCTGAATGTCGAGCCAGCGAACTATCAATCAAAGATATTTTAAATGTGAGAAATTCGCCTTTCAATTGTATAAAAAATATTTCTCGTCCTGCTGAGTTTCTCATCACTTTCTCTCATTAATGTTCCAGTTTCTTGCTCCTAAGCCTACCCTTGCCCTGCCCCCAGCTTTAGACCTTGATACATTTCTACCCCCATCACTAAGCCACAATGTCTACCTATGACCCCGATTCATACTTGCCTATGATAGACGTATGAATATACAACTTACCTTCATTCATTCAATTGAATTTCACTAACAAGTAGGCCATTTTGAGTGCAGCCGACCTTGAAACGGTAACCATTAAGAAGATCAGAAACGCTCTTCTGGAGCTCTACTCAATTGACTTGAGTGCACACCGGGTACGTAGTTTCCACCACAATGGAGCATAAACAAGAGAATATTAAAGCAATATTTTTATTGGAGGGTGTCTTATTTTTGTTTTTTGTTTTTTTGTTTCTGTTTCTGTTTTGTTTTGTTTGGTTCCTCGGTCTTTAGCCATATACTAATACAACTAGAAGGAAATCAACGAGATCATCTTAGGTCGATACCATACATTTCAAGATGGAGAAATAGAAAAACCGCCCGTGAAGAATCTTCAACAGGCTCAGATAATAAAAATCGAAAAGGACAAATTGGAAGAACATGACCATTTGATGGCTGTTCGGTTGCAACAAGAAGAAAATCAGCATGCGTCACCGACAAGATCCAAGCGCACAACCAGCCGGCCTACGAAAGTGACTAAAGCGACAAAAGCGACAAAAAAACAGGCCGATGCCCGTGCCAAATCCGTCGCGAATACCGTTTTCAATGCTCCGCATCTTCTTTCGCCAGCACTTCTGGAGTTGATAGGTGCAACTCATTTGAGCAGACCACAGGTAGTCAAACAATTATGGCAATATATTAAGGAACACGAACTTCAAGATGATAACGATAAACGCAAGATCAATTGTGATTCAAAAATGTTGGCAGTATTTCGAAAGAAATCGGTCAATATGTTTGAGATGAATCGACTTATCAGTGACCATTTATTCAAGAGTGACGAAGTAACATCCCAAGACTCGGGTGTCAATGTGAGCAATGAGGTTCTGTCAGATAGTGCAGAAACCTCAGAAACCTCAGAAATTCCAGAAATTCCAGAAACCTCTAAGGTTTCACTAAAGACTGAGAATGAACATGAGGTCTAATATTTTTGTCTGGGATCCTTCTTGTTTAGACAATCTCTTATCACTATAGGGACAGAAAAGAAGTTGAAAAGAGAATTTGTTGATGAAATGAAGAATATTCTTGATTGAGAAATTTCTAATTTTGCTGGCTTAAATGAAAAAAATTCTTCAATTTCCAATATTCATCATTAATTGTTACAACTTATTCCCACGGCTCATATCAGCTCAACCGATTCTACCAAGAGATGATTCTACCAAGAGATGATTCTACCGAAGGATTAACCATTTCAGTCAATAATCAAATCAATGTGACTGGTTTCAACTGCTAAATTCGCTCGTCTTTTCTTATTTTTGCCCTTCTTGGCCACATTTGACCATTTCGTTATTTCCATGTCTTTGGCAGATCTCTAACCTTAGATCATAAGATCGGGATCAAGATCACCATCACCTTTACAATCTTGATCAAACAGAAACAGATACAATTGAAACACAAAATGCGTCACGATTATTGAAATAAAAAAAATGTATTTATCTGACCCATTCCTACGGCCAAAGCTTAGCGATCCAGCAATTTTTGACCCTGATGTCTATTTTAGCATCCTTCCTCTTCAAGTCTACTTCCCTCCACACCTACCTCTAAGTAAACCACACAACCACATCACTTCCACTCCTTCAGCCTGATTTATCTTCAAGAAAATTCCACTATCTACTTTTTTATCGGTTTTGTATCATTCCACTCATTTAATTGTGAGTCTTCTTCCCTTATCCACGCCACGTCGTGCTATTCATGATCCCAGCTGTCCCACCCCACCGACGAGCCGAGAAAGGGAATCTTTCTCCGCCACTTGGCCTGATCAATGCCTTGTCATATCTTGATCAAGCAACAACAGAAGTAGACTTGACCCGATTGTATGAATATGTGTTGAAGGTGATACTTCTTGATTACATGTGTGAGGCCAGATTCTTGCAACCTGTGCCACAGCCCGAACTTGCTAGGGCAGACTCACGACCCTCTTCAGAAGTTCGGAAATCTAGATACTCACGTTACGATGGTGAAGCGTTGCTTCCGTCGTATCTACTTACTGATCTTAAAACGAAACTTAACCAGATAGCTATGTCGTCTCTGAACCACGATGACTTAATGAGACGACTGCTTCTTCGATTCTACGGTGAACTTCTTGATCCTCGTCTTGTTGAAGAAATCAAAAGAGCTGGCTCGGTAGACATATTGGTGATGAAGTTTGTCTCAGCTGCAAATAAAGAAGTAGTGAAGATGGGTCTGGTATCAACAGAAGAGACACCACTGGTGGTATTTAGTCACACTGAAAAATTCGTAGACATCATCATTCGGTTGGTACAGAAGGACCGAAATTCCGAGGCTATCATCTCCAAACTTAATGAGCACAAGGCATCCCTTAAGCCCGGAAAGTCCTCCATGTCAAATAGACCATCTTTCACCTCCCAGAGATCTGCAACCTTGAATTATGTGGAGCCAAGTTATAAGGTTTCTGACCTTGATCAAGGCTATGTTTCATTGTTGTGTGAGTTTTTCCGTATTGATCTGGCTACTTTGCAGTCAGATATAAACCGGCTACGTCCCATGGCAAATCAGAAATCCCTCCATAAAGATGTCGCCAAATTCTTACTATTCCTTGCTGAAGATTCCTCCTTACCCTCCAACTTCGCAACGAAGGAGGCTTTCGCTGAATGGAAGAAAAGAGCTACAAAAGACTGCACTTACCTCGTAAACAAATACACTATCCCAGCGATTTTGAGACTCAAGGCAATTCCGGATTTGAGTGAAGAGGAGGAGTATTATTTGTCACCACCCCAACTGGTCGCGAATATGTATTACTTTGCACTCATTAAGCAGTGCTTGCTTCATCAAGAGTCCGGCCAAAGCTATGACATTATGGGTCCACCAATTTTGTATTCTAAAAAGGCAAGTCAGCTCATTCTACAATGTGGTCGTATCTGGCGTTTGTCTCCGTCTTCACGCGCTGTCGCTCTTATAACTGCAGCCCAACAGAGTGGCATTCTAACAGATCCACTCTGTGTTACAAATCCTTCCGAAATTGGACCTATAGTGCTTCCCATGGCTGCAAGTGTCCTACAAGCTTGTAAGCGTATAATTGACGAAGCTGATTGTGATTGGGATGAGAAGAATCTGTGGTCTCTACTAGATCAGACCCTATGGATACATCAACTAGACAATATCTATTCCATGACATTTCACAGTCTACGGGACTGTCTTGGATCGGTTCTAAGCAAAGTTGTGAAACCTAAGTTTTCGCCCTTTATTCAATTCCTAGATGACTACATTGAGAGTGACTGTTTGTTTTATGAGTATGAAAAATCTGGTGGTGTCGCCAAATGGAAGAAGAGGCTCACTAAAACTCTAATCCGAACTTCCGAGTCTCTGTATGCTGCTCACTTAGAAACACTTCCTCGTGATTCAACCTTAAATGTGCTGCATGTTCTCAATATTGCTGATAATATTGTTAAGGATATTAAAGTCTTACAAAAACGATACCCAAGTCCTTTACTTGAGTTCTTGAATATCGGTCGCACTTATGCTGAAGTTGTCACCAACTTGTTTGCACTGGACGCTAAGAAAATTCTTACCCACATTTCCTCTGGTATGAGATCTCGTGGTGAATTCTTAAGCTATAGTGATGCTTTGGAGGTTTACAAGACAATGAGAGAAATTCGCCTGATTCACCGCCAGGTTGCTCCAAAGCAAAAGTTTTGTTTTGACTTGGAGGAGTTTTGTTATCCCTACTTGGAAGCTTGGTTGGAGGAAAGCAACGAAAAGATCTGCAGTTTTGTGGATAACGCTCTAGAAAAGGATGACTTTAAGCCAATGGAAATTGAGGATGATGAGAAAAAATATTCTACATCTGTTCACGATATTTTCACCCTTATCCGTTATTATTTGGGAATTCTTAAGGATTTGAATTGGGAGAATTCTTTCCAACTTGCAAAAATTAAAACTTCATTCATGAAAAGCATTAGCTCATGCTGCATTCTGTATGCTAACGAAATTTCAGACATGGTTATGAATGATCTCACTGAAGAAGTTGAAACGTCTCCGGCGTCCAATGGGTGGCTAGCCGATGTTAAAAGCCTTGTTGAGCAAAAACTTGGCACGGAAAAACTTGAAGGAGAAACTGTCAATTTCACTCCTCGTACTTGCGTTGGTTTGAATAACCTTGGTGCTATGGGAACTCAACTTGCAAAGTTGGAAGATATTCTTGATCCAGAAGCAGTTTCTGCTACTGTGCTCTCTCAAGATCCAACTGCTCGTCACAATTACTCTAATCACGTATTTACTATTCGGATCATTCGAGGAGAAGGTATACTGTCTCCATCTGATAGTTCTTCAGTCAAGCCTTACGTTACGTTGGTAGATTCTTCTGCACGTCGTCCAATCGCAAAGACAAGAACGCTAGAAGGTGAAACACCTAATTGGGATGAAGAATTTGAGGTCAGTTTACCTGCAAACAGTACGATGACAGTAGCTGTTACTGTGTGGGAAGACCGGTTTGGGTCGCATGGTGTTTGTGGACGCGCTCTTTTGCAGTTGGAACCCCGAAAATTCAAGCATGACGGTATTCCACTGGAGATATATCTCGACTTAGACCCACAAGGTCGAATTTTGGTTGAAATCGCCGTTGAGAGTGAACGAGAAGATGCCATCTTTGCGATGGGAAGAGCTCACAGATCTTTGAAGCGTGCCGAGCAAAGAATCATTAAACTCATTGTGGCAAGATTCTCAAAATGCATCAAACGCTCGTTTTCTCGTCTGACCCTCAAGTCTATTTGTGGAGCTTCTGGTAACTTGAAACCTTCAGAAGAACAGCTTGATCAAGCAATGATGCCATTGTACGATTTCTTGAATGTGAATTTATCGGTTTTAGCTGAATGTCTTACAAAAAATCTACTATTATCAGTCATGTTGGAGGCTTGGAATGTCGTCGTGGATAGTGCCGATGAACTTTTGCTTCCAAAACTTACAAGCTCGAAAGCGCTTCGTCTGGTCGGATTGAAAAATAGGATGCATAGCACTGGCAACTCAAAGGTTGGTTGGCAGTCTGCAGTGACATCTGCAGTTGTAAATGTCACCAACACCATCAGCAACTTAGGGTTTGGCAAGAATTTGACAATCAACGAGATAGAGACAGTTATTTCGTGGTTAAACTTCCTTTGCTTTGACTTCTTTCACAATAATGGAAATGGACCTCCTATCTCTGCTTTGAAAAATGACAAATACCAATCCTTGTTGCTTGTTCCCGTCTACTATGACACGGATGTCACTATTCTAGTACAGGAAGTGGACAGACTTTCCCCAGCCTTCATTGAAACCTTGAGAGAAAAAAATAATGTTTTTCTTCCTGGGCAGTCAATTGTCGCCAATAAACTTAGATCCCGTGCAGGGTCTATTGCTAGAAGCCTGACAATTCGAGCAAATGCGACCGCAAAAGCTAGAGAACGCGCTACCAAAGAAGCCATTGAGTTGCAATCAGATCCACTCACTGCTCAAACTTCTGCCGAAAACATCATTCTTCGTTTGTTGATTCTTCGAAATGAAAAGTCTTTTGTGAGTCGTCGCTTGGAGCAGAGAGAACGTTTAGCTCACACTCTTGCCACAGAGAGGCTTGTCAAGGCAGTAGCTGAAGGATCTGTTTTCAGATAATCTTGTTAGGTCACAGAGTCACCGACCCTGTGGTACGAATCACTTCTTTAATATCATTAGGCTTGAAAAAGAGCAGTTCGAGTCTAATACTCATTATCACAAGTATTAACTTTTAAAAATGCCACATTCGCTTTTAAAAAAGTATATTGTAGAGTGTTGTTGATTGTAATTGGCTACGTCTAGATACTATTGTCACATATATTCAAGTACTTTTACATTTTAAACGAACCATCCATGGCATCGTCCATGGTGGTGTCATTTGCATCCTGCTGTATAGTGGTGTCGTTGTGTTCTTGTACGACGGTGGAGTCAGCATCTATCGTAGCATCTGGGTTAACCTTGAAGCTACTGGTTGAGATAGGAGCATCCTTTGAATTTTCAGACTCAGCGCGAGTCTCATCAGCGCCAGTCACTGTATTATCAGCATTGTTCTCTTGAGTCTCCTTTGTCTCTGCTTCATTATTTTCGTGATCGATCGTGGCTTCAACATTCAAAGCCTTGAATGCAGCTGCACCCTCTTCAAGCAATTTATTGAAGTTGCAGTCGTACTTGGCAGAAGTATCATCTGACGAGGTTGAGATCCATGGAGTTATCAGTGCAAGAACCAGTTTCAAAGTATCAAGCTTTTCTTCGGGTGATGCCACGGCCATATCTTTATTCCTTGTGTAGACACTCTTTACCGTAAACTCGTCATATGTGTCCTTCTCGAAGAATAATCTATAAGAGTTTTCGCAAAGCGAAACACGAAGTTCGCTTTTAGATGTACCTTCACATTGGTCTTCATCAATTGCCAGTATAAAGGATTTGTGGAAAGGCATGTTAATCTTGGAAATCGGCACACCCTCTGTTGGATGAGACATCACAAACAGCGTCACATAGTAATTGTACATCTCTTCTGCATTTGCGTGATCATTGATGGTCAAATCGTCCAATCCGACAAATTGAATGTTCATGGCACTAGTCAGTTCCTGGTATCCTATCTTGAACATATTTTCTTCTGCGTTCATGAGATTACGCACTTGCATACGATACAAGATTTGATCTTTGGCAGTCATATGTGGACTTTTGCGATCTTGCTCGTAGAGAAGAAGCATCTCAGAGGTCTTGTGGTCGGTGATCATCGTATGCATGTACTTGACCATAGACTGAACTACTTTGTCGAGAGTGTAACACTTGTAAGCTTTGTTTCTGTAAGCTTGGCGTAAACTCTCTTCAAACCATTGGTGCTCGATTTCTCCATCTAATAGACGTTCAGCAAGCGCCAAAACTTGTCCGTAGGCTGATTTGTTGTGGCTAATTTCCACGCCCAAGTCTTCAAGTTGGTGCAGAACCAAGTTCAAGTCTTTGGCGAATTGAGGAACACGCCTCAGAGCTATTTCCTTGCGAACATCCTTGTCCATAAGTTTAATTTCCAAAAGCCTTTCATATAATGTGCGGAAATGACGGACGAACACATAGATAGTAGTGTTACAGAAAAGGTTAAACCGATCACGTTTCTCGGCGGAATTTGCATCATCAAGAGAGAACTTGAGAGATGCAGCTTGAATCCAAAAGTCGCCTGGTTTTTCACCATCCAGATGAACTTCGACATCCGAAGCATCGTTTTCAGAAGCAGGTGAATCACCCACCTCCTCCTTTCTCGATTTTGATTGCTTCTTGAGAACGTCACGCAAAAGATCAGGGTCACGGTGACGCTTCTTTGATGGAACATTCTCCTGTCCTGTTGAGGGGGGGGTCTCGTTAGCAGAGCCATTTTCGTCGGCTCTCTCAGTCTTTTCAGATGAAGACTCTTCTCCATCAACAATATCAGACTTTTCCTTCGAACGAGCAGCCAATCCGGCCTCGATATTTTCGCTAGAGATGCCAAATAATAATCCAATAAAATGCTTAAAAAATGCACCTAACTTATCACGGTCGCCAACAGAATAACTTGATGATTGGTGAACATAGAAGTCACTGAGGCGTAATATATCATAAATCACCTCTATGTGGTCAAACACGTAATTAAGTTGTTCCTTGGGCTTAGGAGTCAATGGATGAAGACGCTTGTTTTGTTGCTCCATTTTGACTGTGCTGATCTCACTGACCATTTGCTTAGCTGTGAGAAGCTTCTTATCAGCTTGTTTGAAAGTCAAACCCAAATGATCGAGAGATTTGAAAAACACTTTTTGTTCCATCTCACGCCACACCTTGTTCCACTCTCTCTGCGCACGTTTCCATTCCTCGTCTTTTTGCTTCAAACGCTTGAGCACCACAGGAACTGCCACTGCTGGGTTTTCATGCAATGCATCAATAACCTCGAAACCACGATCTTTATCATAAATCTTTCGAATGACCTTTTTGTATATGGTCTGCAGTGTATGTCCCAAGCCAGGAGGGACTTTGAAGTTTGCTTTTTGCTCGGGAGTCATATTTGCAATTCTGTTCGCAATGGTCTCCAATGTCTGGATGGTACGAAGGTTTGCCTCCATGTGATAGTCAAATTCTAATCTCTCTTCTTCGATCTTAAAAAGAATCTCTTCATATTGATTCTTACGATGTGAAATAAATCCACTATCTTCAGAAGCCCAAGTAGGATGACCAACCCATTCATCATTCAACACCTCCCAACACATTTCATCACGTCCGGAACATGGCATGTAAGTTTCAACTTTTGGTAACTGTCTGTACAGCGGACCATAGGCCTTGCACAATGAAAGCTCGATTTGGTGTTTCTTGAAGGTAATATCCTCGATGTGTTGAGTTTTTTCTTCATACCCCACAAATTGCTTGAACCAGTTAAGCAAGTCGATATGGGCATCCCCGAGGAATACATCCACACGTTCCACGAGGGTGTCTTTGTCGATGATGTCCTGCAGAAATAAGTTGAGCATCTTGAGAAACTCGTTATAAGTCTGTTTGTTTCCAATGGCACGCTTGACTTTATCGAAGAAAGCAAGCTCCTCGGTCAAAGAAGAGGATTTGGCGGTAGCACAAGGTGGAACAGGCTCGGGAATTCCAGGCACAAGGGTCGCATTGGCGCGCACAGCTCCACTACCGTTTGATGCTGTCATACCTGGAGTATAACCCTTTTTCAAAGAAACTGCTTGAACACCCCCACGAATACTCAGGTATTGAGCCTCGTCGTTATAGTTGTTTTCATAGTCATAGTGCTCGCTACCTTTTCTAAGCGCACCTTCTTTGTGCTCAGCCTCCGGGGCTGTCGCGTAAGGATACGCCCGTTGTTGCTCAGCAGCTACTGCAGTTCCTGTCGCAGGTTGGAAGTTGCCTAATGGTGGCAATTGAGAAACGTTGCCATAGAAAGCATGTTCTCCTCCAGCAGCACCAGGATTAACAACTACATTGTTGGCAACATGAGCATTGGAAACATGTCCCAATTGAGTAACACCATTTTCCTCACGAGATTCGAAATTTTGTTGCAGATTTGCGCTATCTGGGAGAAACCGCTTGAAATCATCAAGAAGGTCAGGCAGATTCACAAAAAGTTGGGTGACTTGCTCATAAACTTCGCCAATTGGCTTCAGTTCGCGTTGGTATGTTTGCAAAATTTCCAAAAACTGCTTATAAATATCTGGTTGATTAGCAAAGCGAGTTTTGATTTTGTTGACATACAGAATGGCGTGATTAAACTCCAATTGATGTCCTGTTTGTTGTCCTTGGCCGGCAGGAGCAGCTTCTTGCTGAAACTGTCCAGCAGCAGCCATTTGCTGAGGAGGTTGTTGAGCAGGAGGACGTGGCATTTGCTCGGAAGTAATTCCAGGTCCTCTCCAAGCTGTGGTATTGAGCACCAGGTTGTCTCCCACATTTGGACGAGTAGTCTCGCCCAATGGGGTCGTTACGGTAATTGGGTTAGGATCAGAAGGATCTAAAGAACACTCAATTCTATACCCAGGTGGTAAAAAGGTATTGAATCCCTGGATCAAATTAGGGTGACCGCGAAACAAGGTCGACACACGATCAATTACACCAGGTGTGTCAATACTTTGCGACTTGAAGTCTTTCATGATGTCCAAGAAATTGTTATACACGTCAGCTTGGCTGTAGAACTGCATTTTCACTTGATCCAAATAAGATAAAGCATCTTTGACATTCAAAGGGCGGTACATGCTTGAGCTAGATGAGCGATTAAGCAACCCTTGAGGAAGACGATTCATAGCATCACTGCCATCCTCAGGCAAAGGCAGATTATCCTGTGGCGATGCCGTGGCTTTATCTGCAATTGCTGTAGTATTTCCAGGCCCATAAGGAACACTCAGAGAGTTTGGTGTTGGAGCTTGGGCTGGGTGAGACTGAGAAGGGGCTTTTTGTGGCAGCACAATGTGTTGTGATTGTCCCGGTGCCGGTGGTGCCCCTTGGTGAGATTGAGAGAGAAGCTCGGGATGAGGGTGTTGTGGCTGGTTCTGTTGAATTGGCGCCTGTGACTGACTTTGCTGCGACTGGATGGAGGGTTGTTGGTTTTGATGTTGAGCAAGGTGAATTTGTTGCGCTGGTGGGGATCCTTGGCCTGTTTGATTAGGCTGAACATGCAGACTCTGTTGGGCTTGTGGACCTGCTTGACCTTGTGGACCTGCTTGACCTTGTGAAACTGGTTGACCTTGTGGACCTGGTTGACCTTGTGGACCTGGTTGACCTTGTAAACCTTGTGGAGATTGTTGATCAGGTTGCCCAGTTTGGTTTTGTTGGGCCTTTTGGCTCTGTTGCTGGTTTTGATGGTTTAGGTGTTGATTACCTTGAACCAGCTGAGCGGGTAGGTGACCAGGAATAGAGCCTTGATGATGTTGACCATGGGGTTCATTCTGGTGAGTGATGTTGAAAATAGAATTCGACTGGTGAGTTTGCATAGAGTTAAAGCCCTGTACTATAGGCATATGGCCCGTGACGGATTTATTTCGGTCGTCACCAGTGTTGATGGAAGGGATAACGTATCCGTGGCCAGGATTCGCACCTCCATTTCCACGTCCTATGTTGGGGAGATTGCCAAAAGGCTGAAAGTTTTGACCTGAAGAGTCCAACTTAGCAGGTGGAGGTAACTGACGACTACTATTAGTTAGTATCAAGGTACAATATAGAGAAGCTTGTGATAGCTTCTTGATCAAAAATTTCATGGGGATTTCATAGGAAAGATCATCGCGATTGCTATGACTATAGCCAAAGAAAAGCGATAGCGAGAATGAACAGAATCATTTTCGTGGTCAAGGCAACCGCTTTCTTGCAAAAAAAAACTTCATGGAACCTGTACTTGGACTAGTACTTGCTAAATGTGACCACAAGAGGTTAGGCACGCTGGAGGAAATGCCATAGCTCTGTAGTAGCAAAACTATCAAGGAGTATCTTTGGACACCAGGGAAACTCGGGAAACATGTTACAATAACACATACCCAATATCCACTCAGATAGACCCCCTCAATAGATCGCCATAGATGTCCAACGACCTAGTAATAGCTTGATCATTGCAATTTGCCCATCGTCAAATTGGTTAGGCCATGAAGATCAGCCATTGACAGGAACCCCGAAGGAGAAGAAAAAAACGAAAACTTAAGAAAATGACACATACTTGAATGGCTGGTTGAGTGGGTGACCCTGATTAGACCAGCGATTATCAGGATTCAGCATCGTGAATTAGGATTCCGCAAATTGACCAAAGAGTAATGGCTGGTGATGGGAAGCGATGGATTGCAAGGGAATAGAAACAGACCAAAGACGAGAAATGTCAAGAATGTCACGAAATTAACAAGAGAGATGTCACGTGTCAACGTTCAAAGAAATGGATTCAAATTCCCAGATTTGGATGTTGGTGCTTCTGTTGAACCAGGTGGATAGTGGAGACAGAAAGCGGCCATTGGAACATGGGAAGGCCGGGTAACAGTGTCCATTAATCCATGGTGTCTGGGGTGGGTTCTCTGGTGTACGGGTGTTGAGATTTTGCGTTATATGCAGGTGGTGTTGAAGGATCAGCATGGCGTCAGCGACAGTAATGGGAGAAGAATTGAAGGAGAAGATATTGTAATGAATCGTTACTTCGGAGAGTTGACTTGGTGTACGGGTTTCGTTCTCTTTTTCTTTTTTTTTCTTTTTCTATTGGTTCTTATTTTTATAATGTTGTTTTATGTATTTTTAAGTGTGGTTTTTTGTCTCTGGTTGGTGATTACGTAGGAAGTAGGCGGCACTCGTTGGAAAATGGATATCTGAGAAAGATGGGAATTCTGGAATAATACATAGAAAAGCAGAGAAAACGAAAAGTTCAAACAATTTCTAACTTTTTGAAACTGTGAATGGAAACCGGCATGAAAGAAAACCAGAACCGCTTGAATGGCTGTTATACTACTACATTATGAATCTCTGGCCTCTGAGTAAACCTCCCAGCCTATTCAGTCGACAAGGTAGCTTTTGAAGAGAAAACAAAAAATCAGGGTGGAATGTAAAGAAAAAGACTTCTTTCTTTCTCGTGGGACATTTCAGTTTTTCAGTTTTTCTCTTGGTCTAACTTGTGTTCTTGTGTTCTTGTGTCTGTCAGAATCTGAGTCTCCCTATACATATCTAATCACTGAGAGGCCAGCCAAATGGACACTATAACCAAGTAGCATAAATCAAGAAGCAAAAGTTAAGCAAATAAAAAACAACAACTTCCAACCTGAGGATTCACAAAAAAAGATTACTCCATTTTCTCTCCAGTCTCCATTCCCTCTCTGCTTGTCAGCTCTGTTCCCCATCATTTCACTTCGTGCACACCTCGGGTTTCTTTCATTAACAACATCATGAATGCTCCAGATAGATTTGAGTTGTTCATCTTACCAGATGGCATAGATAAGTATGTTCTTAGGGCCAGTAAGACCATATTCAAAAAGTCTTCTTGTTTCAGTACTAACCACCAAGAATCAAGATAATTCCTGATACAAAGGTTCCCAATGCTGCCATCATAAAGATCGAGAGAGAAGACCACACTTTAGCTAACTTGTTGCGGGCTCAGCTTGCTAAAGATGAAAGAGTCATCTTTGCTGCCTACAAGGTCGAGCATCCTCTTTTTGCCAACTTTGTTATGAGAATCCAGACCGAAGAGGATTACACCCCAAGAGATGCCTTAAAAAACGCTTGCTCCAACCTTATATCCGAGTTGGACGTTCTCAAAACGAAATTCAAGGACGAGTGGGCCCTTAAGTCTTTGCTTAACAGCAATGAATACTAGACATGTATTATATTCCACGTTTGCGATGTCTGCGTCTATAGGAGTCCGCTCAGTGGGATGCTTTATCCCCATGGTTCAGTAGAGACTTCGGGCTCTGTTTTGGTCGATAGACACATGGATGCTTCTCTGACTGATAGAAAAGATCGCACCAGTAAACCCTTAGTCTTTAGGGTAATCTTCTGTACAAGATAAGAAAAGCCAAGAAAGGCTAAGAAAGGCTAAGAAAAGCAACGTTTGTAAATATACAATAAGAAACAAAATAGTCAGATTATGCAAGTATCTTAAAGTAAAAAGAAAATAACAACTCTTGACTACTATTGTGTAGATCTCTATGATGCTGTTGATTAGATTTCTATGCTATTATAACTTGGTCCGGATGGCTGTCTCGATGATAGCCATCTTTTCCAAACAATGAGGAACTTGCGTTGTCAAAAAGTTACCTTGTTCCAACAACAAGACAGTTGGATGGCTTTGGATGACACGATCGGGAGAGATATGAGTAATCACGAGACCATTCTTTGATACGCAAAACTTGTGGTGATCTTTGAAATTGAATTGGAAGGTTCCATTTGTCATCTCAAACATGATATAGTCAGTTGTACGGGTGTAGCGACGCAAGAAGACAATATCCTTGCGTTCTTCGTTCTCACTTACCTTTGACAAATTACTGTTCATGTACTTGGCGAAAAAATCCACGATTTCAAGCTGTCTTCGAGCTTGTGATGGTGGATGGCTGACCGAGTTTTCAATACAAGACCAGCCTTCATTATCTTGAGGAGTCAATTCCAAGAATCTGTCGCTGTTGTGGAGCTTGAGAATGGTGGTGCCGTCGTTAAAGAGAACACCAATATCGTCGTTGTTCATTTGATAAGAGAAACCATACTTGTTCGAATAGTCCACCCATTTGGAGATAAGAGTAGGATGCTCACAAGTTGGAAGTTCATTGGCATCGATGTCAGCTCCGGCACGGCTACGGAGTCTGCGGAGGTTGTGAACCGTGTCCAAAAGGCCTTTCTCCAATTTGATAATGGTTTTGGCGAATTTGGAATTGAAGTAAAATTTGCGAGTGGACCTGCCATCTTGGTTTACAAGAGCCGCTGGTACTTCCTGGTACTTAGCTCTGGTGTCTCCTGGAGACAAAGACTGCGGCAACACAGTACGTGGCTGGTCCGATTGCAAGTCTGTCTTCAAGATTTCCACAGGATTCTTCAGCTTTGGAGTATATATACCAGCTTGGTTTTTGGCAGTAGCAAAGTTATGGGCACTTTGTGTGTGAGAGATGCTGTTGACTCCAGCAGGGGTTCCAGTAAGGGAATCTTCCTTGGTCTTTGAAGGGAAAGAACCCTTGAACCATGCGTAATCTAAGATGTCTCCGACAGCAGGACGTTTTGTTGGATCTAAACTGAGAAGATCAGTGATTAAAACTCTTGCACTGTCACTAATTGGTTTATCGTTTGGGAACAGAAATTCGATGCACTTGATACGCTCGTAGATGACATTAACGTCTTTGGCTTGAAAAGGAGGCTTTCCAACTAACAAAGCGTACATCATGATACCAATTGCCCACACATCAACTTCGAAAGAGTGTCCTGTTTGTTTACCACCCAAGACCTCAGGTGCAATGTAGTTAGGGGTACCACAGATGGTGTATCTACGGGACTCGGTGCTGCTCAAAACAGTGGCCAAACCAAAGTCACCAATTTTAAGACGCATTTCGGGATCGAAGAAAATGTTTCCAAGCTTCAAGTCTCTGTGGATGACTCGACGAGAGTGTAAGTACTTGACGGCACCAACGATCTGGACCATAAACAAACGTACTTCAGGCTCTGTAAGACGCTTTCTTGTTTTCAAAAGTTCCATTAATGACTGGTTGGGACAAATCTCTAACAATATGTACACATTGACGTCGTCCTCAAAGCAGTCAACAAAGTTGACAATGTTTGGATGCTTGAGAGACTTGTGGATCTTAATTTCCAGCAAGAGCTTAGTCTTTGTTTTTTCATTTTTGATCAGTGCCTTGGCAACTGTTTTAGCTGCGTAGATTTTTCCCTGAGCGTCTTTCATTTGAAAACAACGGGCGAAGCCACCCTCTCCAAGGAATACCCCCCGGCGGTAGTCGATACCCTTTCTGGTACGTACCACAGATGGCGGAGTTTTACAAAGAGCAGAGAGCTTTTCCTTCTTTTTCTTAGCTTTTTCGGGCTGTTGGTGTTGAGCCTGGTACTGGGCCTGGTGCTGGGCCTGGGCATGCTTTTCACCAGGTCTTTGGGAGTTGTAGTAGTTGTAGTAGTCGAGCGGCAGGTCTTTTCTTCTCGATGCCTTAATCGGAGTAACATTGGACGCACGGTTAAAGTGATCGCCCTCAAGAGGCTGCAATGGTTGGGTGGACCGGATATTCATCTTGGGTTCAGGGTAGATGTCTAGAGTCCAAGGATTCAAAGGCTATAAGTCGAAGGAAGGTTCTGATGGTGGCCAGAACGGGTTAATGACAAAACGATAGATGAAGAAAAATTAGTGGAAGATGGCCGGGATTAAGGGAACTAGTCACAGAGGACGATGACAGTTGAAGATGACAGTTGAGGTCAATGCTTAAGAGAAGCAGTGTTTCACAATATATGAACAAAGAACCGCAGTAGAATTGGAAAGCGGAATGAAATTCAATATATATAAGAAACTTCCTGTTTGGAAAGCAACGGCTTGTATTTTTTTTTCGACTGAAAAAGAATAGCCTGGCACCTAAGCGTTGAAGCTTTTCTCGATTTGAAAGTGTGTTTATGTTCTTGCCGGATCGAGACATTTGTGAGTATTTACAAATACAGCCTAAACGGGATGATGGCGGACTGCAGGAAACAGTACATCTTCGGCTCCATGTTGAAAAAGAGAAAGTCGAAAAAAGGGGCAAAAAAAACAGGAGAGGAATAAATAAAAGACCTTTTGTTTCTTATGGTTTTCAAAAATTTGTAACGGGGCTTTTCTGCCTTGACGGGAAACAGAACCGGGAAAATCGATGGCGCTTCGGAGTGTTTGGCATTAGAAACTTTCCTACATCTCACCATCCCTATTAGGGAACCTTATTACCTTGCATCAACAAACACCTACACTAAAGCTTCTATCTGCACCACCATTCTCCCAATGAGGCACAGATGAACACTATTTACAAGTTGAATGGGTTAATTCGATTCAACTCAATACCGGTATGATTCGCAATGGATCTTATTCCTTATTTTTTTGGTCTTTTTATTAAGATCCTCGTTCCGGTTGTATGTTTTCAGTCTTCAGGGGACATGGCAATCTAGGTGAAATATGTCTTCGGTGCCGGATTACGTTGCAGCGACAATTAAAAATTGTGGGCACTGTGAGTTAACCCGCTCAAAATTACGAACTTTATTTGTAAAATCTCTTGATTTCAACACAGAATGGAACATTCAACTTCGACTAATTCACTTTAAAAAAATATAAAAAACAATTAGCTCATGCTATCATTTAGAGCATTTTCAATATGAAACAAACCAACATCACTGTCATTAATACCAAGATTACTCTGACTTACGGCAGAACTAACTTCACTAGTACAAAAGAAACACACGACCTAAAAGAGCCATATTAGAGAGGTGCCCATATTTTGAAACTCTAGGTACGCTATGATTTCAAAACTTTTTTGCTAGTCGCTCCTTTTAGCCTTGTTTAACAAAGCCTACATCTAGATATTTATAAATAACCCTAATGCTGCCTTGTGTCCGCCCTAATGCCTCTGCCAACTGCCCGATGTCCCATGAACACAGAGCCAAATAGTAGAAATCAGAAGATAAAAAATTAATTCAAATTTTCTATCGTCAATATCTCGAAGGTCAATTTCGGCAAATAAAAAGTTTCAGTGGTTCGATTTGGCTAGTAACTGTTTTACGCTTTCCCTTTTCAATGTTAGGTAAATACAGAATTATGCAGAGTCCGGCAAAATTCAATGGGTCCATAACAGAAACGGTCATAACAGAATCGGTATATACTAAGTTCTCATTACATCAGAGGAAATGGTAATCTCTTAACGGTTTAATGCAATAGTATATGAAAAACCCAGATCTAACGTTTAGATGTTCCAGAATCAGACGAACTTGGGATCACCATGAATTGGCCAAAATTGTCTGGTTCTTCCTATTTTGGACTCTAAAATTAATCCAACAATAGAAATCTATACCTCGATTGAACTATAGCAATCAATTCAACAATATCAGTTCAGTAAGTTCAATAAGTTCGATAAGTTCAGTAAGTTCAATAGGTTCAGTAAGTTTAATAAGTTCAGTAAGTTCAGTAAGTAAAATATTGGTTCAATATTAGTTCATTAGTTCAGCAATGTCAAGCCACCACATGGAGGACAACAATTCCCTTTTACTGAACAAAAGGTTTATTAGTTTAAAAATATTTTGAATTTAATTCCCATCTTTGCAACCGTTGAAGACTCTCACAAAGAGAAAAAAAACTCGACATAGAGTGGAGCTAGTGAGAATAATCCAGAATTAGGCACAAGAAAAGGTTTTTGGAAAACCGTGAAGGAATTCCAAAATGCAAACTTATCTTGCATAATGTTTCTTTTTGGGGGATGATTTTACAGACTGAATTGCTGGATTGTGTGACAGTAAGGCTGCATAAGAATTCGGACCAAACCCTCATTATCAATTAGTTCTATTGGAACTCATGGAAATAACCAAGAAACCCGTTCTGTCTCAAAAGAATACCTTCCAAACTTTCCAAATAGAACACTAATAAATCCAAAGTCCAAATTCCGAAAATCGTTTGTCACATGCCAATTTTTTTTTGTGCCAATTGCCAATTGCCAATTGCCAATCATCAATTTCAACTTCCAACTTCTAATGCTTGACTCCATTCCTATTCAAAACATCATTATTACTAGACACAACACCGTTTGCGTGCAGATAATCCTAACCCCACGTGCAACAACCCCATGTTGCTATCGGGGTGAGACAAAGATAATGGTCACCATCCCCTTTATCCTGGTTGGGTCGTGTGACACCGTTGCAAACGTGGGCTTCATAAACGTGCACAAATGTTTGAGGAACCACATGGGCGATCTGGGTGCAAAACAGACGGCACATAAGTCCAGAAACCTCGCTGTGTACAAGAATAAGAACCTTATCGTGTGGGTGCAAAATTATCTTGTCCCAATTTGTCCCCAATTCCTAGCCAATTCAATGCTATGGGTCTGATGCTGCTAATCTTGTCAAAATTAGCATCTTGTGCCTTGTATAGAAGCAGGCCAATTACCACATGTTAGAGTGCGCGTGTGCCTATTCTCTGTACCCTTTAATAGATGGTCTCGCTCTAATATAACTACGCTCTCTCTATCGTCATAGTTATTGTAAGGAACTTTTATTTATACGACTTCATTCACTGCTGTTCAAACGAAATACAATTGCTCACTGCCTCAATTGCTACGAGTGATTTGCTTGAGCCGTCTCTTTTTCATATCTATTCGTGGCTTCTGTGTGGCCCTTGTTCCTAGTTTATATTAGCGTTGTCTGTGCTAAAGAAACACAGAATAAATCGCTCTTCACTTCACAAAACTTTCTGGTCCAGATTATTCGGAGTTCGATTTATATTATTCTATAACAACTCAACTATTCAACAAAGATCTCACAATGCAGTTGCCTGGCCCACCTACCCTCAAGACAACCATCATCCAGTTGAACAAAGACATGGATCCAGAGGACAACAACTATAAAATCCTCACCAACGAGTACGCCGAAAATGACTCGGGAATGGGCTCCCCTGAAATGCCAAACACTTCACTGCTTGAAGGTCAGCCTAAGAAGAAACGTCGGCGCTCATCCTCTTTCGCCAACGACGAGGAACTTGCTCGTAGGCGCACCGAGAACAAGCAACTTCACTCTATAATCGAGAAGCGAAGACGCATCAAAATTAATAGAGAGTTTGAGGCCCTCAAGTACTTGATTCCAGCCTGCCGAAGCACAGGAATGCAAAAGAAGGGTTACCAACAATGTAACTCCAATGCAAACAAAATCGATGGCATGTACAAACTCACCATTTTAAAAGTCTCGGTTGAGTATATCATGTACTTGCACCACATTATCCAGAAGCAGCACGAGACCCTTTCCCTGATTCCCCATTTGAACTATGACTATAATGTGGACTTCTCTAAAATTCCTCTCGATGTCAACAGCTACCGAAACATAGACCGCGAATTTAATTTTTCTGACTTGCTCGATCAACAGTCACCCACCGTCCCTCTTCAACCTCTGTACTCGTCCGAGAGCAGAATTCCATCTATCAAGGAAGACGAGATTTTGATGGACCCCATTCCAGGCGAAACAAAAATAAGATCCGATTCTGAACTAATGTTTTCTTCTCATAAACAATTACCCACTCCTGGCCTTACCCCCGATATGACACCAATTCTCTCCATGTTAAGCAAGAACAATAACGATACACTGGCCAAACTGCGCCGTCCTCTGAGACAGCATCTATATCCATCTTCGCTAACCGACCCAACGAGTACCAACTCCCAGGAAATCGAATCTCTCAACAACACTTTCCTGTTTGAGTCCAATCCAACACTCTCTGGGCTGATATCAGCAGGAACGTCACCTTTTTCTGCCCCAATCAAGTCAACTGTGAGCCGATCGAATTTTGTTCTTCCAGATCCCGCTCTCCCAAGTAAATCTGCATCTTCATCACCCAATTCAGGACCAGAACTTTCAAGCTTTGGAAACAATCCACCCAAGAAAATGTTCTTCAAGAACAAGGTGCCCGCCAATAATATGATTGCTAACGTAGGAACTGCTGACCACGACTTTTCAGGAGAAGATGAGCTAAACGAAGGTCTGAGACTAGAAGATGCTTCAAAAACATTGCTTGCTCTTCGAAAGCCTTGCATTGAACGACTTCTAAACTAGAGTTATGACAAAACCCAGTGACACAGAACTTGAAACGACTTTTTTTCCTTTTATTCTCTTTTCTTTTTTATTTTTCCTCTTTGCCGTTACTGTTGCCTTTTCCTTACCCATTCTTTCTTTCTTTCTTTCCAAGTTAAATATTACAGTTCCACATTATCATATCTACCGAGTAAGGAGACTTGAATCTTCCAACCATTCGACGAATTCGTCCATCATACTGTGCCATGCACTCATTTCATCGTAATCAGAGAGATTCTCTGGATCTGTGTTTATAACCTCAAGGACAAACTTGTAGAACATCTCCCATAAGTCACGAGAAATACCTCGTTTAGACTCTTCAACAAAAGAATACCATTGTTCTAGCCTTTTGGAACTTGGCGTGAAAAACAGACACTGCGCAAATAGTAACTGCCAATAAGATATGGCATCCAGGTAATCTATGAGCTTAACACGAGGATCAGCGTCCTTAATGAATACAAAAACAAAATTGTACAAGTTAGCAAACTCTGTTGGAGAGGATATCAATTTTTGATGCTTTGCTTCGATATAGCTCTTCATTTGGGTAATATCTGTTACACCTGCCTGAGCCCAAGCTTGCACGAAGTCGTTTCGATGAAATTCTCCAGTTTGAGGTGATTTCAATAGCCATGCCAAGATCAAACTTAAACAGTTTTCTGGATCAATATCTAGATCTTCGAGATATGCGAGTGTTCCGTCAATCAGAATTATTTCCGTTTGTGGGTCCTTATACTTGTCGAAAATGGCCAGTAGTTTCTCAAGGGAAGAGTTTTTGGGCAACGAATGCTTCGAAGTAGCACTAGGATCATTGTAGTAAGCGGAAACTGCTCTTTCCAAGTTCCAGTTGTGTTTCTGTAAGAGGGCAGTAGCGATCTCTGGGGATGCTGTAGTTATTGAGCAGAAGTTGTTTCGAAGAATGGCTTTTGATGACTGAAGTTAGTAACTGATCGACAGGAAAAATTGAATATTGAGTTTTTGGTGTTAAATCTTTAATATTTGGTCCCCGGTCTTTTGTCTCTGGGATCTGGGCTGTTGTCTCATCTCCAGTCTCTGAACTCTGTTCATAGCCAAATGTCTATAGTTGGCTCTTAATCTTCAATATTAGAGTTGGATTTTCACTACAGAGTCTTCAACATTAATTCTTGAGCGAACATACCATTTCTTTGTGTGATTTAGGTGAAGATGACGAAGATGATATGGGGGTTGAAGTGGAAGAGGAAGAGGATACAATAGTGAGAAAGACAAGGGGAACTACACCAATTAGATACCAAAACCTTCCCCTAGTTAATATTATTTAAACGAATACAATTGGAAACAATTTTTTTTTATAAATTTCTTATTGACGATCATTGAACTAAGTACCTCCCCCGCTATCTCTCTCTGCTATAGTACAGAATAGTACATGCTCTGACCACTAACAGCACTTCCTCCACACCTCTTTTCCCTTAGTTCCATCTATTTCTATCCAAGATAAATATTAATAGGAGATACACTGAATAGAACTTCCTCAAACATCAACTGACCTGGATATAGGCACTGTTTCCTCCAAGATCGTCTCTTCTTGGCTGTTTTGTCCCCATAAGCGTTACCCCAATTAACAGACCGTAGCTCTTTTGAACACCAGACAACAATAGGACATCATCTAACTACAAGAAACTGAAGATTTACAAGTCAAGCAATGGCTCCTAATGTTGTTTTGACTCCGAATATCATTCAAAGTGTCATCCCCACGCAAGTGTTGGCGGATCTTCTGTCTGAACCTCATGATACAGAAAACGACTTAACCATTCTTCTACATTGGCTTCAGCCTTACTATTTGCATTCAGAACAAGAATTCGTTGCCCCTCTGATAAGGGTCCGTGCTGCTGCCCGAAACTGTTTACGGGATTCATATGCCCAGTTGAAATTTGTGGATTTATATGTCAACTCCATTGCTGCACAGTTTCAAATACACTTTGGGCCATTCATTGATTCAGCTTCCTTGTACTCCATCACGTTAAAAGTTGAGGCATTGTCGAACTATTTCCATAAACAGGTCACTGTCTTAAACCTAAGTGACACAGCCAATGATCTCTTCAATAGGGCATTGAGAGCACTCTTTGCTTCATATCTACAAACTCCCAAATTCCGCAAGGAAATTGCCGATTACATGATTGAAATGACTGGCCTAGATGAAAATCTGAAGAATTTAGACACACAATGCATATCATTGCGTCAATTATCTACAATGGGGATGGCACCTGTCATTCAGAACCTCACTGTATCTGTAACTACAGATCGCATTCATCAATATGTCGTTAACTCCTACTCGGGTGTATGGGATCGTCCCAGTCTTTTAAGTCTTCAGCAATGGATTCGTGTCAGTGTATATCCTAGCTTCGTGGCTGGACTCTTCGAATCTACTAAAACACATCCATTGTCTTCAAGTAACGATTTGGTGAGATTCGCACAAAACGAGCTAGTCTCTCTTCGAACTCAAGAAATCTATGACCTTGTTGTCAATTGCCGTAAAAGTGAAATCGCACTTCATGAACTTCATCAGTGCTTGACTTCTGGTTCTCCTGAAACACAGACTTTAAAGCGTGCACACTTGGTCGAGTCCTTCATTTCACTTTGCAATCTGCGATTACTTCATCTGGGCTCGAACACAGTCAAAATCATTGTGGAATACATTAATACAATAAGGGCATTCCTTGCCATAGACCCGACCGGTGTTCTATTGGATAAAGTGGCCCGGCCAATTAGGAAGTACTTGAAAACTAGGCGGGACCTAGTTTCACATTTGGTTAAGGGTACACTTGACAAAAATCCCGAGACAAATTCACTTTATGAGTTGGCTGAAACTCTTGGAACTACAACCTCGGCCGCGGTTGCTGCTATAGATGACTTGACCGATTTAAATTGGATCCCTGATCCAATTGATGCATTGCCTGACTTCAAGAAGGGAAAAGTTTCCGATTTCGTTGATGCTCTCACCTCTCTATTGCCCCTGCCAACTGTTCTTATCGAAGAATTCACCAAAGTATTTGGAACGAAGCTCCTTCTGAAAGATAGGCAACAACATGAAATTATGAAAGATCTTGAAAACCTTAAAAGTCGATTTGGTCAAAATGAGTTTGCCACTCTTGAAGTGATGATGCGGGATGTCGAAGAAAGTCAACTCATTAATGAAGCCATCAACAACCCCCAATTAGAACTCACTATTTTATCACGCAACTACTGGCCTGGGATCAGCGAGCCTAATGACTCTGACAACTTCGTACTTCCTATTCTGGACGAATTAGAAATTTATGGCGAGAAGTATTCGAAGTTCAAGAAGGGTCGTTATTTAAAATTCTTGCCATCTATGGGCCAGGTAACTATCGAGTTAGAGTTCGAGAATTGCACCAAAGAATTCTTTGTGACTCCTGCGCAGGCTGCAGTTATTGAAGTATTCAATGAAGACGACGATGAAATATCTGTACTGACAGTTGCGTTGTCTACGAGAATGTCCAGTTATGTTGCAACTCAGGCAATAGACTTCTGGGTTAAGCATGGAGTATTAGAGGATTTGGGATTTCAGAGATTCAAGGCAAAAAAGTGTTTTGTTTAAATGTTTATCCTTCTATATATGAAAGAGTTGACAGGGTACACCGACCACATCTTAAAATACACCTTGGTTTATAGGTTACATAACATTCACCATTTAATTGATGTTTCCATTGACAGCCTTCACAATATCAACACCTTGAATTTTTTGGTTGTAGGCAGCGCTTGGCTGCCACCTTCTTGTGTTCCTGATCTCATCAGTGGCATGGCCAGGGATACGAATATTCCAATTACGTTCGAGATGTAATTGTACATCTTTGACGTCTACCGAATCAGTTTTTCTATGCTTGGCTAAACGGCAAGCAAAGCTAGTGACTGAGCTCACAAATTCATCGGCAAGATCCAAAAGTAGCTCCTCCACGTCTCCATCGATTGTAGTTTTACCATCACCTTCGTCAGCACCCAAAGAATTAACCAATTCGGTCAATTTTCTCTTTGTAAGTACGCGGCCGCTATTATCTTGCATTGGACCACCTGAAGCCATCTCATAAGTTGGCATTCTAGTCACAGCAGGAGAAGCCACGATGGGGCCCAAAGAGGTGCCATTACCCCCTGTTAACGTTGGGCGCAAGTTATTAGCACCTTGTTTAAGCACAACGGGATTGGAAGGCTTCACATTGATTGAGCTGGAAATTGGTAAGGTTGGGACGCTGGGTTTTGTTACCATCAGGAAGTTCACTCCTGAACCTACCATGGTGTCTCTTGAAGTATTTGAAGAAAAAGAGCCTTCTTGTTTGACATTGGCAGTTGTACCTGTATTGGCAGGACCACGAGCAGGGACACCAGGGCCAGTTGATTGGGATTGAGTAGTGTTGGCATTAGTAGCAGCAATCAGGGCATTAGTGACAGCAGGCGTAGAAACGCCTTGGTTTGGAGTGGCAGCACCGATTTGGGAACTAGAAGCAGAGCCAGGCATAGTGAGTGGATTGTTGCTTTGAATTGAAGCAGGACCTGGTGCATTAGAGGTACCGGAGAGGCCAGTTCCCAGAGCTTGACCAACGAGTTGATTCTTCATGTAAGTGAAGTATTTTGAATACTGAGCATATTTCAGTCTTGTGTCTTGGATTTCAGTTTTCAACTTATTAGCTTCTTCTGCAGACATGTCAGGTCTTCTAGATGCTTCAAGAGATCTTATTTTCAGCTCAAAGGCCATGAGACGTTTCCGAAGATCCTGATATTTCTCAAGGGTTACAGCGGGACTTGCAGCAGCAGTTCCATTAGCAACACCAGGCCCTCTACCAGCTGCTTGACCCGCAACCACACCTGGGCTGCCAGCAGCACCAACGTTGGCTTCAGCATTACCAGGAGCGGCACCACCTGTTCTGGGAGGGTATTGGGTTTGAGTGTATTGACCTTGGATTTGGCCTGAATTTCCGCCTGGAGCAGTGCTAGTACCAAGACCAGTGTTACCGCCAATAGTACCACCAATGCTAGGCTTGGCTCCACCTTGCATCTGCTGAACAGATCCAGGAACAGATCCCAGAACACGGCCAGCAGTATTGGGTGTAGCACCAGGAGTCGACGAGCCCGTGGATCGTTGCTTTTGTTGTTGTTGGCGGTAGTTAAGCAAGACCTGTTTGATTTGTTCCGCTCGAGCAAAGTGCTGTTTGGCTTTGGCGGTATCAGTGCCTGCGTTCTGGGCCTGGGCGAGTTCTTCTTTAAGGGCACTCAAAAGCTTCGTTGCCTGGGCCGGTTGGATTGTCTGGATAATATTCTGCTGGTTCTGTGAAGGATTTTGGTTCATCTTTGGCTAGAGAAAGAGATATATTGTGTTGGAAGGTAGTACTTGTGTGTGTGTGCTTGTGTGCACTAACAGATGGGGTGAAGAAAGGAGAATGATTGTTCTGAGTTCTTCGTGAATGTTCATCAAAAATTTATTTGAGGCCTTTAACGAAGAATTGCTTTAATTTTATTCAAGTTTCATTGTCTACGGCAATTAGTCAACATTTCTGAAATGCAAGAATCAATGGTCTAACAAAAAGTAGATAATGTGGACAGCCTCAGTAGAAACCGAATTTAAATACTAAAGACTGTTTGACTTTCATTTCGTTTTTAAATTCTTTCTTCAATTTAGTTGACCATCTAGTTGATCATTTGCTTGAACTCTTACTTGACTCAATTCTCTACAACTTCTAACCACAAAATCAAATAACTTCAGAAGAATCAAATAACTTCAGAAACAAATGAGCTCCAATAAATGAAATGAATTTCAAATAAAAACCAAAGATATTCAAAATAATCAGAAACTTATTTTTCTCGTTACTACACTTCGCCCTTCATTACCACCTCTTCCCCTAGCCTTTCTACTCTCTAGCTCTCCAGCTCTCTGGCCCTAATCTCTTCTGACCCCGGGTTTCATCCACAATTTGATCAATGTGGGAATTCAAATTGCCTTGGATCGGCATTTTGGTATGTTTAGATTTCCCCCTTTTCAGAATAAAACTAATCTCTAGATCCCTTGTATCTTGATAACTTGTGTGGGCTATGGCTCTCATCTCTTGGTCTTTCGTCACCATATGTCATGGAACCATCAGCTATGGTACCAAATATTCTTGAGTATGCTTTGGTTATCCTACATTATAGCCATTTATAAGAGCCCAGGCTCTCCTCCCAAAGATTATGTCGTTCCACTGTCGCATTGGCAGAAATGGTGTAACAAGTGCCAGCTCTACAAGCCAGAACGGGCCCACCATTGCCGTAAATGTAATATTTGTGTTTTGAAAATGGATCATCATTGTCCCTGGACAAACAATTGCGTCGGCCATGGTAACATGCCCCATTTCATGCGCTTCTTGGTCTGGATTATCTTTACTACCGGTTATACTGGCTACTATCTTGGAAAACAGGCAGTGGTGTTCTATGAAAACCGCCATTTGCCTGCTTACTTGATCCGCTTATCCGAACTATCGGCAATCATTGCCTTGCTTCCGATTGATCTTTTTGTGTTGGTTGCCGTGTCACTATTATTTGTAAGGTGTATTATCCATGTATGTTCAGGAAATACTCAAATTGAAGAATGGGAGAGAGAGCGGATCGCTTCTCAATGCCACACAGAACGCTTTTGGCTTACTATAAGAAACAATTACAAGCTTGTTCACGGCAAAAACCTCCCCAAGTTGACGTCCTGGAACCTAACTGCTGTGCAATACAGAGCCCTTGAGGAGGAAGAAATGACAGATGCCAAAGATGACAATTCATTAAGCGGCGAAGATTCTATTGTACCTAAACTATTCACTGCGGACGACTTTATCTTTCCTTACGACTTGGGTATGTTTCGAAATATCTACGAGAATCTTGGAAGCCCATTATTTTGGCTACTCCCTTGGAGCCTAGCGCCAGGAAATGGTTTTCAGTTTGACACCGAGACTGATGGAGACCAGCTCAATTTGCCTTGGCCACCTGATGGAGGAAATGTCGAGTTTAAATCGAGAAAATTGACCGACGAAGAACTTAGGAATCTAGGTAATATTGGTCTTATAAAGAAGCACCTAGATCCAAGAAGCACCATGAAGCGAAAGTCATGGATAAATAATGATGGTGAGGGTCTTGCTGATTATGGAGTGGATGTTGGAGCAGAGGAAGAAAAGGGTATTAAACTTTGATCATTCCCGGATTTTATGCTTAAGCTTTTCTACTCTTAGGTTTGAAACTACAATACTCTTACGTTCTACACTTTACTGCTTTCACAATAAAGCCTTTTACGAAACAACAAAAGCAATACAAGCATTTTTGGAGGCAAGTGTGGTTCATCATTGTCATCATTGATAGTTCTGGCCCTCGTCAGAAACTGAAAAGGAGATTCCTTAACCAGTCTGCCATGAATAACCAGCCCACAAATTGAAAAATGAATTGAAAATTGACATGCAAATTCACATCCAGTTTGATAACATGATTGAAACACAAGATGCACTCCACAACCACCAATCTCGGTTTTCATGCAAAAACTCCACAGACATCTTTTTTTGCAGCCATAATTGAGGCTCTCGTCACGTGACACCACAACATCAAGATTACGACGATTGTACGAAATCATGAGTACAGCGATTGGGTTGAAATTGGCTAAACCCAAAGAGAATATCAAAATCAAAAAATTCACTCTGCACGCTTTTAAGAAGCATTTGTCATAAGTTGCCACCGTGCCTCTCTGCACCAGATATCCCCCCACAGGACGCAATTATGGCAAACAATATTCACTATGGAGTTTTGTGATGGCACGTGCAAAGTTGTGATCTCTCTCAGGGAACCAAAGATATAAAAAGCAGCCATTGGCGCACCATCCAGCCGCATTGAATTGCGAGAATATTCAGAAACAAGTTTTCAAATTCCAGTTCAATTTTCATCTTCACATATAACAATGGCTGACTCTGCACCAAAAGGTACTTTGAGATTGGGATCTACCGCCCCAGATTTCCAAGCTGAAACTTCCAACGGACCAATTTCTTTCCACGACTTCATTGGCGACAAGTGGGTTGTTTTGTTCTCCCACCCAGATGACTTCACCCCAGTTTGTACCACCGAATTGGGTGCTTTCGCCAAGTTGCAACCAGAGTTTGAGAAGAGAAACACCAAGTTGATTGGTTTGTCTGCCAACGGTACTGAGTCCCACAAGGCATGGATCAAGGACATTGATGAGATCACTGGTTCTACTTTGACTTTCCCAATCATTGCTGACCCTGAGAGAAAGGTTGCACACGCCTACGACATGATTGACTACCAAGATGCCAGCAACGTTGACGACAAGGGTGTTCAATTCACCATCAGATCTGTCTTCATCATTGACCCAAAGAAGACCATCCGCTTAATCTTGGCTTACCCTGCTTCTACTGGTAGAAACACTGCTGAGGTTTTGAGAGTGTTGGACTCTTTGCAGACTGGTGACAAGAACAGAATCACTACTCCAATCAACTGGGTTCCAGGTGATGATGTTATTGTCCACCCATCTGTCACCAACGAGGAGGCCAAGACTTTGTTCCCTAAGTTCAGAATCATCAAGCCATACTTGAGATTGACCCCTTTAGATATCAACGAGAAGTAAAGTTGTAGACTTTCTTGGAAGCTTTGATGAAATAGCTGCACTGGCAGTCAATATCCAGTGAACCTTAGTAATATAATGAGAAAAAATTGATAATATCCAGAACCACGTAATAACAAAATAAGATCCTCTCATACTCTTAACTCTCAAATCCCTTTTCATATCCCAGGTATATGGCTGCAAAATAAGACGGCCACTAAACCCCCAAAAATATCATACTTTCGAAAAACAAAACACGAAAACTCCGCGAAATTCCTAAAATATATTAAAATCTCCAGATTTCAATCCCAAAAAAATCCCCTAGTCTTCGTTTCCATCGTTTGCATACCAACTTGATCATGTATTTCTCCAGACTGTACCCCATAAGAACTCCCACCTTTTTTCTCTATAAAACACACCAAAACCAACCGCAATTGTTGCCCGGAACACACGTTTGAAGTGGTAATTGTCACCAATGATGCTTTTACCCTCGAAATCCCGCAGCTTCCTTAGCATGGTGTGTCTCCGGAGGCATCAGTCAAGATACCATAGGGTGGCCCCATTTGCTAGGAAACCACCTCGTGCAAAGATCAATTTGCCTAGAGGAAATCACAGCAACATAAAAAATCAATCCAGTGATCAATCCTTGTACGCCAGTTTGCTGGCCCTATCACAAAACTCTATTCATGCTTACAGTAAGCCTAGCTTCACTAGATCAAGTTACTACAATAGACAAGCTACATTGAAGAAAGATGTCGCTCCTTTACATCCAGAAAGTGGCTTACGGCAAGAAAATTTAACTGAAGGCTTTGAGATTATTGAACGAATTGTACCGCTTGAGGTAGTAGATCCAATTGATGTGATAGATCCAATTGAAGCAATACATCTAATTGAAGCAATACATCTAATTCAGGCAGTGCGTCCAATTGACCCGATCGATCGGTATGCCAATGACTTGGATGATTCTAATCTAAATGACAACGAGCAACAACGAATGACAAATTTAGGATCCATGATGGATCTGCTCAAAATTTGGGTGCCTCAGCTTCTTCAAAAATCGCTTCCCTCAGAAATGCTTCTGTCGGATATCATGCTTCGGATCTGTCCCTCACACTTCGAGAGTATAAATGCTTATCTACCCAATATTAAGGGCCATGTTTCTTACTATGCTACATTCAAAGCACTTCGATTGTTCTTGACGTCTTTGGTTTTGAACCCACGAGCCGAACTCCATGTTCTCCTGATTCGTACGTCTCGGTTCCCTGAGCCGAATTGTATCTACGCTCATTCCACCAAGATCTACATAAGATGGACCACCTGCCCCGAAGGATGCTGGCATCTATCCGGGTCGCCAAAAATGGTGGCACTGCACTCAGTTAGCGACGAACCGGATTCTTCAACCTCAAACGCAAAACTTGGCTCTCACCGCTGGTCAAGTATTGATCCTGGAAAGTTACTAGACTCTCTGGACACCAACTGGTCCTTAACTGGGGCACTTTCAAATTTAGGTAAAGGGATAGTTGGGCTACGCAAAGAGGAAGACAAACTTGAAAGAATCGTTTCGGGAGTGTTCATCTTTGAATTGAATGAGCTCAATGATAGTATTATCGTCCATACCATCGAAGATATGGATGTTATAGAAAGCCCCGAAGAACAGGGTGAACTTCGTGTCTGTTGAAACTACATCCGTCTCAGGTTCCGATTCTTTCTGGTCCATTATTGCTTCTAATTCTTGACTTTGTGCTCGCTTTCCATAAGTCATTACTTGTATATATTTTAGGGGGTCTAATAAAACCTTAATCGTTTCGCTATTTTCAAATCGAGCACCATATTTACTTGCTTGACACACTTGATTTGAAGTCTTGAAATTGGTCTCTTCCCAGCTAATAAAAACTAAAGGAGTCCAAAAACAGCAAGCCAAAGAGTGACAAGGAAAGAGGAAGTGTTCAAAGTACTTGCCAGACCTTTTGACCGAGTAGAGCTAGAATCCAGTTGCGAGGTTGAGTTAGAAGATGTTGAATTTGAAGACTGGAAGCTTAAGTTGAATGCCTCAGACAACTCCAAAGACCAATCTTCTGAATTGCTCTTGTTGCCAAAAACATCAAGACTTCTAGCCAAAAGTCTGTATGTCCCGTCTGGGATCAGAGTTTTGTTTGCAAAACCTTCAATATAGAATCCGGTCAATGCTATAGGAGCGACAAAAGTAATTGGAAAAGAATTTGAAGCATTGTGTTTAATATCAAAAACTTTGAGAGGTCCAAGATACCCATTGTCACCCTTTACTGGAGGATATGCAAACGACAGTTGATTGTAGTTCTCCTCAACCAAATCAAAGGAAACAATAGGCGAACCAAAGTCCAATGAGCATGTGATGACTGGGTTTTCAATGATGGCATCTTCTGCCGCTGTATCTCTTTTATCGGAAGTTATGGCTTTGGGATCCATTAAAGTCATTGAGTTATTCAATGCGCTCCAATTTTGGGTACTAAATTCCATTCCAACATATGGAATGCGGTACTCATTATTTCTAGAATCCGTGATTTTAACGAATCCTGAGAAGATAGGAGCTAAGCTCTCGTCAAGACCTTCGGGTGCTTTAATACTCACATTGAAGGTAATGCTCTTTCCCGGTTCAAGAGAGAATTCCTTCAAAGTCAATGTGATATTATTATCTACTGCAAGGAATTTTGGCGGTACCTCAGTAATTGTACCAGTTGTGTTTCGGGCGTACACAACATCCATGCTGTAGTGGTTAACTGAGTAACTCACAGAATCGTTTCCAATATTTTGAATCGTAATAGAATGATCCGAAATTCGGTGGTCAGTGTCGTTGAGATTGAGATAAGGCTCTGACAAAACAAAAGTTGTCGCATCATAGAATGCTACCAGATCAATAAGTCCATTTCCTTGTTGCAAAAAAGGCGCATACTTTGTGTCAAGGATAGTGTAATTATCAGATCCAAAATTGTCATGCACATATGAGTTCACCGTTAACTTTGCGGTTGAGATTAAAGCGTTGCGAACTTGTTTGCTGGTTGCATTCTTATGGCCACTCAAGTAAAGAGCAATTAGCCCGGCAACGTAAGGGCAAGCGAACGATGTTCCGGATTCTATTTCATAGAAATCATTGGTATTCGAAGCTCCCAAAACTTTTCCTCCTGGTGCACTCACGTGTGGATAAAATCCTTGTTCGAAAGTTGGGCCCCATGATGAAGAACGAGCCATTAAACCCAGAGGAAGGTTTCTTGCTTCGATTGAATATCTTTGATTCATGTTGAACAGAATTGAAAATGTTTCGTTATTTCCCTGGCTCTGGATCCATGTCAGTAAATCTTCGGAAGTCAAGGCCATCATGTCTGACTTCTTGTACTTCAATGGGTATGAAACATCAGCGACTGCTTCTACTAAAATACCCGTAAAGTTTGCTTCAAAAGCCAGTACTATTGGAAACAGGTAGCTACAGTTTTTTCTCTGTCCCACGAGGAATTTTCCCCTGCCATCTTCCAAGTATGCGCTTTCGTCACAAAGATTCTCCAGATGCTGGATAAGGTATGACGAGTTGGTCTGGAGAACCCACCCTTTTGAGGTCAAGTATCTAAAGTTGAGGCTTTTACCAGATGAGGAATTAATGGTGGCATTCCATGATATCAACTGATCTGATTCGAAAGAGCCCACAGCTATCGAAAGGTCTCCGGAAGCACCATCTTGTCCAGTATACATTCCGTTGTCACCACTATTACTAGCTGAAAAGACAATGGGAATTGTTTTCGCAACTCTTGAGGCTAACAATGACATCGGACTCTGTGAAAAGGGCAGGTCAGACCCAAAAGAACAAGAGATGACGTCCACTTTGTCGTCGTAAGCTCTCATCACGCCTACCATGCCCTTTTCTTCTCCATCATCATCGTTATCGTATGACATGCATTCACCAATACTGTACATTCTGACTTTTGCATCTGGAGCCACACCTATCATGTCTGTTGAATTGCCCACAGCTACTGAGGCACAGAATGTGCCGTGTCCAACCGAATCATGACTACCCGATTCTAACGGTTTGCTGTTGCACACGTCATAAATAGAAAGAATTTTTCCTTGTAATGCAGGGTGGCTACTAACAATTCCAGTATCCACAATACCGATTACAATACCTTTACCAGTGATATTTCTATCATGTAGCTGTTGAACTCCAGTCAAGCGATGAGAATCAAAAAGACTAATTGGGTAGCATTTACAGCATCCCTTTTTTTCATTTGAGACGCTCTCCAGACCTGTCTAATACCAGGTTTTCTGCGTAACTCATCTAAGGTGTCTTCTCCAGTATCCTCCATACTCATAGACATTCCCTTGAATAGCTCATGGTCGAAAATAGTATGTAATTCTGAATCAATAGAACTATCCAACACTCTTTTGTGAAGATCTTTTTCAAAAGTAGGTTCAAACTCGACTATGAATTTTGTTCTTGATGCTTTTGGCGCATTTCTAATCTCAACAGCTTTTCCCGTAGGAAGACTCTCTCCCAACTGCAAAAGAGATAGCAATAATCCCAAATGAACAAAAAGCTTCATTTCCTCGCAGTGAAAAATAACAAGGGGAGGATTTTCATCGGACCCTTAAAACGGTATTTATATGTCATTTGTTTACCAAAGTAACCGTGCAACGCACATCGGGTATTTGTTATACCGGATTAAGTTGTTTGATGGCTCAAATTGGTCGAAACCAAGCATTCCCCAACGAAGTCAATTTTCTTGATTGCACCGCAGAGTTACATCAAAAAAAAGTCAATCATTGGCAGAATTGTTAAGTAACATCAAAACCTGTTTTACCAAAAAGGCAGCTTGTTCTTTATTGTTTCCGTTCTTGGTGCCAATCTTGACTTTCTGGTCAGGGTTCTCATCAATAATGAAGCGAACTAATTCCGTAGTGAGTTGTAGCTGTTTCTCCATGATGACTTTGGTTTGTGACAATGATCTGGTAAGTCTCCACTGCATAAAAAACATGACTAAAATCATTGTAATCAAAGTCAATACGATTGTAAGAGTGACGTAGTTGTTAGGCCAAGAGAACGAACTTTTTGCATTTACAACGACCTTTTGTCGTCTAGAATCTTCCTTCTCTTTTGTTGTGCTCTTTTTGACAACAGGAGTTGGTTTCTTGGCGATATCAGACTTTGGTTTGTCTAGCATGGTAGTCGATTGTTCGGTTTGGGCTTCTATCTCTTCTTTGAGCATTGCAATATTATCAGAAGTCACTGCGTGCTGCGCAGACAGTGTCAGCTTTTCCACCACATTTTTTATCCAGGAGCTACCAGTCCATTTCACGTAGAACGCTATTCTCAAGCTGGTTTGATTGTTTGCAGCCCACAGAAGATAGTAGCGAGTTCTGACCGTAAAAGAGCCACCAGATGGTACATCGGGCGTGGAAGTAATGGAAAGAATAACGATATGGTCGTTGTAGTCCAAGTGTTCAACCAACTCAGTTACATAACACTTGGTGGATTTTGGACCTATAGAGAACCCAAGTGGTCTCCGATATGTGTATGTTCTTTCCATGATTGATTTATCATCGGCATTAGCCAGAAATGCACCATATTCTGATACTTCTGTGGCTCCTTGACTATCGAGAACTTTTCGGTGAAACTCTGTGTTGACGCCAAATAAGATATCGAAGACGATCCCGATGGGCGCCTTGAGAACCACATATCCAACCTCTGTCTCTTTTTCCGAGTCTTCAAAAGTTCCCTCTATTGTAGTAGGAGGGTTAAGATGAGGTCCATTATTCTGGTATCGAGAGCTTCCTCTTAGAGTGATATAATCTTCGGGCACCGGTTTCACTTTGGAGACGAATGTTGTTGACGTAGGCTCCTCTAATTCTTTTTTTACAAGAATATCATCATAATCACTTTTAAGTGAACAGACATCCTCATCATGTTGGTCATCTTGTCCATCTCTTTCTTCATCGCTGTTTTCCAATTGATCTTCGTTCCAATTAGCATCACCTTGATCATCCTCATCAATAGACATAATATAGTTGGAAATTTTTCTTTCGGACATTGCCTGTTGGTCTTCTTCGACCTCTCCTGACGTCTCTGAAGAAATTGCATCCAACTCTGCCAAATCTTTGCCAACGACGATCAGCCAAACAGTTCTGATGAACTCGTAAGTCACGTCCCGAGATAAGAAGCTGGCGAAATTATGCTTTGAATTCTTCGTCTCTATAGAAATTCCATTTGGGAAAAGCCCAGCTGTGGATTTCTTCTCAATTTTTGTGATGTCAACGAATTGAACAACGAGACTGGTCACCCAGCCAAGTAGATTGGAATTGAAACAAATAGAGTGTTCTGTAACGTAAATTCGGCCTTGAAGAAGTATCTCTCGGCTTAAGGCACAGGCAAAGTCGTCCAAGAGACGATCAGTTAAGTCATGGCTCCGGAAGATCTGATGAAACTCCACATTTCTTGCAATTGTTGCAAATCTGTATGGCGAGCCCTTAAATTTTTCTTTCACGTAGAATCTACTATCGTAACGATCCTCTTTATCAATTAGTTCTGCGTAAGATGTACTTTCTTTGCGTTCGTGTGTACCCTTCCGATAAGCGATAACTTTCGGAGTCGAATCTGTATCACTTGTCTTGGAGTTAATATCCTCTGTTCGAGAAAGGTACGGAAGAATGGGAGACGTCACGCTATTTAAAGTCCTTCGAACAAAACTGGATTCTGGCGAATTGGAATCGTTTTCGGGTTGGACATCACCAGCATCTGCCTCAAGATTCTTTCGCTGCCATATTCTTATGGAGTTCTTGAAATCCCCACCTGATGTGGGTGTCATTGGGGGCAGAATATCGTTGTTATCATGCAACGCATTCGTGTGGTTCTCTTTAGATATGATAGAGTTTACATCCTCCATTGTGGTTTGAGGATCTGCCGGTAATGGCTTCAGCATGAATGCAGGTTGAAGATGCATTGAGGCACCGGTACCATTACTATATCTACCTGTGCTTAAATGAGAAGAAGTATCAGTGTTGGAGATCACATCACTAGTTTCGGGAGTGTCGCCTGCAACACTTGCTTCAGTGCCTATAATCGAAGCGAGCTTCTCTTTCTGCCCACTTTTATTAGGGGAAGCTTTTTTTCGAGCCTTCTCTTTTTGAGCAGTTTCGTCTTGAGGAGTATTTTCGCCAATTGCATTTTCTTGTTGAGCTGCACGTTTGACGATTCTATTCTTCGGCGTTTGTGGTGTCTGAATAAGAGATATTGGCGAATCAAAGGTAGAATTTGGCAGAGAATCCAGCCGTTGGGTATTTTCAGAGAATCTGTTCGACTTCTTGTTTGAAAAAGCGGTCAATTGCTCTTCGATCTCAGATTGAAGAGGTCCATCGGTGCCTTTATTGCTTGCTTTGTCTTGGGGTATAGATAGAGGCTGAGGCCCAGGTTTTGGAATACTAAGGTCTTCCAATGAGGGTGGGAAAGAGTAAGACCAATCGTCTTCGTCTTGATCCATAATTATTTGACTACTTTTGTGCTGAAATAGTTATTTTCGAACTGATCTAGGAAGTTCGAAGCGTGGGGACACTGGGATAAAACAAAGGGGCCTGAGCTATACGAGTAAGGCACAGATGGAAAGTTGAAATCTTGATACTTATCAACAAATTGAAAGGGGAAGCAAAATTTTAAACTCCTTTATTTTCGTTTCCCTTTTTTTCTTCTTTCTAACTTTCCAAGGAGGGTGGGGTTCAGCTTTGTTTTAAGAACCTCAGACTTCAGACCAAATAACTTAAATTGGATAAATATAATTTCCAGAAAAACAATGACCAAAAAGAGAAAAAAAGAATGGCTACAAAAAGAATTTTATCATAGTGGTAAATTTTCTCGGAAGGCTGTCTATTCAACAAACTCGCCTTCATGCTAAATATACAAATTCATGGGAGTACAGAATTGAATCAGTAGGCTATCAAAGTCTTTCAGCGACCAAAAGTAGCCCCATTGTTATTGTCGTTAAATGGTAGGAACATTCAGATTTAGTTGTTCTCAGGACGCAACTTTCTGACCTCCTTACCGACTCTCCAGATCTCCATGTTTCTGATGGTCTCCAATTCCTCCTCCAATCTGGCTCTGTAGTCTGGGGCAGAGTTGAAGTCCAAGGATCTTTGAGTCTCGGAGCCGTTCTTGACAGACTCGTACAAGTCCTCGAAAACTGGCTTCAAAGCCTTCTTGAAGATTGGGTACCAGTCCAAGGCACCTCTTCTAGCAGTAGTGGAGCAAGCATCGTACATGTAGTCCATACCGTACTTACCAATCAATGGGTACAAGGACTGAGTGGCCTCCTCAACAGTCTCGTTAAAAGCCTCAGATGGGGTGTGGCCGTTCTCTCTCAAGACCTCGTATTGGGCCAAGAACATACCGTGGATACCACCCATCAAACAACCTCTCTCACCGTACAAGTCAGAGTTGACCTCTCTCTCGAAAGTGGTTTGGTAAACGTAACCAGAACCAATGGCAACAGCCAAAGCAATAGCCTTCTCCTCGGCCTTACCGGTAACATCGTTCCAGACGGCGTAAGAGGAGTTGATACCTCTGCCCTCCAAGAACAAGGATCTGACAGTTCTACCAGAACCCTTTGGAGCAGCCAAGATAACGTCAACGTTCTCTGGGGTCTCGACCTTGGTCAAGTTCTTGAAAACTGGGGAGAAACCGTGAGAGAAGTACAAAGTCTTACCCTCGGTGATCAAAGGCTTGAGCTCAGCCCAAGTCTCGGATTGAGCAGCATCAGACAACAAGTTCATGATGTAAGTACCCTTGCCAATAGCCTCCTTGACATCGAACAAGTTCTCACCTGGGACCCAACCGTCCTCGATGGCGGCCTTCCAGGAAGCACCGTCCTTTCTAACACCAATGATAACGTTCAAGCCGTTGTCTCTCAAGTTCAAACCTTGACCATAACCTTGAGAACCGTAACCAATCAAAGCCAAAGTCTCATTCTTGAAGTATTCTTGCAACTTCTCGACTGGCCAGTCAGCACGCTCGTGGACAATCTCCTCAGTACCACCGAAGTTGATGGTCTTGATACCACGGGTAGCCAATGGAGCGGAAGATCTGACAGCAGCCTTTGGCATTTGGGTGGCCATGGCGGTGAGGGTTCTCTTAGCAGCGAGTTGCTTAGCAACTGTTGAGGAAGCTTGACGAGCCAAACGGAGAGTGGAGTTTCTGAACGACATTGTTAAGGGAATAGAAATAGTTCTTTGGTGTTGGAAAATTTTCGTGGGGAATACCTATACCTTTATATGCGTGAAAAATTGTGACCACGTGATAAGGGCAGGTGTGCATTGTGACCGGCGCGGTTACGGGCGGAGAATTATCATGTAAGAAAGCGATAATAGGGCGAAGGAAAAAGCCGATTCAGGGAAGCAAAAATGTGGGGAGGAAAGTATTTTATTTTTTCAAAAGATCATTTTACCTAATTAGGCAAAAAAATTCCCCCGCCCCCATCCTCTCTCTTTTGTGACGGTACCTCCCAATTCTAATTGCCCAATTAATTGACCCGTGATCGCCTTGACTCCACCAAATCAACACTACATATGACTCAAACCGGCCACACACGACCTAATTGATAGCGGTATTGTACTGCAGACAAGGCCGGAGTTGCAATATTACTTGGTGCAAGCCATAACGCCGTACTTAGGCCCGGTAATCAGGCAAACGGAAAAGGCATTGACTCATATATTTTTAGAATCTTATCTTTTGAAAAAAACAGTTTTTATTGGATCTCTTTTTGTGTCTTTTGAACGCCTATTGCAGTGTAACTAAGGTCTCTAACCTCCATAATGGAGTCTTACCAGAGAGAAGCTTTCCAAAAAAATTGGCTTACGTACAGGATTTTAGCAGCCAAATCATTGCCAGTCAAATCACTGCCAGTCAAACCATTGCCGGTGTGATAATTAGTTTGTAACCAACTTGGTAGAGTTGTTGGTAGTATGCTAATTGATGTTACTTTACACTCAATAGTGGATCAGAATGATCATCTGAGAGAGTGATTTTGTAGGAGGAATTTAAAGTTTTTTTTTAGTTTTTTTTTGTTGTGAAGATGTTTTACGGTTTTAGATGTTTTGATTAAAATTTGCAGCCAGTGGAAAAAAACACGAACGAAGCAAAATAAAGGGGTAAAAGGCAGAAATTGTTAATGTGGATACCCGAAAATTAAAGTTTCTACGTAGAAGAATTTCAAAAACTAAAGAATATTAAAAGGTTCCAAAGCGTTGGTTCACGGCTTTGTTGAATGTCTAGTGCCACGGAACTACATATTCAATGACATTTAACCAGAAGTAATAATCGGCAGAATCCAAAGTTGCATTTGGCAAATATTTCCCAAAAATATTGTAAAAATTGCAAATACTGTTGAAATACACAAAGGCTTTTTTTTGAAATATATCAAATTCAAAACCTCAACTTTCGGTTGCGGCCATATCAAGTGGAAAATACTGTTTCCCGTCCGATCAACGTTAGT